>CM035425.1:79094300-79149300 GCA_020310875.1 Ceratopteris richardii | reverse complement strand
GAAGCAATTTTGGGGTGTTTTTGGAGCCATTTCGGAGTACTTTCACACATAGTTCTCTTTGCACAAGTCCAAGAACATCAAGAAGAGTGTTCCTTGTACTTTTCAGACAATAAATATCAACCTTTGGGGCTTTATTTTCAGCCACACTCGTAATACTATAGGTTTCTCGAGGGGTTTTCAGTTTTGGTGGGAGCAGTCGCTACAAATTTATGCAGGTTTTTAAAGGCTAAAACATCAGAGTTGACAGACACTTGCAGGTGTTATTGGCTAGTTTTTGGGCTGTGTATTCAGCCTTTTAGTGTCATTTTACTGCATATATTGAGCACATACACACCATGTACGCGTCTGTGGATACCGCTTGTGTACGTCCATGTGGTCATTGATATAGCGGTTACGTTCTTTGCATAAAGCCTTTTACGTTTGATAAAGAGGGTCGTGGTGAGGTTTTCTTAACTGGGAGACACCCAGATGTCGGGGTCTCTTCGGTGATGCAGGTGGAAGACTTTCCCAGCCTCGCCATAGGAGATGTATGATAGTTGTTCATAGGTGCTCGATAAGCCTAGTTGGCTTCTATTGGGTAATTGATTATATGCAGTGGAGTCAGTGATTCACTATGCAGGTAGACATGTCAGTACTTGCAGTTTTATGATACTTTGACACTGGTCATATGCTAATTTTGCAGAGGATACTCTGGCAAAATTTTTCCAGATTTCTGGTTTAGTCAACTATATAGTGGTCAATTTACTCCTTGATACACTTATTTGTTGGTGTTTGGACTCTTCTAGCTCCATTATCATTCTATTTAGTTCTCTACGATCATGGCATCAGAGGTCTCAGGCACATCCGGTGGATCAGGGTCTAGTGCTAGTGTTCCGAGGAGGAGCTATAACTTGCAGGGCAAAGACCATTTTGAGATCCGAAAATTTGATGGCACAAACTTTGCTCTATGGAAGAATCAGATTAAAGATGTGCTGATTCAAAGGAGGCAATGGAAGCCAGTAAATGGGATTTCAAAGAAGCCTGCTGACATGGATGAAGATGATTGGGATGAGTTAGATGAAATGGCCAGGTCTACCATTCGCTTGCACCTGGCAAATAATGTTTACTTTACAGTAGTAGACTGTGAAAGCGTAGAGGAGCTTTGGAAGAAGTTATGCAATACATATGAAAAAGAGACGGCATCAAATAAAGTGTATCTGATGAGAAAATTATATGACCTTCGTATGAAGGACACAGATAGTGTTGCTGCTCATCTAAATGAGTTTGATGCTATATTCTCCCAGTTACAGGCTCAGAAAATGGATATGGATAATGAAATGAAAGCAGTATTGATGTTATGCACCCTGCCATCATCATGGGATACGTTTTGCACAGCTATTGGCAATAGTGCACCTGGTGGTAAACTCGTCTATGATGACATATGTTGAGCACTCTTGAGTGAGGAGATTCGTAGAAAATCTATGGTTGGCACTCAGAGTGGAGATGCATATAATGTTCATGATTCTTACCAAGGGAAGAATCAACAACGTGGTAGGAGCAAGAACAAGGAAAAGAATGGTCAACGGAATAAGAGTAGAAGTAAATCAAGGAAGAGGGATATCGAATGCCATTATTGTCATAAGAAAGGACACATGAAGAAAGACTACTATGCATTAAAGAATGCTAAAGATAAAGGACAGAACGTTGATGGGCATGTTAAACAGTTACCTGCACCATCTACTTCGACTATGAAGATTGAAGAAATTAATGCTATTTCTGATGATGCTGATGTGTTGACACTTGATAGTACTGTGCCATCTGAGGCACTTATGGCTGATTCTCTTTCCCACACCTGGCTGCTAGATTCTGGTGCTTCTTTCCATGTGACACCACATAGAGAATGGTTCTCTAATTATGCAGCAAACTCTCTTGGTACCGTGAGACTTGGTGACTCTTACCAGTGTGATGTTGTGGGGATTGGAGATGTGGTTGTGCAGTTCATTGATGGCTCAAAATTTACTATGCATAATGTATGCCATGTACCTCAATTATCACGCAGTTTGATGTCAGTTGGTCAACTTGATGACCTTGGTTACAAGGTGGTCTTTTATGCTCACTCCTTTCGTATATCAAAGGGCAATATGATTATTGCAAAAGGAAGCAAAGTTGGCTCACTTTATCCTTTATTTGTATCACAGAAACACTTGTTAGTTGTTACTGAACAGCCTATGGCTTGTATTTGGCATGGTCATTTGGGCCATATATCTCGTAGTGGAATGGAAAATCTTTCTCGTTCTGGCTACTTACCTGTGTTATCTTTCTCTGATTTTCATTTTGTGAGCATTGTCAATATGGAAAGCAAACCAGAAATGTGCATAGAACGCACATTGACTCTTCAATTCAGCCTTTAGATCTCGTTCATACAGATGTGTGTGGTCCTATGCCCACTAGGTCCTTAGGTGGTTCTCTTTACTTTGTCACTTTCATAGATGATGCTACTAGAAAAGTCTGGGTATATCCTATCAAATCAAAGGATGATGTATTCCCTACTTTCAGAAAATGGCTTGCTTCAGTTGAGACTGAAAAAGGAACTAAGCTTAAGGCTTTACGTTCAGATAATGGGGGTGAGTATACCTCACATGAATTTAGCCTTTTTTGTCAGTCTAGAGGGATTCGTAGAGAGTTTACAGCTCCTTATACCCCAGTACAGAATGGTGTAGCTGAGAGGATGAATAGAACTATTCAAGATAGAGTAGTCTCTATGTTGCATCATGCAAACCTCTCACAAGGTTTTTGGGCAGAAGCAGTATTGACTGCAGTTCATGTGATTAATCTTTCACTTAGTACTGCAAAAGGTCTGAAAGTGGCACAAGAGTTATGGATAGGGAAACCACCATATTATGATCATCTTCGAGTTTTCGGGTGTGAAGCATATGCTCATATACCCAAGAATCTTAGACAAAAGTTGGACCATAAGTCAAAGAAATGCATTTTTCTTGGATATGGTCGAGAAGGACAATTTGGATATCGCTTATGGGATCGTGAAACACGGTCAGTGATCAAAAGTAGTGATGTCATTTTTAATGAGTCTAAGATGCATAAACAGCCCATTAAGGAGGTTGAAGTGAGAAGAGTGGTGTTTGAGGATACTAGTCGTCCGGATAGCATGCATAAAAATGCTGCACATAGGGATGTTCAAGAGAATGTCCATTCAGATCAGTCTGCACATGTTCCTGTTCAGCAACCATTGAGACGTTCTGCACGTGTCTCATATCCACCTGATAGATATGTTCGAGGTTTAGATTTTGTTATGCTAACAGATGCGGGTGAGCCTTCTTTCTACAAAGAGGTTGCAGACAGAGGATCATGTCAAGTGGGAGCGTGCCATGAAGAGTGAGTTGGATTCTATTCACAAGAATGGTACTTGGGACTTAGTACCTTTGCCATGTAAATGGGTATATAAGCTGAAATTCACATCAGATAGTGCTTCTCCAAAATTTAAAGCACGACTTGTTGCAAAGGGTTTTAAGCAACAACATGGTGTTGATTTTGAGGAAATCTTCTCTCCAGTGGTCAAGATGACTACTTTGCGCATGTTGCTTGGATTCGTTGCAATGGAGGACTTAGAGCTAGTCCAAATGGATGTGAAAACAGCTTTCTTGCATGGAGATCTTACAGACGAGATCTATATGGAACAACCAGAGGGTTATGTAGTTCCTGGCAAGGAAAGTCTAGTTTGTAAGCTCAAAAAGAGCTTGTATGGACTTAAACAGTCTCCTAGACAATGGTACCAAAAGTTTGATGCTTTTATGAAGTCCCAAGGCTATTCTCAGAGCAATGAGGATCATTGTCTCTACACAAAGAGATGTTCTGATGGCAGCTTGATATGCTTGATACTTTACGTCGATGATATGTTGATTGTTGGGAAGTCCTCTTATGATTTGTCGCTTCTCAAAAAGAAGTTGAGACAGACATTTGATATGAAGGATTTGGGGGATGCCAAACATATTCTTGGAATGCGCATTACTCGTGATAGGAGTAAAAGATGCATATACTTGTCTCAAAGTGAGTACATGTCCAAAGTACTTCACCGATTCAATATGCAAGGTGGAAAGGCATTGAGTACACCTTTACCCACATATGTGAAATTGAGCAAGGATGACTGCCCCAAATCAGATGAGGAAAAGGAATTCATGACCAAAATTCCCTATCAGTCTGCTATTGGTAGTCTCATGTATGCTATGGTAGCTACGAGACAAGACATTGCATTTGCAATGGGAGTTGTGAGCAGATATATGTCTAATCCTGGCAAGAAACATTGGGAAGTGGTCAAAATGATTTTGAGATATCTGAGTGGCACTAAGGACAAGTGTCTATGCTTAGGTAGAGGGAAAGCATCCATTATTGGTTACACAGATTCTGACTATGCTAGTTGTGTAGACAATCGTAAGTCTACATCAGGGTACATTTTTCATTTTGCTGGAGGTGCTATCTCTTGGAGATCTCGTCTTCAAGAACGTACAGCTGTTTCCACCACAGAAGCAGAGTATGTTGCAGCAAGTGAGGCATGTAAGGAAGCATTGTGCCTTTCTCGTCTTGCTTGTGATATGGGTTTACCTCAGCATGTACCTCACTTGCTCAGTGATAGTCAGAGTGCCATTGCTTTGGCTAAGAATCCGGTCTATCATGCAAAGACCAAGCACATTGAGGTGAGGTATCACTTCATTAGAGATTGCTTAGCCACTGAGAGCATTATTCTTGAGAAGGTTCACACTCGAGATAATGCTGCAGATGCTTTGACTAAAGCTCTACCACAGGATAGCTTTCGACACTGTTGTCACTTGATGGGGGTTACTTGATTCTTGATCTTATGCAGTCACTTGTATACTGTGTAACATGCCCATCTGGTGGGAGGTATAGTTTGTATACTTTTACTCAGGTATTCTTTATCATCCTTTATTTTTTCTCCCATAGTTACTCTGGCCATATTGGCCTTTAGTGGGAGATTGTTATCGTTAGTGTCCATGTGAAAGGCCAAATGGCCACCGGACACATCTTTGTATATGTTCTTTAATAAAACATATAGTGGCCTGGTCAGTCACAGACTATAGGTTCGACCGCATTTGTAAGACCTAAGAAGTCTGTCTTCGTGCTCCCTATGTACTGTGTTTTCTGCGTATTCTACAACCTCTGTGCGGAGTACTGTGTGCGGCCCCAGGTGCTCGATTTTCTACTCGGAGCATATCGTCGTGGAGCTCTCAAGAAGGAGAGCGCACTATGGTGCATCGCCATCGAATCACTTCAAAGACAACTATGCAGGGAGAGGTAGATCTTCAAGAGGTAGGGGTAGAGGAGGTAAGCAAGGTAGGGGGAGACCCTATAACACATCACCATGTAACATTTGTGGTTTGTCAAACCACACCACAGATGAGTGTTACAGGAACTACAAAAATCAGAGAGGAAGAGGCTACGAAAGAGGTGGATACCCTCAGCCTAGAGGAAGGTTCAACCATCACCAAGGCCACAACAACAACTACAACAACAATTACAATGGCAACTACCAAGGAGGATTTAGAAACAGAAAGGACTACAACAACTACACACAGGAGCAGGATGACTCTCTCTTGATCATGAACATGACTTCAAAGTCAGGTACAAATGATGATCACTTATTCTATATTGATTCAGGGTGTTCAAATCATGTGGCTGGTAATGTGGCACTACTCTCTGATCTTGAGGAACCAAAAGGTAAACACCAAGTCCAAACAGGTGATGATACAAAGCATTCTGTAGTTAAAGTTGGAAATGTGAAAACTTGTGATGGTAATCAGAATTTGTTGAGTAGAGTACTTTATGTACCAACAATTACAAAGAACTTAATGAGTGTTGGTCAGATTGTAGAGAAAGGTTTGTAGGTCAGGTTCAATCAATATGGAGCATTTGTGGAGGACCCAAGATATGGATTCAAAAGGATAGCTAAAGGAGAAAGATCAGGTAGACTTTTCACTTTTGAGTTAGAGGACACAAAGAATATTCCTTTATACAGTTATAAGGATCAGACACTTTCAGAGCTTGAGATTTGGCACAAGAGATTAGGGCATATAGGAGAAAGGACTTTGAAGCAAATGTGCAGGGACCAATGTGTGCTTGGGATACCTAATGTATCCAAGCAACATATGATTTACAAGTGTGGTGCTTGTCAATTTGGTAAGTCTCACAGGTTACCCTTCTCCAAGAAAGGATATATGCATGAAGACTATCTAGAGCTTGTACACACAGATGTATGGGGACCTAGCAAAGACCCCTCAGTCTCAGGTTCAAGGTACTATGTGTCTTTTATTGATGATTATAGCAGATGGACTGTATTATACTTCATGAAGCACAAGGATGAGGTATTTAATTGTTTTAAGAAATATCTTGCATTAGTTGAAAATCAGAGAGGAAGGAATTTGAAGAGGCTAAGGTCAGATGGAGGAGGTGAATACTTCTCCAATGAATTTGAAGAATTCTTGCAAGACAGAGGCATAAAAAGAGAGATAACCACAAGGTATTCTCCTGAACAGAATGGGGTAGCTGAAAGAAGAAATAGGTTAATTGTTGAGACAGCTAGATCTATGCTTAATGAGAAGAAATTACCTAACTATCTATGGGCAGAGAGTGTTTCTACTGCCACCTATCTCATAAACAGGTTACCATCAAAATCACTTGATGGTATGACACCATATGAAGCATGGCATGGTAAGAGACCATCATTGGATCACTGCAAAATTTTTGGATGTGTAGCATATGTACACAGTCCTTCACAGGTAAGAGGAAAGCTAGATCCAAAGGCTGAAAAATGTATTTTCATTGGATATGATTTAAATAAAAAAGGTTACAGGTTTTATAACCCTACCAATAAGGGATTTATGGTAAGCAGAGGTGTGATATTTGATGAGAATGATTCTTGGTATGAGAATGAATGCAGGAAGGTCAAACTACCCTATGATTTGGAAGAAGAATTTCCAAAACTTTCAAAGGAGGAACCTACTCAGGATGGAGAGTCAAGTTCAGATGATGAAGATACAATCAACCTTGAAGAGTTCAAGGCATGGAAGTCCAAAGGCAAAATGAAAATGAAGAAGCTTGAGGACATACCAGAATCTTCAACTCAATCAATCAGAAGGTCTCAAAGAGAAAGTAAAAAACCTATCAGATATGGGTATGATACATCTCTTGTTACTAAACATTCAGTTTATCTTGCAAAGGATTTGTCAAATGAAGAACCAGGTTCATATGAAGAAGCAATCACCAAATCAGAATGGAAAGAAGCTATGGATGAGGAGATTGATGCACTCAAGGAGAGTGATACATGGGAGTTAGTACCCAAGAAGGACTCCATGAAGGTAATAGGATCCAGATGGATCTATAAATTGAAAAGAAATTCTGATGGCACAATTAACAGGTACAAGGCCAGATTGGTAGCCAAGGGTTTTGCACAAACCCAAGGCATTGACTATGAAGAGACATTTTCTCCTATGGCCAAGATGCCAACAATCAGAGTGTTGGTTAGTGTGGCTGCATCAAAGAATTGGAACATGTACCAATTGGATGTCAAGAATGCTTTCTTGAATGGATGGATTTCAGAAGAAGTTTATATGTCACAACCTCCTGGCTATGAAGACCCTAAGAAGGTAACTTATGTTTGCAAATTAAAGAAGGCTTTATATGGATTGAAGCAGGCACTTAGGGCATGGAATTACAGGCTAACAACCTACCTCCAAGACCAAGGTTTTGTCATGAGCAAAGCTGACACTTCTCTGTTCATTAAGAGAAGTAATTCAGAAGTAATCTATCTTTGTGTTTATGTTGATGACATCATCATTACACACAATGATGTCAATCGAATCAGAAGCATCAAAAGCCAGATGATGAAGGATTTCAAGATCAATGATCTTGGATTATTGAAGTATTTTTTGGGACTTGAATTAGTTTACACTAATTCAGGGATATACGTTACTCAGAAGAAGTATGTGCAGGACATGTTGAAGAAATTTCACTTGCAGGATGCTAAAGCATCTAGCACTCCAATGGAGGTGAATCTAAAGCTAAGTGCCCATGAAGGTGATGAAGTCCAAGACATTACAAGTTATCAAAGTATGGTGGGTAGCTTGCACTATGCTACTCTAACCAGAATTGATATTGCATATGGAGTTAGTGTGCTAAGTCAATTCATGCACAAACCAAGGATACCTCACTTAGAGGTTGCAAAGAGAATCTTAAAGTATCTCAAGGGTACACAGAACCATGGTTTGTACTTTCCTTACACTTCAGATATTGATATAAAAGTTTATTCAGATGCAGATTGGGCAGGATGTAAGGATGATAGGAGAAGCACTTCAGAATACATTTCTTTTGCAGGTGACAAACCAATTTCATGGTCTGCAAAGAAGCAACCAACTGTTGCATTGTCTTCTACAAAAGCAGAATATAGAGGGCTAGCTAATACCACTCAAGAAGCAATTTGGATTAAGCTTTTGTATACAGAATTGGGCTTATATACTAGGCCTCCAATTATCCTTGGAGATAATACAAGTTCTCTTCATCTTGCAGCTAATCCTATCTATCATGCCAGAACCAAACACATAGAAGTTCATTATCATTATGTGTGGGAGAAGTTGCTAAGCAAGGACATTCAGCTGACCTACGTGTCAACCAACATGCAATGTGCAGCTTTGCTGACTAAAGCTTTGGATGGGACCAAACTTTGCAGGTTCAAATCTATGATTGGATTGCAGGATATACTTGATGAATGAGGATGAAGACTTAAGCCAAAATGCTTGGCTTGAGGGGGAGCTGTTGGTGTAAATCACAAGCCTACACACTCTTGAAGTTAGAACAGCTCTATATCAAGAGTAAGTCAAAACCTTCACCAATTTAGAGGATCAATGATCAATTATCAAGATTTTGGATAAACTGTGAAGAAGATGATTCTACAGAAAGTCTGCTGCGCATATCTCTCTCATAGAATTATCAAATGTCTAAAGTTTTTTATAAAACTTTGCACAAGGTGTTGCCTATAGTTTGCGCACCCTCTCCAAGTTAAATCATTCCAAAAGACTCATTAGATCTTGAGAAATGATCTCAACAAGTCACCTATGTCTAAAACTGTTCTTCTGAGAAGTCGATTCAGACACCTATAACTTCTAACACTTGGTTCTCTCAATCTAGAACCCGTTTATGCAAATGCTTTTAGTCATAGGTAGCTTACCTTCCAACTTAAAGAATAAGTGCTTGGTTGCTCAAAAATTTACACTGTGGAAGGAGAATTGACTAAACATTAGCATCGAATTTTGCGCCTCCTGCAACTTCTCTTCTTCCCATTTACACATGTAAATGTTCCTACACTCAATTCTCTCAGCATAATCACAATTAGAAGCTGAAAATTTGTACAGAGGTATAGACTTAGACTTGTACAAAAGCATTTCACTAACGATTCAACACAGAAGGAGAATACTCAGAAAGATCGGGTGCAACATTTCTTCATTCTTGGAAAATTTACATCTGAGTGATGAGAGATATCTTACTCACTTCTAAAGTGTCTAATGACATCTAATTCTCCTCAAAACTTGTCTTAACACAATCTTTCATATTTTCCCTGACATTTTTCAAAGTATATATAGGGAAATATTTACAAGCTCATGACTATACAAAAGTATAAGAGAACTATCTCTGAATTAATGTACATATGTGTACACATCTTTCAACTTCTGAATATGCACTTCCTCCATGCTTCATAACTTGAACTTTTCTTCAGTCCTTGACTTCCAAACCTTCATTAAACTTCAATTGTTGATTGCCCTACACCAACAGCTCCCCCTCAATCATCAATTGAGATTTTCTCTATCTTCTTTATACTTGCCATGTCCTTGAATCTTTGTAGCTTTGGTCCATCCAAGCTTTTTGTTAGCATATCAGCTATCTGATCTTTTGTTGAAGTATGTATGACTTCAATCTCTTTATCCATTACCTTCTCTCTCAGAAAGTGATATTGAATCTCAATGTGTTTAGTCCTCGCATGAAAAACAGGATTAGCAGCTAAATACAATGAACTCATGTTATCTCCATGAATAGTGGGTATACTCTAAATAAAGTCAAAACTCTTCATAAGAGTCTTAAGCCATATCACTTCATTTGCAGCTTCAACCATCCCTTTGTACTCAGCTTCTGTGGAGGATAAAGCAACTGTGTGTTGCTTCTTTGAACACCAAGAAATTAACGTATCTCCCACATAACACAAATATCCATAAGTTGATCTCCTATCATCAAGATTACCTGCCCAATCTATATCACTATAGATCTTGATGTTTGTATCTGATGTAAAACCATAATACAAACCTTCTTTGAGTGTACCCTTAATGTACCTCAACACTCTTTGTCCTGCAACCCAATGTTCTTTCCTAGGACAATGCATGAATTGAGACAATACTCCAACTGCATATGACAAGTCAGGCCTAGTTAAAGTAGCATAAATCAGACTACCAACCAAACTTTGATATAGCTTCATGTCATTGAACTCTGCTCCTCCATATCTACTCAATTTGTGATTCACCTCCATTGGAGTAGGTGCTACCCTGCAATCATTCATCTTAAACTTGATCAACAAGTTTCTCAAATACCTTTCTTGAGTTACATACACCCCATGTTGAGTGTATGAGATCTCCATGCCCAAGAAATATGACAAGTCTCCCAAGTCACTAATCTTGAATTCTTTCTCCATTTGCTTCTTTAGGCTTTGAATGTCTTTCTCATATGTACCTGTAAGAATTATATCATCAACATATATGCACATGTAAATGAACCCATCATCACTTACCTTGACAAGCAAGCTACCATCTGCTTTAGATACTTGAAAACCAAGTTCTTTCAAGAGCTTCACAAGTCTATAATTCCATGCCCTTGGGGCCTGGTTCAAGCCATACAAAGCTCTCTTGAGCTTGCATACATGATCTGGATACCTTTCATTTCTGAACCCTTGTGGTTGCTCCATCAAAACATCATCTGAAATATAACCATTTAAAAAAGCATTCTTCACATCTAATTGACATAGTTTCCACCCTTTACATGCAACAATGGCTATGAGTGTCCTTATAGCTATCATCTTTGCCACAAGTCTATAGGTCTCATCATAATCTATACCATATGTTTGAGCAAAACCTTTCACGACAAGTCTAGATTTATACCTAGACACACTTCCATCTGCATACCTCTTTGTCTTGTAGACCCATTTGCATCCAATGATCTTCTGACTATTTGGTTTAGGAACCAAATCCCAAGTCTCATTCTCCATCAATGCATCATACTCTTCCTGCATAGCTTTCTCCCAATTTTCCTTACCTTTTGCCTCTTCATATGTAGAAGGGTCTTCATCTGCCTTTATCATATAAGCATAATCTTTGGTAGCCAAAAAAGAAGTGTCCTAGCTATACCTTGTAGGCTGCCATTTGTGTCTTGATAACCTTCTAAGTTCTCCACTCCTTGAGGTTTCTGGTTCATCACATTCTGGATCAAATCTTGGCACTTCTTCAACTTCAACATGTACTTCATTATTCTCTTCTTCATCAAATATCTGAACCTTTGATTTACCTTTCTTTTGATTCACAACTTCTTCATCACCTGCATAAATATTGATTGTACCTGCATACCAAGTACCTTGCTCATCAAATATAACATCCTTTGACACAAGGAATTGTTTTGTGGATGGACTCCACAATCTATATCCCATCTACTTATCATCATATCCAATAAACACATACTTTTCAGCTTTAGGTTCCAATTTGTGCCTTAATTGAGATGGCACATATGCATATGCCAAACATCCAAATACTTTGCAATGATCTAGAGTAGGTCTCTTATGCCACCATGCCTCATATGGTGTCATACCCTGCAAAGCTTTACATGATAATCTATTAAACAAATAAGTAGTTGTATTTACAGCCTCAGCCCACAAATAATTGGGGCAATTTTTCTCCTTCATCATGGATCTTGCAAACTCAACAAGAGTTCTATTTCTCCTTTCTGCTACACCATTTTGTTGAGGAGAGTACTTGCAAGTAATTTATCTTTTTATACCTGCATTCCACAAGTAATCACTGAACTCATTGGAGAAATACTCTCCCCACTTGTTGTTCCACTTCTCCCTCAACATCTACTTCTCTTAACAACTGTTTGAAGTCTTCATTCGTGAGTTCCTCCAAGGGTGCTCCATCGGGAAATTTGAGATCAATGGGGATGTGAGGAGATATCAAATTAGGGCCATCGATGCTGCGTCTTGGAAGTCCTAGTGTGAATGTTCGAACCCTTCAAGGTGGTGGAGTAATGTCCGGTGTTAGGGTGGCTCCACGTGTTTGAGCACAAGGAACTTGGACAGTTCCTCTCATCTTCTTGGAAGGGGGTCCAATGGATGTTCAGCCTCTAAACTGCTACACTCGATTCCACATCAGAGCCTGTTGAATATGGATGTCATAAGCCAAACACCTATAAATGATTCTAGTTAGAGCACAACATCCGTATAAAATATGCTTTTGCGGCCATCGTTTGTGGGCTAGGTGTATCTGATCAATTATCCAATGGGGTAGGTTGATGGTGAGGTTCTGTGTCTGCCAGATACAAACTGAACCATAATGTCTTGGGTGGCATGGTGAATCTGTCTTGGGCAGGAAAAGCGAAGTTTTGCATGCACATCCGAAGGTGTATTGCAATATTGGGCATCATGGCCACCATGTCCTTGAGCTTGGTGAGGCTCCTATTCTTCATGTAATCTGGCACCAAGACCTCCTTCTCTGTTGGAATATGCATTCCTCGCATATCTAGGGCCTCTCTCATGAAGTTGTTTGATAACCTAAACCTCTTGAGCTCATTCCCCCTTGTGAGAGATGGGAGCACAAATGAGCTTGTACCTTTTGGGTGCTTGTGTGGATTCAAGGTATTGATGAGATAGTAGCATCTCATGAAGTTAGGCTTTGGGATCCGAGCACTGAAGTACGCATCCAATCTTGCCTTCTCCCATATGGGACATAGACCTTCTGCATTTTGTAACTTTTTGAATTCCCGTGTAAAGAAGTGGTATTTACCTTGCTTCCCATTGAAGTCCAACTCTGACTCCCATAGGTATGATCCCTCTCCCAAGGGTCCTACGACTTCACTAAACCAGTGGGAAGGCTTTCCTACAAGCATGGTATGGCCACTTGGGGGATCCGATATTGGTATGATTTTTATGGCATGCAACTCTTCTGGTCTTTCATTTGTTTTCAGCATGATTGGTAAGCTATCTAAATCAACCACTTGCTGGCTTGTGCCTGCTTGAGAGTTGGTTCCCGCTGCATCTGCCATGTTGAGGGAATCAATCGTCGGTTCTGTGAGAATATACAAATGAATGTTAACATTGCAATGGACACAAAGTGATCATGTGTCCATGTTACAACATTAACCAAATGAAATGTGATGTGGTTAGTGGGTTAGTTAGTGCACCTGTAATCGTGAGTGTGATATGTGGTTAGTGGATGATGGGTTCCTAGGTGCTACTTGGAGTGGTGTAATGGAGTATGGATATGGTTAATACGTGGGGTGGGTGTACATAGTGGGGTCAGGGGGTTTATTACAAGACTTGAGTTGCCAAACATAATGTGTGGCTTTACATTTTGATTTCATGGGGACTTTAGAAGGCTCTACAAGAGTGTCTACTTGGAAATGAGGCTTTTTAAGGACCCATTTACCAGTGATCGTGCTTGTGCGTGTGGATGGATCTGTGACTGTGTGTGCCACACAATTATGGATGTCTGTTGTTTGAGTGTGGGAATAATGATTCATAGTGTGTGGTCTTGGTATGCCCATTTGAGCCCACAAATAAGCCTTTCGGACCCAAATTTGTCTTGATTGTGGGTCGGCCTTCATTGACTTCTTGGGTACCCAAATAGGCCTTACAGTTGTAGATGAATCTTTGAGAGACTTCTTATTATTCTCCTGTCATTGATCACTAGTATGATGTTTATTCGGTGACTCTAGTTTATCTGCAACAGGATGCTCGCCTTTCCATACCTAGATTTTCTTCGATGACTGAGACACCTTGCTTCGTATTCTCTTTTGACCTTGAGCATAGGCCGCTTGCCTCCTCTCCATTTGGTACTCCCTTAGTTGCCATGTCTCCCTCAGCATGATCAAAGATCCAGTCTTGACCCAAGACAAGAGGTTTAGTGAGATCCGCGTCTTGACACACTATTACTTTAATTGTCATGAGAACATCTTGAATGTAGAGGGGAAATTCCACCTCGCCCATGCTTTTCCACACCTCCCAATCCTATGAGGTTTGCTTCTATATGATTGACGCTTAACTTCAATTCTTGACAGTAAGAAAGCTTAACAACACTAGTGGTTGGACCTGAGTCAATCAAGGCCTGTAGAATCCTTGCACTATTTCCTTGTCCTATGTTGAAAGTTACAAAAGGACATCGATCAATTATTCTATGTGAACTTAGACTTGAGGCTTCACACATAGCCATATGATACCCTGGAGCTGCATAGGCATCTCTCCCAGGTTGATCTCTACCTTTTCTTCTCAATTTCATTCTTCAAATGCGTTCCAAAGCTTTTTCCTGCGCTTCTTCTTGGATTCGTTTTTCTTCTTCCTTGCATTTCTTGGCAGTGTTGAGTTGATTAAGCATTTCCTCACTAAGGGGTTCTTGATATAGTTTGACTCTACATCTACTGATGTAACTAGGGAGGACGTCACCTTCGAGAGTAGCTAATTGAACCGCTCCACTAGTTGAGATCCTATTTATGATCATGGGCCTATAACTTGGTACAATGTAGTGTGCTCCACAGGTGGTCTAATACGACAGACTAGGCATTCCTTACACAACTTATGGACATTTGCTTCCATCGTCGACTAGTGCACTCTGAGTCTCCTTAGTCTCTGTAGAGTTCTTTGCCTTGAATAGTGTTGCTCTAATGCACCCACATGTGCTAATTGCAACCATTTAGCGTACTCATCCTCTTCCACACAACAAGCTAATATCCCTTGATCTGTATGCTTGTACATACTTCCTGCCATGATATGGTACTTTTGGGCTTTCACTACTTCCCTATCTTGAGTGTTTACTACTGGATGTTTAGGCCCATATGTCAATATTGGCACTAATGTCTTGGCCCACTAAGGTACAACTTCCAAATTAAACAAGTAATCATCAGGAAGATCATCTGATACTCCTTGTGGGGCCTCTTTGGATGTGAGCCTCGAAAGATGATCTACTCTCATGTGAGTCCTGCCTTTCTGCACCACTACTTCAAAGTCATATTCCATTAGTAAGAGGAACCATCTTACTAATCTACCTTTATTGCATGGTTTGTTTACTAAATACAACAATGCTTGATGGTTTGTAAAAAATTTAAACTTATTCACAAGCAAATAGTGTCTAAACTTTTTAACAGCATATACCATGCCTAATCCTTCTCTTTTAGTCATGGTATAGTTCCGTTCAGCTGCATTCAACTGCCTCCTAGCATAGGCAATTGGAACATCCATGCTGCTGCAGGGCAATCAACAATTGAAGTTTAATGAAGGTTTGGAAGTCAAGGATTGAAGAAAAGTTCAAGTTATGAAGCATGGAGGAAGTGCATATTCAGAAGTTGAAAGATGTGTACACATATGTACATTAATTCAGAGATAGTTCACTTATACTTTTGTATAGTCATGAGCTTGTAAATATTTGCCTATATATACTATGAAAAATGTTAGGCAAAATATGAGAGATTGTGTTAAGACAAGTTTTGAGGAGAATTAGATGTCATTAGACACTTTAGAAGTGAGTAAGATATCTCTCATCACTCAGATGTAAATTTTCCAGGAATGAAGAAATGTTGCACCCGATCTTTCTGAGTATTCTCCTTTTTTGTTGAATCTTTTGTGAAATGCTTTTGTACAAGTCTAAGTCTACAGTTGATTGACCTCTATACAAATTTTCAGCTTCTAATTGTGATCAGGCTAAGAGAATTGAGTGTAGGAACATTTACATGTGTAAATGGGAAGAAGAGAAGTTGCAGGAGGCGTAGAATTCGATGCTAATGTTTTAGTCAGTTCTCCTTCCATAGTGTAAATTTTTGAGCAAGAAAGCACTCATTATTTAAGTTGGAAGTTAAGCTACCTTTCACTAAAATCATTTGCATAAATGGGTTCTTGATTGAGAGAACCAAGTGTTAGAAGTTATAGGTGTCTAAATCGACTTCTTAGAAGAATAGTTTTAGACATAGGTGACTTGTTGAGACCATTTCTCAAGATCTAATGAGTCTTTTGGAATGATTTAACTTGGAGAGGGTGTGCAAACTATAGAGGACACCTTGTGAAAAGTTTTATAAAAAACGTTACACATTTGATAAGTCTATGAGAGAGATATGTGCAGCAGACTTTTTGTAGAATCATCTTCTTCACAGTTTATCCAAAATCTTGATAATTGATCATTGATCCTCTAAATTGGTGAAGGTTTTGACTTACTCTTGATATAGAGGTGTTCTAACTTCAAGAGTAGGTTGTTCTTTTGGAGATTAACACTCTCCATCAATGGTATCGAGGAGGAAGCATCAAAACTGAAGAAAGGAGGATCTCGACTGCTGTAGTTGTAAAGAATTCAACACTTGAAGGTTCAAAAGGTGAAAGCTTGAGAGTAAAGCTTGAGAAGGAGGCCATACTACATCAAGGAAGACAAAAGGAGTATCATTCAAAGTAAAACTACATCTGTTACTCATAAAGTTTGAAGAATTCAATACACAGGTGAAGAAAGGATGGGAGATTCTCTTCAGATAGAGAAATTGGATAGAGAGAACTATCCAGCATGGTCAATGAGGATGGAAGCTCATCTTATGAGCAAAGATTTGATAAGTTATATCACAGGTGAAGAAGAAAAGCCTCAATTCAGATATCCTAGTGTTCCAACTAGGGAAGAATTATCAGATTTGAAGACTTGGATGATGAGAGATGCTCAAGCTAGGAGCATTATCTACATGGCAGTCAATGACTACTTGCTACCTCATATTAGAGGTCTTGAAAGTGCAAGTGATATATGGAATGCTTTGGAGGAGCATTTCCAAAACACCACAAAGTCAAGGAAGGCATCCTTGTGGGCAGAATTTACCACATTCAAGAAGAAGGCCTCTCAATCTATCTCAGATTATGTAACAAGAATGAAGGACATTGCAGATGCATTAGGAGCTGTTGATGAAGACATTGAGGAGGATAAATTGGTAAGGAAAATCCTTAAAGGGTTGAGAGGTGATGACAAATGGAAGCCATTCATTTTGTCTATTGAATTATCACTAGATCATTTTACTCCTGATTTAAATCAATTGCTAGGTCACATGCTAACCTTTGAGCAGGATGTCAAAGGTGAAAGTGATAAAAGTGCAAGTCATGCAATGTATTCAAAGGATAAGAAGAAGAATATCAAAGGGAAGCAACAAGCAAATGAAGAGGAAGGTACAACTAGCCAAGCTAACTTCCTAAGAGGAAGAGGAGGTGGCAAAGGTAGAGGAAGAGGCAAGAGTAATAAAGATGGAGTCAAAGCTTGCTGGATTTGTGGTAAGACAAATCACTTAGCTAATGATTTTTGGCATAATACTCAGAGTAATGGTGGATATAATCAAAACTTTAATTCAAGAGGAAGAGGTGGCAGAAATCAAAGAGGTAATTTCAGAGGTAGAGGTTGTAGAGGTTACTTTGGAAGAAATGCAGGTAAAGGATTCCAAAGTCAACAATACAACAATACCTACTACAATTATGCTTCAGATCAGAAGGAGGATTCAACATTGATAATGAATGCAACTTGTGAAAAGCAAAGTGAAGACCAAAGAGTCTTCTACATTGACTCAGGGTGTAGCAATCACCTGAGTGGCAATATAGCTTTGATGACTGATTTGGAAAATAAGGTAACTAATCATGTAGTTCAAACAGGTGACAATACAAAGCACAATGTGAAGTCAATTGGATCAGTGAAGGCCAAGGATGGTAGTACTCTCTTGAGTAAGATTTTGTATGTTCCTATAATTCCTAAGAATCTGATAAGTGTAGGACAAATTGTTGAAAAAGGTTATGAAGTTAGGTTCACTAATGAAGGAATGTTTGTGGAAGACCCTAGCAATGGGTATAAACAAATTGTTTCAGGGAAGAAAGAAGGAAGATTGTTCACATTGAAGATCCAAGGTAATGTTGGTCATGCTTTGTTCACTTATGGAGGACATAAGATCTCTGAGTTAGATCTTTGGCACAAGAGGCTTGGACATTTCAATGAAAGAGGTATCAAAGATATGGTTAACAATGGTTCAGTGCTTGGATTGCCTAATGTTGTAGGTCAACATATGACATAAAGATGTGAGGCATGTCAATTAGGTAAGGCTCATAAGCAATCTTATTCCAAGCATGGTTTTATGTATTCAGAGAAGCTTGAATTGGTACACACAGATGTGTGGGGACCATCAAAGGATTTTAGTATAAATGGCTCAAGGTATTATGTGATTATATGTTGATGATGCTACCAGATGGATTACTATCTATGTGATCAAAGGTAAGTCAGAGGTATTCAATACATTCAAACATTATCATGTGTATGCAAAAAGAATTACAGGTCAAAAGTTGAAAAGACTAAGGTCAGATGGAGGGGATGTTCAACCGCAAGCAACAACCTCCCAAGTACATGTTACCATAGTTGATGTGGACGAAGAGGACGAGGAAGATGAAGAGTATGAGGAGGATGAGGAGGAGCATGACCAAAGGCATCAAGATGAGCAGCAAGAAGTGCCAGAACTTGTAGGTGCACCTCCCTACACATCCCAGCTATAAAGGTTATATGATACAATCAAAGGAGTGCAAGAAAGGCACAAACTCTCCCTTGCATCAGGCCAAGCCTTGATTGAAGAAATTCTAGCAGACGAGGGACTGGACCAAAATTTCATTGCCACCCTCAAATTAATTTCAGAATCCTTAGGAGTCCCAGAAGCCATTCACACAGTAGTCCGCTAGTCTGTCTGGTATGACAAACGCAAAGTCCACACGTTACCATGTGCAGGTACGAATATAAGAATACCCGTCATAGAACCAGAAATAACCATCGAAATCACAGCTACCCCCACCACCACCATTGACTTCACTGCCGAAACTTTTGTACAGACATCACCCATCTCACCCCCGCATCCCCCATCCCCTCCTTCTCCACTACCACTACCTCCCACCACTGAACAAACCACTGTTGTAACAGCTACCGTCACCTATACCCCAACCTCATCCACATTCTTCTCTGTAATAGCCTAAGGATTACGACCACCATGTGCTAGAGAGATGACTCTCCTCCCAACCAAATGCCTCTATATATAGCTCTCTCTAGGGAACTACCTTCTTGGGCAAGTGGATACTAGCCAGCCATGTGTCGGCCATGTAATTGCATGTGCGCCAAGTGTCCTAGTTAACTCGAATTAACTCAAGTGGATGATTCTAGAAGGCTGTAGAGCTCTTTGGGCAAAACACTCTCCCCATGCTCCCCATGGGGGTTGAACCCAAGACCTCTTCCTTCACATCCTTGAGACTTAACCACTAAGCTAAGTGGACCACTTGTTCACAAGAGCACAAGACCTCTTAGTAAGTCTAAACTCGAGATCTTTGGTCATACACACTAGTAACCAACCAATGTCTGATTTTAGATCCGTCTGAACCAGCCTGATCCTTGGATCATAAATTTACTTTCTTACATTCTTCCACCCTTGGAAAAATATTTTTGTCCTCGAAAATAGAGCTATATATCTACCATATGCAACCCCCGAGCCTCATGTTCTAAGACTAGAAGAACATGGTCATGTTCTAAAGCTAGAAGAGCATGTCTCATCTCTGTGGTGGCATCCCTGTCCAAATAATTCAAAACACCATCCGGCTTTGCACTTTGATAAACTAGCCAAAGTAAAAAGTAGTGAATGCATTATAAGGGTGGATCTAAAATCATCCCTGGCCAATTCACAGTTTCTTGATGTGCAATCTAGGCACAAACATGTGAACTAGGTGGTTTCAAATTAATAGTCAATTTCTAGGCATGACTGGTGCATGGACTTAGTAACGAAGGTGGGATTCTTATCCCTTGCAAGACTTTGAGAACTCTTGATTCACTTGAATTTGTTTTGGAGAACTTGAATTTTGGTTGTCCTAAACATTTAACTTAGATGTTTGTACAATGAGTTACTTTGATCCAACAGTTACTTGATTTTTTCACCCAACTAGAGGACTAATTTGTCCTAATGGGTTTAAAAATCCTCTGTAAACTGTAGGAGAAAGTTTACCATTTCTATTGAGTCAACCATACTATAACTTGACCAATTCAAGTTCACAATGAAAATTGTCCAACTTAGGATACTTTTCTCAAAGACTTGAGCTAAAAGTTCTTGGGAGTTGTCAATCTGATGTGCAATTCCTAACTTCTCTATTCTAGAGTGTAATGAACTCTCGAAAGTCATAAGAGTTATGCTAGGGTTTGGAAACAAACCTAAATGAATAAGTCAACCTTGGACTTATCATCTTTTGAAGATTGAATAATTTCTCATACAGAACATCTATCTAAGATGTTTAATTTAGTTATTTAGTTCCACTCGTCTAACCCTAGATGTTGAGAAATGAATCAGATACCATATCTGAGACAATTCCAAAAGATTTTGGAAAGCGAAAGGAAATATCTAAAACTCTATATAACTATTTCACAATTCTAAGATATAAACTTGCTATGAGTCAAATACTTGATGAACCAAGACTTTAATTCAAGACTCCAACTTTTTAACGATCTTTTCAACAACATATTGAAGCATTTTTCCTATTTTTAAGAGACATAAACTTGATTCTCAAAAAGATTCCAAGCAAATCTAAAACCTCATCCAACCACAAGATGATGGAGAGTGTTAATCTCCAAAAGAACAACCTACTCTTGTGATTAGAGCACCTCTATACCAAGAGTAAGTCAAAACTTCCACTAATTTAGAGGATCAATCTCCAACTTATCAAAATTGAGAAAATCTGTGAAGAAGATAAAACACAGAAAAGTCTGCTGCACTATTTCTTCACATTGACCTATCAAACGTGTAAAGTTTTTGATGAAACTTTGTACGAATCATCTCCTAGAGATTGCGCATCTCCTCCAAGTTGAATTACTTCAAAAGCTTCAGTATAACTTGAGAAATCAACTTCACAAGTTACCTATGTCCAAATCTGTACTTCTGAGAAGTCGATTTGACACCCCTAACTTCTTAACTTTGGTTCTCACAATGTCGAACCCGTTTTACAAAATGCTTCTAGCCATAAGTAGCTTATCTTTCAACTTAAAGATTAAGCCCTCACTCATGCAAAACTTTAAACTGTGCTGGGAGAAATGATCAAAAACATTAACTTCGAAATCTGCGCCTGTTTTAGGAACCTGTGAACACACTTCACATATGAATGTTCCTACACTTAATTCTCTAAGTCTGATTGCAATTAGAAGCTAAAATTTTGTACAGAGGTCAAGCACCTTCCAACTTAGACTTGTACAAAAGCATTTCATGATTGATCTACTCTAGAAGGAGAACACGCAGAAACATCGGGCGCAAGATTTTCAATTACTCAGAAAAGTTTACAACTGAGTGATGAGAGCTAACTCAACTAACTTTTTCTCTATCTCATGACTTCTAACTTCCTCAATCTTGGCTTCTAACTATTGTCACATATGCTCTCATACATGCCCCGACTTTTCTCAAAGTATTTATAGATAATTTGTACAAGATTCTTACTCAAGCAAAGATCTAAGTGAACTATGTACATATGTGTACATTTCTCATATACTCTGAATGTGTCTTTCTTCCAAGCTTCAATAGTTGATCCTTCCTTCATCCTTTAATCTTCCAAGCCTTCAATTGGTGATTGGTCTGCACCAACAGCTCCCCCTCAATCATCAATTGAGGTTTTTCTCATTCTTCTTTACACCTGCCATGTCTTTGAACCTTTGTAACTTTGGTCCATCCAAGCCTTTTGTAAGCGTATCAGCTATCTGATCTTTTGTTGAAGTATGGATTACTTCAATCTCTTTATCCATCACCTTCTCTCTTAGAAAGTGATACTGAATCTCAATGTGTTTGGTCCTGGCATGAAAAACAGGATTAGCAGCTAAATACAATGAACTCATGTTATCTCCATATATAATTGGTACCCCATGCATAATGTCAAGACTCTTCATCAAGGTCTTGAGCCAAATCACTTCTTTTGCAGCTTCAACCATGCCTTTATACTCAGCTTCTGTAGAAGACAAAGCAACTGTATGTTGCTTCTTAGAACACCATGAGATTAACTTATCTCCCACATAACACATGTATCCATAGGTTGATCTTCTATCATCTGGATTACCTGCCCAATCTGCATCACTATAAATTTTGATATTTGTATCTGAGGTAAACCCATAATACAAACCTTCATTGAGTGTACCCTTAATGTACCTCAATACCCTTTGTCCTGCAATCCAATGTTCTTTCCTTGGGCAATGCATAAATTGAGACAAAACTCCTACTGCATATGATAAATCAGGTCTAGTTAGAGTAGCATAGATAAGGCTACCAACCAAACTCTGATATTGTCTCATGTCCTTGAATTCTTCACCTCCAAACTTACTCAATTTGTGATTCACCTCCATTGGTGTAGGTGCTACCCTGCAATCATCCATTTTAAACTTGATTAACAAGTTCTTCAAATACCTTTCTTGGGTCACAAATACTCCATGTTGAGTATATGTAATCTCCATGCCCAAGAAATATGACAAGTCTCCCAAGTCACTTATCTTGAACTCTTTTTCCATTTGCCTCTTGAGTCTTTGTATTCCTTCTTCATCTGTACCTGTAAGAATTATATCATCAACATATATGCACATATATATGAAACCATTTTCACTTGCTTTGATAAGCAAGCTACTATCTGCTTTAGACACCTGAAAACCAAGTTCTTTTAGGAACTTCACAAGTCTATAGTTCCATGCCCTTGGGGCCTGCTTCAAGCCATACAAAGCTCTCTTGAGCTTGCACACATGATCTGGATACCTTTTATCTCTGAACCCTTGAGGTTGCTCCATGAATACATCATCTGAAATGTAACCATTCAAAAAAGCATTCTTCACATCAAGTTGACATAGCTTCCAACCTTTACATGCAGCAATAGCAATGAGTGTCCTTATGGTTGTCATCTTTGCCACAGGACTATAGGTCTCATCATAATCAATACCATATGTTTGAGCAAAGCCTTTGACAACAAGTCTAGCTTTGTATCTAGACACACTTCCATCTGCAAACCTTTTTGTCTTGTAGACCCACTTGCATCCAATAATCTTCTGACTATTTGGTTTTGGAACCAAATCCCAAGTTTGATTTTCCAATAGTGCATCATATTCCTCCTGCATAGCACTCTCCCATTTTTCCTTACCTTTTGCCTCTTCATATGTAAAAGGGTCTTCATCTGTATTCACCATATAAGCATAATCTTTTGTGGCTAGAAATGAAGTATCATAACTATACCTTGTAGGTTGCCACCTATTTCTTGATGACCTTCTGAGTTCTCCACTCCTTGAGGTTTCTGGCTCTTCACATTTAGGATCAAATCTTGGTGTCTCTTCCACTTCAACCTGCACTTCATTATTCTCTTGCTCATCAAATATCTGAACTTTTGATTTACCTTTTCTTTGACTCACTTCTTCTTCATCACTTGTATTGATGTTGATTGTACCTGCATACCAAGTGCTTTGTTCATCAAATGTAACATCTTTAGAAACCATAAATTGTTTTGTTGATGGACTCCACAATCTATAGCCCATCTGCTTGTCATCATAGCCAATGAAAACATACTTTTCAGCTTTGGGTTCCAATTTGTGTCTTAATTGTGATGGCACATATGCATATGCCACACACCCAAATACTCTGCAATGATCCAAGGTAGGTCTTTTACCCCACCAAGCCTCATATGGTGTCATACCCTGCAAGGCTTTACATGGTAACCTATTGACCAAATAAGTGGCTGTATTTACAGCCTCAGCCCACAAATAATTAGGGCAATTTTTCTCCTTCATCATGGATCTTGCAAACTCAACAAGAGTTCTATTTCTCCTTTCTGCAACACCATTTTGTTGAGGAGAGTACCTGCAAGTAACTTCCCTTTTTATACCTGCATTCCATAAGTAATCACTGAACTCATTAGAGAAATACTCTCCCCCTCCATCTGACCTTAGTCTTTTCAACTTATGACCTGTAATTCTTTCTGCATATGCATGATAGTGCTTAAATGTATTAAACACTTCTGACTTATCTTTGATCACATAGATAGTGATCCATCTAGTAGCATCATCAACATAAATCACATAATACCTTGATCCATTTATACTGAAATCTTTTGATGGTCCCCACACATCTGTGTGTACCAACTCAAGCTTCTCTGAGTACATAAAACCATGCTTGGAATAGGAATGTTTATGAGCCTTACCTAATTGACATGCCTCACATTTGTATGTCATATGTTGACCTGCAACATTAGGCAATCCAAGCACTGAACCATTGTTAACCATATCTTTAATACCTCTTTCATTGAAATGTCCAAGCCTCTTGTGCCAAAGATCTAACTCAGAGATCTTATGTCCTCCATATGTGAACATAGCATGACCAATATTGCCTTGAATCTTCAATGTAAATAATCTTCCTTCCTTTTTCCCTGAAACAATCTGTTTATACCCTTGGCTAGGGTCTTCCACATATACTCCATCATTAGTGAACCTTACTTCATATCCCTTTTCAACAATTTGTCCTACACTTATCAAATTCTTAGGGATTGTAGGAACATACAAAACCTTACTCAATAAGGTGCTTCCATCCTTGGCCTTCACTGATCCAATGGACTTCACATTGTGCTTTGTGTTGTCACCTGTTTGAACAACATGATTAAAAACTTTACTCTCCAAATCAGTCATCAAAGATATGTTACCACTCAGGTGATTGCTACATCCTGAGTCAATGTAGAAGACTCTTTGATCTTCATTCTGCCTTTCACAAGTTGCATTCATTATCAATGTTGAATCTTCCTTTTGATCTGAAGCATAATTGTAGTAGGTGTTGTTGTATTGTTGACTTTGGAATCCTCTACCTGCATTTCTTCCAAAGTAATTCCTTCCACCTCTACCTCTGTAATTACCTCTTTGATTTCTGCCACCTCTTCCTCTTGAATTATAATTTTGATTGTATCCACCATTATTCTGATTATTATGCCAACAATCATTAGCTAAGTGATTTGTCTTACCACAAATCCAGCAAGCTTTGCCTCCATCTTTGTTGTTCCTGCCTCTTCCTCTACCTTTGCCACCTCCTCTTCCTCTTAGGAAGTTGGCTTGAGTAGTTGTTCCTTCATCTTCACCTGCTTGTTGTTTTCCTTTGCTATTCTTCTTCTTGTCCTTTGAGTACATTGCATGACCTGTACTCTTGTCACCATCTCCTTTAACATCCTGCTCAAATGTTAGCATATGACCTAACAATTGATTTAAATCAGGAGTGAAATGGTCAAGTGATAACTCTGTAGACAAAATAAATGGCTTCCATTTGTCATCACCTCTCAATCCTGTAAGGATTTGCCTTACCAATTTATCTTCCTCAATGTCTTCATCAACAGCTCCTAAAGCATCTGCAATATCTTTCATCCTTGTCACATAGTCTGAAATAGATTGAGAGGCCTTCTTCTTGAAGGTAGTAAACTCTGCCCATAAGGATGCCTTCCTTGACTTTGTAGTGTTCTGGAAATGCTCCTCCAAAGCATTCCATATGTCAGTTGCACTTTCAAGACCTCTAATATGAGGTAACAAGTAATCATTGACTCCCATATAGATAATGCTCCTAGCTTGAGCATCTTTCTTCATCCAATTTTTCAGATCTGCTAACTCTTCCCTAGTTGGAACACTAGGATCTCTGAACTCTGGCTTCTCTTCTTCTCCTGTGATGTAACCAATTAAATCTTTGCTCATAAGATGAGCTTCCATCCTCATTGACCATGCAGGATAGTTTTCCCTATCCAATTTCTCTATCTGTAGAGCATCTCCCATCTTGTATCCACCTGTGTATTGAAATCTTCAAGCTTTACAAACAATGTATGTACCTTTACTTCGAATTAGACTCCTTTTGCTTTTCTTGATGTCGAGTAGTCTTGTCCTCAGGCTTTTGACTCCAAGCTTTCACTTCTTAGTTCTTCAACTGTTGAATTTCTTGAATCTGCAGCAGTCGGGATCCTCCTTTCCTTGATTTAATGTCTCCTGCTCTGATACCACTGATGGAGAGTGTTAATCTCCAAAAGAACAACCTACTCTTGTGATTAGAGCACCTCTATACCAAGAGTAAGTCAAAACTTCCACTAATTTAGAGGATCAATCTCCAACTTATCAAAATTGAGAAAATCTGTGAAGAAGATAAAACACAGAAAAGTCTGCTGCACTATTTCTTCACATTGACCTATCAAACGTGTAAAGTTTTTGATGAAACTTTGTACGAATCATCTCCTAGAGATTGCGCATCTCCTCCAAGTTGAATTACTTCAAAAGCTTCAGTATAACTTGAGAAATCAACTTCACAAGTTACCTATGTCCAAATCTGTACTTCTGAGAAGTCGATTTGACACCCCTAACTTCTTAACTTTGGTTCTCACAATGTCGAACCCGTTTTACAAAATGCTTCTAGCCATAAGTAGCTTATCTTTCAACTTAAAGATTAAGCCCTCACTCATGCAAAACTTTAAACTGTGCTGGGAGAAATGATCAAAAACATTAACTTCGAAATCTGCGCCTGTTTTAGGAACCTGTGAACACACTTCACATATGAATGTTCCTACACTTAATTCTCTAAGTCTGATTGCAATTAGAAGCTAAAATTTTGTACAGAGGTCAAGCACCTTCCAACTTAGACTTATACAAAAGCATTTCATGATTGATCTACTCTAGAAGGAGAACACGCAGAAACATCGGGCGCAAGATTTTCAATTACTCAGAAAAGTTTACAACTGAGTGATGAGAGCTAACTCAACTAACTTTTTCTCTATCTCATGACTTCTAACTTCCTCAATCTTGGCTTCTAACTATTGTCACATATGCTCTCATACATGCCCCGACTTTTCTCAAAGTATTTATAGATAATTTGTACAAGATTCTTACTCAAGCAAAGATCTAAGTGAACTATGTACATATGTGTACATTTCTCATATACTCTGAATGTGTCTTTCTTCCAAGCTTCAATAGTTGATCCTTCCTTCATCCTTTAATCTTCCAAGCCTTCAATTGGTGATTGGTCTGCACCAACACAAGATACTAGTATTGATGAGTTTTTACCCAAACGATGCTTTACTTGAGACTAAGTTCACACCTTAATTCATTCTTTATGACTCCTTACTAGGAATGCAATTCTTGTGCATTGCTTTCAGTCAAACAATTTGAATTTACAAGGTTACACTAGGAACTGGTAGCTTGACTTAGTCAGCCTATCCTTAGTTGAAAGGTTCAGTTCAAAGTCAAAGTCTTACTCTTTCATAAATTTATCAAATACTTCCGAATCATCAACACTTTAGCTTGAAGTGTTTCAAGAAGACCTTGGAAGTTACTGACTTTGTATCTTCCTACAAACTTGATCTTGAAGTATCTTGAGATCATACTTTTATCCTTCTTGAATTCAAACTTATCCTTGGAAGTTTTAATTTTCTTGAAGATCAGATCTAACTTCAAAATCCTTTTTTGAGACTAAAAGATAATTATCATCCCACGGTCCGTTCTCCCATACCATCTTTTCTACATCAATCTGAGTATAAAATCTGGCATCCCATACCACCCTATTTTATATTCACATTAATGTGTGGGTGATTATTATCCTAAAGTCTAAACATATCTTGATAGAGTACCTTATCTCTTCAATTGAATTTTTAGGCATTACCTCTAACTTGATATTGTAGGTTTTGATCACTTCACATGATCGTTTCACGATCTTGTGCTATCTTTTAAGAACTTGAAGACCTTTTGATGGAACATCCATCCTTCTTTGCTAATGTTTTCAAATGACAACCAATCAAAATTCCAAGTACTTGAATTTCCACGAATTCAAGTTCAATTGGTTTATCCTTGACCAAATTGTAGTGACAAGAGCTTTTAACTTCTTATCTTTAGATTCCTTTCTTAACTGATGCTTTAGGTACCAATCCTGGCCAGGACTTTACAGGAATCTCTCTACTGCATAAGTATAAGCATCCACTCATGCTTTCTGGATTTGTACCAAAATCCCTTTAAGAATAGGCAAACATTATATTTTACCTTCCACAGACTTAAGTACCATCTTCATGGTTGTAGACTACATTCTTGGAATTCCTTCACTTTGTTTAGACTTGGAACAAATTACTTTTTCACACTTTTTCAGTGAATAAATGGAACCTGAGTGAATAATTCCCAAAAAGGAATTTTATTGCCAATACTTGGGCAATCTACAGAGTAGTTCCAATCACAAGTTCTTGGACAATCATGGCCAAGCTTGATCAAGTCTGGTTGACCTTGCGACTAGAATAAAGACTTAGACTTTATCTTTAAGATCTCTTGAACGAACAAAAGCATCTTTGCTTACCCGCGGGATTTTTAGAGATCTTTTCCTGAACTTCAGTCCAAGCATACACTGATGCCTCTTAGATTCCAAAGCTAAGAACCTTTGATATACCTTTAGGTTATATCACTATTTGGACTTAAGTACCCATACCAAAGGTTTGGGAATTACTAGGAACTACTTACTATCAACGTACTTGAAAGATTTTAGTCTCACATCGAAGGAGATTTTTCTTTCAAGAACTTTCGATTCCTGCCAAGGAATCAAGTCGTACTAAGGCAATGATTCATCTAGGAATCGTTTTCTTTACTAAAATGATCTTGAAAAGAAATTCTCGACTTTTTGGACAAGACCAAGACTTAAAGCTTTTTTGCTTGTCCAAAAGATATTTCTTTTTTTAACCAATGAAATAGTTAACTAGACTATTTCATTTTTATTGTCTTATCTTTAGGAAATATCTTAATTCCCAAAGATTACTTTGACATATCTTTTAGGAAAATATTTTGATTCCCAAAGATTAATTTGACTTGGGTTTCCTCTTTAAGCTTGAATTAGCTTAACAAAAAACAAGCATACTTTATATCTTGGCAAAACATCTATATCTTAAAGAGGTTTTGCCTTCTTCATCATTCGGCAAAATATCCATAACTAGTACATGTTTTGCTCTTATCTATCCAATCCATCAATTTCTATCGCGATTGATGGGTATGTCCGTTTTTGGAAAGATGTGCTTAACAAGAGGTCTAAGCTATCATTTTTCCAATGGCTTATCTCTTTATACACCTATTATGAGAACATCATCATTCCTTGGTCATATCATATATTATGAATTTATGTGTATTTTGGGAAGAGTTCATGAATCAACTAAGATCCTCTACTTGGAACGTCTGCTTTTCCAAAAATAAATTCATCTCGAACATGGTAGGAGAATGATCTCACGTGTGGAATAGAAGGCTTGACTATTTCATTTTAGTGTTTCTCTTTTAGGAAATATCTCAATTCCTAAAAGTCACTTACCAAGGTTTAATTGTGAGATACGAATTTTGAAACCACAAAGAAACTTCTTAGAAATTTCAAAATCTTCCAAATAGAAGAATGCTTCCAAAGTTTCCATGTTTGCATTGTTGCGAACATTTGTTTTATGTAGGGTACAAGTTTCAAATTATGTAAATACCTTTCTTCAAATACTTCAAAAAGGCTCATATTATGCATAAAATATAGCCAAAATACCACGTGATTTCTAGAACATGGTGAGTCAAATTAGTGAGTCACAAGGGAGTTGCAGTGCTGTCCTAGTGGAAGGTCGATGTGGCTAGTTCTCAAAGTCCATCAATACTTTGCTTATTTGAGCACTTGAGTCATGTAATACCTTCATCCAAGTGTCTACCACGAATTTAGATGTATTAGGAAGGTTTTAGATTAGTTCCTCATGCTATAAAAAGAGGGGAGAAGTCGTGATCTTGTGGGAAGTCCAAGAGAGTCATATGTGTATCTCTACGGTGTTGTAGTTTTGTATGCAGAGATTGCAGAGCTTGTATCTCCCTCATTATATATCCAAATTACATATTTGATAGCGCACTTGAAAGCTCTTACTTTCTACTTTCATACTCTTAATTTTCATAATCATTGGATGTGGGAGCTGAGAGCAGCACTCTCTGCAAGTAGTGTGTGTTCTCGGGTTTCACCCCTGCTGAAGGTCTCCATTAAACCTCAAACTTGCAGAGGTCATATATCCTTGTGTATTTATCCAAATTGAGTGTTCTTTGGCTCATTGGAAAGATCTTGGTCTCTAGTATATGTGGTTAAAACAGTTTTAAAAAATTCTAAGCTAGTAGAGAATAGTAAGCTCTGCAAGCATGATTGGTTTTCTGTGATGAAGTTTGTGAGAAGGTCAACTTGTTCCTAAGGGGTTCCACCTACTTCCAACTATATTTTGGAGGTCAATGAACTCCAACATTGGTATCAGAGCAAGGAATGGAAGCTTGGAGAAGGTTATAATACCTTGATGAGGAATTTGAAGCTATTGGAGCAGCCGTTCATCATCGACACTACACAAAGGTAGAAGGAGATAGCAAGGAAGCATCTCAAGCATCATTCAAGCAAAGAAAGGTGCATAGACATTATTACAAAGGTAAATCTCATACTTCTTCTTACCACACATATCCAAAAGGAGGAAGTTTAGTATTTACACAATGGGTGATCAACATGCACAAATAGAGAAGCTTGATAAGAACAACTATCAAGCATGGCGATTTAGAATCACATCATACTTGCAAGGTAGAGGCTTGTATGGTTTGATTGATGGAACGGATATCAAACCTATATTACCAGAGGATCCAAATCAGCAACAATTGAGGGAGTTTAGACTTTGGAATGAAAGAGACAAAAGGGTTATATTCATCTTATCACAAAATATTCAAGATTCAGTGGTAGGATTGCATTGGAAAGGTTGTCTGCTACAGGTACAAGAGCAAGGAAGATTCAGCTAAAAAATGAGTTAAATAACATAAAGAAAGATACAAGGACATCGGTCAATGATTACTTGTTGAAGGTTAAAGAGATTGCAGATCAACTAGGATCAATTCAAGCTCATGTGGAGGACGATGACTTGGTTGCACATACTCTCAACGGACTCAAGGATGATGAGAGATGGAAACCATTCATTACTTCAGTTTATGTTAGAGGAGAATTACCAGATTTTGATCAGCTTGTTGCTCTTATGGTCACGGAGGAGATGAATCTAAATGAATCTACTTCAAATCAAAAAGGATCTCAAGGACAAGCTCTTTATGTAGGATCATCAAGAGGTGGAAACAGAGGAAGAAGAGGTTCAAATACAGGTCGAGGAAGAAGGAGCGATGATCAAGGGACTTCAAGTGGCTTCTTCAACACAAGAGGAAGAGGAAGATCATTGGTAATCGAAGAGGAGGCTATTCAAGAAGAGGTAAACAACAAGGAAATTATGCAATTGAAGGTAAAAGTGATGATTATGATTCTCTTCTTATGATGAATGTAGAAACTAAGATGAATTGCAATAGTGATGTATGGTATGTAGATAGTGGTTGCTCTAACCATATGTCACATGATGCTTCATGGTTTTCTAATATGCACAATCCTTCATGTAAAGGTCATGTTGAAACAGGAGATGATACAACACATAAGATTATGCAGGTTGGAGATATTGTTATGCAAGATAAGAGCAAGACAAATTGCTTGAAGGATGTACTTTATGCGCCAACGATTACTAAGAATCTGATGTCTGTTGGTCAAATGGTAGAAAAAGGTTTGCAAATAAGATTTAATCATGCAAGTTGCTTCATTGAGGATCCAAAGCAAAGGAGGTTAATTGCTAGAGGTCAAAAACAAGGTAGATTGTTTACATTCAAGGTAAACTCAAATCATACAAACTATTTCTCTTATGGTATGCATCGAATAGCAGAGCTTGATCTATGGCACAAAAGGATTGGACACATGAATATAAACATGTTAAAGGAGCTATCAAAGAAGAGGATTGTTGAAGGATTACCTGACCTTACTAAGCAACATATGGTGCATCTTTGTGAAGCATGTCAAATGGGTAAGCAGAGTAGACAACCTTTCAAGCATTCAAGCTATGTAAGCAGTGGATTGCTAGACTTTATACACACGGACATATGGGGTCCTACTAAAGAGGCATCCTTGGCTGGTAATAAGTACTATGTATCATTCATTGATGATCATAGTAGAATGACATTTGTGTATTTCATTAAACATAAGAGTGAAGTCTTTGATTGTTTCAAAAATTTTAAATCATTTGTCGATAAGCAAACAGGAAGATATGTTAAGAAGCTAAGATCCGATGGAGGGGGAGAGTATTTCTCTCAAGCTTTTACTGATTTTTTGTTTGATGAAGGTATCAAAAGAGAAGTTACATGTAAGTATACTCCACAAAAAAATGGAGTCGCAGAGAGAAGAAACAGAATCATAGTAGAAACATCTAGAAGCATGCTAAATGATATGTGTTTGCCTAATTCTTTTTGGGTTGAAGCTGTTAGCACAAGTGTGTACATTATGAATAGAGTACCTACTACTGGAGTTCATCATTTGACACCATATGAGGTATGGGTTGGAAGGAAACCAAGTGTAAGTCAAAGTATTTGGTTGTGTATGTTATGTACATGTACCTAGTGAAGTGAGATCAAAACTTGATGTGAAATCAGAAAAGTGTATATTTATTGGTTATGCAGATACTCAAAGAGGATATAGATGTTATAATCCTCATACCAATAAGGTGGTTGTTTCAAGAGATGTAAATTTTGATGAATCACTTTCATGGTATGTAGATAAGAAAAGTTTGCAGGTCATAAATGGAGATGAAGAAGATACAGGTGAAGGAGATGAGTGCTTACCTCAGCCCACAAGAAGTTTAAGTGATGAGAAAAGTGGTTTGGATGAAGAAAAAATAGCTACCTTTCAATGGAAGATTAAGGCAAGAGTCACCTCCGAGTGTTAAAAGTAAATGTAAACTTAAACTTGTTGAAGTTAATGATGAAGGAGAGGAAATTAGTGATGTATGTGAGTATGGAGAATCATCAAAGGTTACTAATAAGAAAGGAAGAGCATCTACATTCGAGGTAAGAAGAACTTCAAGAGTGAGTAAGCAACCTCAAAGGTATACTTATGAATCTTTCATGAATACTCATTATGATTTTATGACAAAAGTTGAGCAGGAAAATGAACCCACATGTTATGATGAGGCAAAAGGAGATGAAAAGTGGGAGAAAGCAAAGAGAGAAGAAATGGAAACACTACAGGATAACAAGACTTGGAATTTAGTTCCAAAGACACCAAAGCAAAAGGTAATTGGTTGCAAGTGGGTTTTTAAGATTAAAAGAAATAGTGATGGTAGTGTGTCAAGATATAAGGCTAGACTTGTAGCAAAAGGATATAATCAAACTCAAGGATTGGACTATGAGGAAACATTTAGTCTAGTAGTAAACATGGCAACGGTGAGAACTTTGTTGGCTTTAGCTGCACGTCAAAGGTGGAATATATATCAAATCGATATAAAGAATGCCTTTCTTAATGGTGAGTTAAATGAAGAAGTGTATATGTCACAACGAGATGCTTAGGTGGATGCAAAATATCCTGATCATGTATGTAGGTTAAAGAAGGCATTGTATGGTCTTAAACAGGCACCAAGGGCATGGAATGCAAGGTTGGTAAAGTATCTTATGCTACAAGGATACACAGCGAGTCATGCTGATCCTTCACTTTATGTAAAACATGTAGATGACATGTGTGTCTATGTATGCATTTACGTGGATGACTTGTTGATTACAGGGAATGATGCAAAAGCAATTCAAGAGATAAAAGGTAATTTGGGAAAGGAATTTAAAATTTCAGATCTTGGTTTGCTTAGATACTTTCTGTTGGAGCAAGTCTATGACAAGCCTAAGTATTGGCTTGAGTGTCACAAAGTCTTAGAAGAAGCTTTAAAAAGAAGACTATGTAAAGTTCACTTGTGAACTACCTCTTGTAACTTTTGAAGAGTTTACTTAATGTAAAAGTAAGAGAATCTTAAGTGGTTGAGTCCACTTGATCAAGAATGGAAAGAGGAGCCACGAATTCGTGATTTGTGGTAGGTAGAGAATCAAATCAATCATTGATTGATTGGAGAGTGATTGAGGGAAGTTAGCCTCCCAAACTCAACTATAAATAGATGACAGTTTTAGTCGTGGTTAGAGAGACCTATGTGAAGACCTCCAAGAGCTGAGCTTTATGCCATATCAAGGTGTGATTACAAGGCACACATATGTATCAGTAAGTCATTGTATTGTACAAGCAATATACTTTCATTTTCATGATTATTTGAGTTCATCTTTCCATGTTCTTGTGAAGTGTACTACTCACTGCCATTACTCTCACTTTTCTCAGTTAGCTTGCAGAGATGTTTTCTCTGAGCTTGGTGCATCATTTTCAATGATTTAACTTGGTAAAGTTAGCTCTATAAGTCTACTATATGCTCATCAATTTTCATGTCATTTGGATGTTGCAATCTTCAGTTATGTTCATTTGAAGTCAACAGGGTTTGTTCATCTTCACCTCTCTGTGAGGTACCCGACTTTTTCACTCATCTTGTCAGAGGTGTTTCCCAGTGGTTACTTATCCAAATTCAGTGACTTAAAGCTTGTTGGATTCAGCTTACTGTCTAGTATAACCATACAAATTTTCATAATCATTGGATTTCTACATTTTGAGTTATGGTGAATTAGAAGTTGTAAGACGTCTCAGGAAGTGTGGGATGCACTTGAAGCTTTCTTTTCTTCAAGTACCAAAGCTAGGAAGCATCAACTATGGCTGGATTTCACAACTCTCAAGAAGGCTCCCAAACAAAATGTGACTGATTTTGTCACAAAGCTCAAGGACATAGCGGATCAGTTGGGAAGCATCGGAGAGGTAATAGATGAAGAGCAAATTGTAAGGCAGGTCATCAATGGCTTAAAGGCAGATGATAAGTGGGAAGCATTCACCACAGCTATGGATTTGTACATGGACATGCATGTACCTGATTTCAACACACTCATTGGACAACTACTTACTCAAGAGGCAAAGCTTATCAAAAATGGAGAAAGCTCTAAAGGTAATCAATCTTCAGCTTTATACACGGATAAAAGCAAGTCTAAAGATAACAAAGGAAAGGCAAAGAAAGTGGATGATGAAGCAGGTACATATCAAGCTAACTATGCAGGTAGAGGAAGACATGGCAGAGGTAGAGGAAGAGGAGGTAGACAAGGCAGGGGGAGATCCCAAGACTCCAACTCATGTTCTATTTGTGGATTAACTAATCATACAACTGGAAATTGCTTTAGGAATTCTAGGAATCAAAGAGGCACAGGATACAATAGAGGAAGTTATGGCTACTCAAGAGGAAGGTTCAACAATTATCATGGCAACTACAACAACTACAATCATTCAAACTATCAAGGAGGCTACAAAGGAAGGAGAGACTACAATAACTACACAGAAGACTCAAACAAAGAGGATTCATTATTGATCATGAACATGGCTATGCCACAAGGTAAATCTGATGAGCATGTTTTCTACATAGATTCAGGTTGTTCAAATCATATGGCAGGAAATGTGGCACTCCTATCAGATTTAGAAGATCCAAGGAATAAGCATGAGGTACAAACAGGAGATGATACAAAACATCCTGTGGAGAAAATAGGCAATGTCAAAGCACCTGATGGAAACATCAACCTACTCAGTAAGGTACTCTATGTCCCTACCATTACAAAGAATTTGATAAGTGTTGGGCAGATAGTAGAGAAAGGGTTGCAAGTCAGGTTCACAAAAGCAGGAGCATTTGTTGAAGATCCAAGTCAAGGATTCAGAAGAATTGCAAAAGGTGAAAAGACAGGTAGATTGTTCACATTTGAATTACAGGACACAAGAAACATTGCTCTCTTTAATTATGGTAGTCAGACACTCACAGAATTGGAAGTATGGCACAAAAGGTTAGCACATATTGGTGAAAGGTCATTAAAGCAAATCTGTAGGGACCAAAGTGTACTTGGACTCCCTAATTTGTCAAAACAACATATGATTTATAAGTGTAGTGCATGTCAATTTGGAAAGTCTCACAGGTTACCATTCATGAAGAAAGGTTATATGCATGGAGATCTCTTGGAGTTGGTTCATGCAGATGTATGGGGACCTAGCAAGGAAGCTTCAATATCTGGATCAAGGTATTATGTTTCCTTTATTGATGATTGCAGCAGATGGACTATCCTATTCTTTATGAAACACAAAGATGAAGTTTTTTCATGTTTCAAAAGATATTTGGCTCTTGTGGAGAATCAAACAGGTAAATCACTAAAAAGGCTAAGGTCAGATGGAGGGGGAGAATACTTCTCCCATGATTTTGATTCTTTTCTTCAAGAAAGAGGAATCAAAAGAGAGGTAACTACAAGGTACACTCCTGAGCAAAATGGAGTGGTAGAAAGGAGGAATAGGACAATTGTTGAAGCTGCAAGGTCTATGTTAAATGAAAAGCATTTACCTAATTACTTATGGGCTGAGGCTGTATCTACAGCCACTTACTTGATTAACAGGTTGCCTTCAAAATCCCTTGATGGGATGACTCCATATGAGGCTTGGAATGGAAGAAGACCAAGCTTAGATCATTGTAAAATTTTTGGATGTATTGCTTTTGCTCATGTTCCTTCACAGGTTAGAGGCAAGATGGATCCAAAGGCAGAAAGGTGTGTATTTATTGGATATGACAACAATCAAAAGGGCTACAGGTTATACAACCCTACCAACAAAGGATTCTTGGTAAGCAGAGATGTAGTTTTTGATGAGAACAATTCATGGTATGAAGATTCATGCAAGAAGATCAATTTACCATATGATCTTGAAGAAGATTTTCCAAAGCTTGGTAGAGAACAATCAAAGATTGAAGAACAAGACACTTCAGAGGATGATGAAGAATCTCACATGGAAAAGATCAAAGCATGGAAGTCTAAAGGTAAAGCAAAATTGCAGGAACTTGGACATGAGGCAGAATCATCACATCATGGCCTAAGAAGATCTATGAGGGAAAAGAAAAAACCAGAAAGGTATGGGTTTGACACCTCATTAGTAACTAAACATTCTATCTACATAGCACAGGACATAAACCAAGAGGAGCCATCATCATTTGAAGAGGCCAAAGCAAAAACAGAATGGAAGCATGCAATGAAGGAAGAGATTGAAGCACTTGAGGAAAACAACACTTGGGATTTGGTGCCCAAGACTTCATCCATGAAGGTAATAGGCTCAAGATGGGTCTATAAACTCAAGAAGAATTCTGATGGCTCCATTAACAGGTATAAGGCAAGGCTTGTAGCAAAAGGCTTTGCACAAACTCAGGGAATTCATTATGAGGAGACCTTCTCTCCTGTGGCAAAGATGCCTACTATTAGGGTTTTGCTTGGTATTGCCTCTTCCAAGAATTGGAAGATACTTCAACTAGATGTAAAGAATGCATTCTTGAATGGTTGGATAACAGAAGAGGTATATATGGCACAACCACCTGGTTTTGAGAATCAAGTTTATCCTGATTATGTGTGTAAACTTAACAATCTTCAGTTATGTTCATTTGAAGTCAACAAGGTCTCTTCATCTTCACCTCTCTGTCAGGTACCCGACTTTTTCACTCATCTTGTTAGAGGTGTTTCTCAGTGGTTACTTATCCAAATTCAGTGACTTAAAGCTTGTTGGATTCAGCTTACTGTCTAGTATAACCATACAAATTTTCATAATCATTGGATTTCTACATTTTGAGTTATGGTGATTTTTTTGCTCACTGGTCTATTTCTGTAGCAGCCCGTGAAAATCGGGATGATGTCATCACTTGTTAAAACTCATTCTCAGTGTGTGCTTTGTTATTTTTGATGAGATTACTCTTGAAAGTTAGCTCCTTAAGTTACCTAGACTTCCCCAAGAGGAATTAAGCTAATTTCTGCTGTGCTCAGAGAATTATGTAAAACACTGGACAGGTGTATGAACCAAGAATAGCAAGTTTTCACCTCTGAGCTAACTCCAACTTATCTGTTTTGATCTATCTTTTTGAGAGTGATCTTCCAAGGTACATAGGGTGTCTAATACATCCATTGGCAAGCTAAAAGGGCCCACCATATACTCCTGGAGTTCATTTGGCTGGTGTAGATCAAGGATTTTGCAACACCTCTTCATCTTCAAGCACATACCTATCCATCTCTTCACAGTGGTATCAGAGCAAGGTTGGACAACATGGCAGATGGATTTCCTTCATCAATTGACAAATTGGACAGAGGTAACTACTCAGCTTGGTCATTAAGGATGGAAGCTAATCTCCAAGGTAGAAGTTTATATGGTTATGTGGTTGGAGATGAAGTTATGCCAAGTTTCAGGAACAAAAGTCAACCAACACAAGAAGAGCAAGAAAGATTGAGCACATGGTGCTCCAAGGATGCACTTGCAAGGTCTTATCTCCTCAACTCTATCTCAGATTTTTTGTTGCCTCACATTAGAAGTTGTAAGACGTCTCAAGAAGTGTGGGATGCACTTGAAGCTTTCTTTTCTTCAAGTACCAAAGCTAGGAAGCATCAACTATGGCTGGATTTCACAACTCTCAAGAAGGCTCCCAAATAAAATGTGACTGATTTTGTCACAAAGCTCAAGGACATAGCGGATCAGTTGGGAAGCATCGGAGAGGTAATAGATGAAGAGCAAATTGTAAGGCAGGTCATCAATGGCTTGAAGGCAGATGATAAGTGGGAAGCATTCACCACAGCTATGGATTTGTACATGGACATGCATGTACCTGATTTCAACACACTCATTGGACAACTACTTACTCAAGAGGCAAAGCTTATCAAAAATGGAGAAAGCTCTAAAGGTAATCAATCTTCAGCTTTATACACGGATAAAAGCAAGTCTAAAGATAACAAAGGAAAGGCAAAGAAAGTGGATGATGAAGCAGGTACATATCAAGCTAACTATGCAAGTAGAGGAAGACATGGCAGAGGTAGAGGAAGAGGAGGTAGACAAGGCAGGGGGAGATCCCATGACTCCAACTCATGTTCTATTTGTGGATTAACTAATCATACAACTGAAAATTGCTTTAGGAATTCTAGGAGTCAAAGAGGCAGAGGATACAATAGAGGAAGTTATGGCTACTCAAGAGGAAGGTTCAACAATTATCATGGCAACTACAACAACTACAATCATTCAAACTATCAAGGAGGCTACAAAGGAAGGAGAGACTACAATAACTACACAGAAGACTCAAACAAAGAGGATTCATTATTGATCATGAACATGGCATACAAATTTTCATAATCATTGGATTTCTACATTTTGAGTTATGGTGATTTTTTTGCTCACTGGTCTATTTCTGTAGCAGCCCGTGAAAATCGGGATGATGTCATCACTTGTTAAAACTCATTCTCAGTGTGTGCTTTGTTATTTTTGATGAGATTACTCTTGAAAGTTAGCTCCTTAAGTTACCTAGACTTCCCCAAGAGGAATTAAGCTAATTGCTGCTGTGCTCAGAGAATTATGTAAAACACTGGACAGGTGTATGAACCAAGAATAGCAAGTTTTCACCTCTGAGCTAACTCCAACTTATCTGTTTTGATCTATCTTTTAGAGAGTGATCTTCCAAGGTACATAGGGTGTCTAATACATCCATTGGCAAGCTAAAAGGGCCCACCATATACTCCTGGAGTTCATTTGGCTGGTGTAGATCAAGGATTTTGCAACACCTCTTCATCTTCAAGCACATACCTATCCATCTCTTCACACTTTCTTGGGATTGAAATTGTGTATGGCGATGAGGGTATGTGGTTGATACAGAGAAAGTATATATGTGATATGTTGAAAAGGTTTGGTATGCAGGAATGTAAATTTGTTTCTACTCCAATGGAATGTAATGTAAAGTTGAGTGCAAAGGAAGGTGATGAGTTGCATCATATGAATGCATATAGATCCATGGTAGGATCTTTGATTTATGGAACAAAAACTAGACTTGATATATGCTATGCAGTGGGAGTATTGTCATAGTTTATGCATGAACCTAGAGTACCTCATATGCATGCAGCAAAAAGAGTGCTTAGGTATTTGAAAGGTACCATGAACGAAGGACTATTTTATAGTCATGATGCTGATCTAACTCTTAAAGTCTTTAGTGATGCAGATTGGGCTCGAATCAAAGATGATAGAAGATCCACAAGTGGATATGTGGTAATAGTAGGAAACAAGACATTAACATGGAGTTCAAAGAAACGGCCTACAGTTGCTCTATCTTCTACATAGGCTGAGTATAGAGGCTTAGCATTGGCTACTACTGAGGTTATGTGGTTTAAAAAGTTGTTTCATGACTTGAATGTGCAGGTTGATGTACCACTGATATATGGGGATAACTTGAGCAGCATTCATATGACCTCAAATCCTATTTTTCATGCTAGAACAATGCATATAGAAGTACATTATCATTATGTTCGAGAGAAGGCCATAAACAATGAAGTACAAGTTTCTTTTGTGGGAACAAAGGATCAAGTTTCAGATATCTTCACCAAATCCTTGGATGGACCAAAGCTTCAAAGATTCAATTATATTCTTGGCATGAAGGAAATACCCTTTGAATCTTGAGGGGGAGAATGTTGCGAACATTTGTTTTATGTAGAGTACAAGTTTCAAATTATGTAAATACCTTTGGGAAGTCTTTAAATACTTCAAGAAAGCTCATATTATTCATAAAATATAGCCAAAATACCACATGATTTCTAGAACATGGTGAGTCAAATTAGTGAGTCACAAGGGAGCTGCAGTGGTGTCCTAGTGGAAGGTCGATGTGGCTAGTTCTCAAAGTCCATCAATACTTTGCTTATTTGAGCACTTGAGTCATGTAATACCTTCACGCAAGTGTCTACCACGAATTTAGATGTATTATGAAGGTTTTAGATTAGTTCCTCATGCTATAAAAAGAGGGGAGAAGTCGTGATCTTGTGGGAAGTCCAAGAGAGTCATATGTGTATCTCTACGGTGCTGTAGTTTTGTATGCAGAGATTGCAGAGCTTGTATCTCCTTTATTATATATACAAATTACATGTTTGATAGCTTAGGTGAAAGCTCTTACTGTCTACTTTCATACTCTCAATTTTCATAATCATTGGATTTGGGAGCTGAGAGCAGTACGCTCTGCAAGTAGTATGTGTTCTCGGGTTTCACCCCTGCTGAAGGTCTCCATTAAACTGCAAACTTGCAGAGGTCATATCCCCTTGTGTATTTATCCAAATTGAGTGTTCTTTGTCTCATTGGAAAGGTATTGGTCTCTAGTATATGTGGTTAAAACAGTTTTAAAAAATTCTAAGCTAGTAGAGAACAGTAAGCTCTGCAAGCATGACTAGTTTTCTGTGATGAAGTTTGTGAGAAGGTCAACTTGTTCCTAGGGGGTTCTACCTACTTCTAGCTATATTTTGGAGGTCAATAAACTCCAAAATTCATGGCCCTATGCATCATTACCAAAGATGCAAAACATGAACAAAACACAAATCTATTGAAGTTCAAAGTTCAATTTGTATTTAAGTTCATCGATTTGGTTGTTGAGTTCCATGGAATTGAAGAGTGCTCATGGAACTTGGAATTATAACTGAAGTTATCATCCAATCTTGGGATGCTTGAGAAGTTACATAAACTACGTAACTAATCAACTAAAGCCTATCCGCATGACTTTCTAAATATCACTTATACTTAGAGTAATAATTATAAGCTTATCTTCATGACTCCCTAAGTACATCCAAGACTTAGAGTCATCATACATCGCAAAAAGTTTGCAAGTAATTAAATTTTCTTGGTCATCAAGAAAATTTAATACTTAACTTTCTCCTAGTGCCTACTTATACCTAGTAAGACATTAAACATACTTAATTGTCATTAAGTATTTATTTTTTATAACAGAGTATCAACCTGGGAAGAAATCGACTAATTACTTGAGTTGTAAACTAGAATTAACATGTCTTTGCAAGTAACTAGTCCTCTGTCTTCCCTAATGTCAAGCCGTGAGCTTTATAAAGTAATCTAAATACTAAGAGAGTACATTTTCATATCTACTTGCAAACAGCATCCTGTTCTATCATGCAAATGCATGTGCCTACATGCAAATCCATATGCTCACATGCGTATGCATGCATGTTCTTTGCATGCAACAATCATGCACGAGCTTGATGCATTATTTTTCCTTGTACTAAGAATGTATATCATGCAATATTGATGCATGTATATCCTTTCCTTTGTCCTAATGCACAATGATATAAAAACATATCCTCATGGTGCAATAAAAAGTTTACTCAATGGAAAGGAATTCTAGAATTAAACTACCAAAATACATTCTTTGATGCACAAGGATCTTTTTTAAATCAAGTCTTTCTTTAATGCAAACTAATGCTTGGAATGAGAAGTGGATTTTTTCATTATCCTAGTCTAGACTTAATCGATTGAAATCTTGGTTATTTCAATGTGCATCTAGGATTAAGTGTAGAATAATGAAAACAAGATAAATCAAGCATTAAGGCCAAGTAGAAACTGGAAAATACTTATCTTTGATCATAGCTTCGTCCGTCCTCTGTTCTTCTCATACTTAAACAAAGAATCAAGACTAATTCTGATTCGGATTGGGAATAGCTTCTCAAAAGAAATATTCGGATGGGAAATGGCTTCAAGGCTCGGATTAAGCAAAGATCATATGGAAAAGCTCGTCGACTTCTTTTTTATGGGTAAAGAAAAAGTTTATGCTTTTGGACGGCCAATGCACATGGCCCAATAGCTCAGGTGGTTAGAGTGTCATGCTAATAACGTGAAGGTCGCAGGCGGTGAAATGTTCGAATCTCGGGCCATTGATCTTCTTCCGCACAGACGTTCTTCTTGAACTCCTGTCCGCTTCCAATTTCTAATATTTGTATTGAAAAGAAGATTGAGGACTACAAGACGATGTGTGGGTGCCTTGGTCTAAGTCATTTGCATGATGTGACATCTTATAACCGCCTGGGTTCGATTCTTATTGTCCATGCCAAGTTCTTTTTTCTCTGTTGCTATAGCCTCAGCAGGTCCAAAATTGAACAATATAATAAGAAATCTTCCAGCATCTGGACACAAACGAGCACAGCATTTGTGTGTAGAGGAGTTCTTTGCTATCCTGCAGTTCACGAGTTCGAGACTCGTTTTCACATAGTCTTTTGCTGCTCTTCATTCGCGACCTCACACACACAGAGACTTGTTGTTCTCCACCCTGCCGCCGAGCCAAGTCATAGAAAAAGACTCTCATGAAGTACCCATGTCCTCTCTACTTGAGCCTCTCTCTCCATATGAGATAATAATCTCCCTTCTTCTATCCATCATATAAAACCATGCTCCTCATGGAGCCATGTGGCACAAAGCCATAATATGATATTTCCTTCCCCTTGAAAACATTTTCGTCCTTGAAAATGTAAATGAAATGTCCATAATGGTAGAAGAAAATGCTCGGACTCCCCTGAACCCCATGTACTCTATGTACATGGTCATCTCTGTGTGTTGTTTCCCCATATCGTTCCCCTTAAGAAGTCTCATATGAGATCATCTCAAAGGTGGGAAACCATCTGAGTGGTGCCTACTATCTGCCATATACACTGAGCTCTCAAACTATCACTTCCATGACATGCAACATCATCCAAATTGTTGAGATATCAAGCTCAACATGTGATGATCCAGGATGACACGTACCAGTTTTTCGTTTCTTTGACATGTATAGTGGTCATGCCGGTATATGTCAGGGATACTTCATTGAGCTTTATTAGATTTATCTACCGAGAGTGATGGCACATTTGTTTCTTGCCAGCTCACTCATTCGTGGACATTAGGTTTTTCCTTATGTACTGGTCTTTATATATTGCACTTGTTGTATTCTTGTTTTTAGGTCATTCTTGTACATTCCTTTTATGTAATAGAAGAAGAAGAAGAAGATTCTTCTTCCTTGCCTCAATCTGTGTGTGTGCTTCTCCTTGAGAGTGAGAGTGTGTGTGTGAGCTCTCTTCCTTATCTCCTTCCTTGTGACATGGTATTAGAGCCAGCGTGGCTGTAGAGAGCTCGTGGAGAAAGCGACGGTGAAGACTACGTGGCAAGGCATGGAGAAAACGCGATTTCACAAACGGCCTCCGTTTGCTACGAAAATCGCCATAAAGGTAGAAGACCTCAAAATATTTTCGTGAGTTATCCCTTAAAGGTCACTCGTTTTTGTCAGATCAAAGTTTCGGACCCATCTCGACCTCCGTTTCGAGCCCGCAAGGTGGGGCCCACAGAAAAACCAAGTCAGTTTCAGAAACTGTAACTTGCGTTGTGTTTGGCGACACTCATATATTCCAGATCCAGAATTTCAAGCGATTCCGTGTACTGTTGATACACGAAAACTGTGTTTTTCTGAGATCGAACTGTCACGTCATAGTGCGATAGTGTTCAAGCAGAAGTGCTGCTTGTAGTGTGTTGCAGTGTTGGGAATTATTGCAGAAATGGCAAACGCGATAAGCTAGACAAGAACAACTTCCATGCTTGGAGATTCAGAATGACAAATTTCCTGATGGGGAAAGGCTACTGGAAGTACATCGAAGGAGAGAATGAAAATGCTCCGCAGTTACCAGAAAGGAATCGGACTGCAGAACAGTTAAGAGCATATGAGGAATGGAATCAAGGAGCATGAAAGGTAATGTATTGGCTATCTGTTAGCATACAGGATAGCATGATTGGACACATACAGGATGCCAAGACTCCAAAAGAGGCTTGGAATAGTTTGATCACTTTGTATGAGAATTGCAACTCAAGAACAAGCTGCATACATTTGAGAAAAAGAGCATTTCGGTAAGGGACTACACTCTAAAAATCAAAAGCATATGTGAGTCACTTGCATCTATTGGCGTGAATATAGATGATGATGATAAGGTGGAAGTGTGCCTTCGTGGTTTAGAAGCTGCATATAAGCAGTTCAGAACTTCTATACAGACTAGGGAAAATATTTCGAATTTTGCTGATTTGGTATTATGCTGATTATTGAAGAAAAGAATCTTGGTGAGGATTCAAACTCCCAAGGAAAGCCCAGTTCTGAGAAGGTATTCTACTCTGGCAGAGGAAGAGGCAGAGGTAGAGGTTTTGGAAGTAGAAGAGGAAACAATAACCAAGACCAAGGTCAACAACAGAATCATGCAGGAGGAAGAGGACAGTTTTGAGGCAGGGGGAGCCAAAGAGGTCGCAGAAATTTCCAAAGAAATGATTCAAGTAATGATAGTAAAGGATGTTGGAATTGTGGTAAACCTGGACACTTTGAACATGATTGCAGGTTGAAGAATCAAAATAACAGAAGGCAGCAAAACAACTATGCATCCACAAGTGCAGATGATTCTGAGAAGCTGTTTATGGTTCAACATCATATGATGAATACGATGTCTGCTGGTGTTTCAAAATCGAATGATAATGTCTGGTATGTTGATTCAGGTGCTTCAAATCACATGAACAATCATGCAGAATGGTTTAGTAGTTTGAAGAAAATGCCAGTTCCTGGATATGTTGAAACAGGTGATGATACATCGCATCCTATTGAGCATACAGGAAACATAGCATTGTCTATGGAGGACGGAAAGGTAAAACATCTTGCTGATGTGCTGCATGTTCCAAATATAACAAAGAATCAGGTTTCTGTTGGAAAAATGGTTGATCAGGGATTACAAGTCAGGTTCAATGCTGATGGATTATATGTAGAAGAGTACAAGCAAGATGGACGATTGGTTGCCAAAGGAAATAAAGTGGGTAGGATGTTCACCTTAAATGTGAAGATTCTTGAAATGAATGCAACCATGTTTGCAAAAGGTGCAGGAGTTATTGTAGATATAGAGATATGGCACAAACGGATTGACATGCAAACTTGCAAAGGCTGAAACTCATGCAGTCAAAGGAGATTGTCCATGGACTACCAAATTTCAAAGTTGCAGAAATGCAAAAGGTATGTGCAGCATGTCAATTTGGTAAACAGTCAAGAGCATCATTTCCACATGACAAGCATGTTAGTGAGAATGTACTAGAAGTAGTACATACAGATGTTTGGGGTCCAACAAAGACCACATCTATGGGCGGTTGCAGGTTTTATGTTACCTTCATTGATGACCATACACGCAAAGTATGGGTATATTTCATGAAAGAGAAGAGCGAGGTGTTCACTCACTTCCAGAATTTTAAAGCTATGGTGGAAAAGCAGACAAAGAAGTACATTCAAACATTAAGATCTAATGGAGGAGGTGAATACATGTCAAATGAGTTCAACAATTTTCTAAAAAATCATGGAATTCGGCATCAGTTTTCATGCAGGTACACACTACAACAGAATGGTGTTGCTGAACGCAAAAATAGACATATTGCAGAAATAGCAAGAGCCTTGATGGCTGAGAAGAATATGCCTCATTGTTATTGGGCAGAAGCTGTGCATACTGTTGTATACATCATGAACAGAACTTCGACTGCCGCTGTACATCAAGTTAAACCTGAAGAGAAGTTTACAGGTAAAAAGCCAAACTTATCACATCTGAAAGTTTTTGGTTGTATTGCATATGTACATGTCCCAGATGAATTGAGGACGAAGCTTGATCCAAAAGCAGAAAAGTGTGTCTTCATTGGATACTCCCTTGAGCAAAAAGGCTATAAATGTTATAACCCACTCACACGACAGGTAAAGGTGAGCAGAGATGTGGTATTAAATGAAATGTCAAGCTTCTATGCAGATGCCAAAGAAGGACTGAGTCTTGAACCAAATGATAAAGAAAATGCTGAAAAATCAAGTGCAGAATCTCAGGTTTTGAGTGGACCGGATGCATCACCAAGCAATAGTTCCAACTCAAATCCATGGAGTGGAAGATTACGTGGGAATTTCAGTCCAGCAAATTCATCAAATACATCCAAGAAAGGTAAAGAAAAGCTTTCTGCTGGTCATAAAACATGTGCAGGTTTTGAAGATGTTGATGGAGATTCAAGCGGTTCAGAAAAGAGTCTTGATGAGGAACTTGGATTGCCCTCTGTGAAGACTCCAGGACTAAGAAGGGCACATGCAGATGATACAAGGAGAAGTGATCGAGGACCAAGAAGATCTGGGAGGATGCGTAATTCAGTGCAATGATTGACATATGATAGTTACATGGCTCGCCATTGTGCCTACATGACAAAGGTAATACAAGATGTTGAACCTTCTTGTTTTGAAGATGCAATTGGTAATGCAAATTGGGAAAAAGCTATGGATGAGGAGATGGCTGCACTTTATGGAAATGATACATGGAAGTTGGTTCCATTGCCGCAAGGAAAGAAACCCATAGGCTGTAAATGGGTTTACAAGGTAAAGCATAATGTTGATGGTAGCATAAGCAGCTATAAAGCATGATTGGTAGCTAAAGGATATGCACAAACATATGGCATTGATTATGAGGAAACATTCAGCCCTATAGCTAAAATGTCTACTATTAGGACACTTGTTGCATTAGCTACAACAAAAGGATGGACTTTGCATCAGATGGATGTGAAGAATGCTTTCCTACATGGTGAGTTACAGGAAGAAGTATATATGGACCAACCACAAGGATATGAAGATTCAAAGCATCCAGAATATGTTTGCAGGTTGCAAAAGACCTTGTATGGGCTGAAGCAAGCCCCTCGTGCATGGCATGCAAGGATTGCTGATTACTTAACCAGCATTGGGTTCTCTATGTGTGATGCAGATCACTCACTATATGCAAGGAAGGCTGATGATGGCATCACTATTGTGGCTATTTATGTTGATGACCTGATTGTAGGTGGTGATAATGAAGAAAGCATCAAAGAGGTAAAGAAACTTCTTATGCAAGAATTCAACATGAAAGATCTTGGTGTGCTGCGCTATTTCTTGGGCATTGAGTTTATACATACAGAAACAGGTATATGGATGTCGCAAAGGCAATATGCCTTGAATATGGATATGGCATTGAGCTTGAGGGGGAGTGTTGAGATATCAAGCTCAACATGTGATGATCCAGGATGACACGTACTAGTTTTTCGTTTCTCTGACATGTATAGTGGTCATGTCGGTATATGTCAGGGATACTTCATTGAGCTTTATTAGATTTATCTACCGAGAGTGATGGCACATTTGTTTCTTGCCAGCTCACTCATTCATGGACATTAGGTTTTTCATGACTACTTCTCTCTAAAGTCTATAGGTGAGACTCAATCTAACCATCATGATTAACTGATCTCCCTCTTGTCTTTGATAAAAGAGTGCCACTTCTATCTAGACAACCAAAATGAGAAATCCTAAAACTCTCTGCATCTCTCTCTGTGTAATCTCCTCTAAGGAAAAGAGCTCTAGTAGTGGAATCTATTCCACTTTTGCACTTCTATCTAGGCAACCAAAATGAGAAATCCTAAAACTCTCTCCATCTCTCTCTGTGTAATCTCCTCTAAGGAAAAGAGCTCTCGTAGTGGAATCTATTCCACTTTCCCTTTCCCTTTGAAAGAGATTCTGTTGAATCCATTTACTCTGCTCATAACTGAGAATACGTACATAAGTTCTCCATGTTTTCCATCAAAACTAGTGGAGAAAGGGACTCCCATGTGAAGGAAAATTACGGAAAAGTAGAGTAAATGAATTCCTTCTAAAATAAAGACTAAGAGATGTTTCCTAAACACCTCTTCTCTCTAAAGGAAAACATACTCTATTCTTCTCCTATGAAGAAATCATGTTTTCCTTTCCTTCTTTCTCTCTCAAAGAGTAGGAGCTAAAGTGAGACCACTGATTCCCACTTTCTCCTTTCCTTAAAAGAGAAACTCATGAATTCATTTGCTCCTCTCTTCCATGACTGATGCATAATTCCTCATTACATATATTCCTATGAAGATGGAGTACAAATCTTCTCTAACTAATGAAGGTGTATGTAGTGAAGAGTGGAGAAAATAAATTCCTAATAAGGGTCAAAGCCCTCTAGTAAAATGGTCAGCAATGATATGACATGATACCATAAACACATGTGTATCCATACTAAAAAGCTATCTTTGCCAACCCTCCTCTATGGATGGATCTATACGATCCAATCAAACTGATGGAATTATCGTTGTTGAAAAACTCAAAATGAGTATGTGATACCAATGGTGATAAAATCACCTATCACATTCTCTACTGGAAGAATAAATCTTCCCTAAACTATGAAGGATAACTCCCAATCATAAGGAGATGTCTACTAAGAGCTCTCCTCGGATCTAGTGAGACATGATGCCATGAATGATGAGTCCTTTTCTTCCTGGCCATAGAAGAAGAGTGCTCAAAGGCAAGTCATTTCCACCGTCCCATACCAGTGAAAACTTCTTCCGATTCATGGTACCATACCTACACTAAACTGAATATATATTCCATATATATGTAATGGAAAATATAGGTGGATTCTAATGAATCCCATATCCTTAAATCATGTAGGTGGACTCAAGTGAGTCCCATGTCCTCGAACTAGTTAGTTTGGTTCTAGTCAGTATGTGACAATGGATATCCCTTTCTGTTCCAAACTAACTTGTTCCTAGGTACAAAGAATAGGTCTAAGTACCTCTCTGTAGATCCCAATATACATATATGTATTGGGTACCCCAACTACACTGACTAAGGGATCTATGCTCTAAGTCATAGAGCTAGTGCCATACCTCTAGCCTTTCTAACCATCACTCGAATCACATAAGCACCCTTCGATGCTGTCTCATAAAACCCATCTATATGATCCCATCTAATTGGTTTTCTTAGTAGTGTAGCAGAAATGCTTCACTACTTGGTCAAGTGATGTGCATGAGTGAAACTAGTCACTCTTTGGGTATTCCTGATAATACCCCATAGTCTCCTAATCATACTGTGAGACTCTCGTGAAGATAAATAAATCTTTGCTAGCTTGGAGATTATCAAACTATATCTCCCGTACCTCTATGCAACTTCCTAAACCTATAGGATTGCTTGTGCACATTACTAATGGTGAAGGTGTAGCTCCTTCCATTAGCAATCCTATAGTCTAAATCCATAAGGATTATGTGTAGGAATCCTGTTGCTATTGAAGTCGCCTTAAGTATAATACTCTGATGGTACTAAGTCCATCAAATTCATGCTTAGAAGCATGCCTACATCTTATTGATGTTTGCAAAAAAGGCATGTTACCATGCCATAACATTCTTACCTAAAGGCAAGTGCGTATATAACGCCATGAGAGGGGAAAATTATCGACAGCATTTCCCCAAGAAATGGAATCCCAAAAAAATTATAACCAATAGCTCAATGGCACATAGGCCACCCAATAACATAGGGCTTGACAGGCCCATGGCATGCACGCCATAAACTTATATATGAATTCCATAACCTGCAAAAACATAAGAACGATTGCTAGCAAGCATTCTTTGAGTTGCATAGCCATATAGTTTTTGCAATCCTGTTTCTTGCAAAAAATCAAAAAGTGTGCTTCTCTTCCATTGATCCATACTTTAATAATTTAAATAATTATCAACCTTTGATGTATGCAATCCAATCTATACATGTACATACAGAACATGCCATAATATAAAGTAAAATGATTGAATCATAAAGCATACGTCCCTAAGTAGTTTGGTTTTGGAATTGCATGCATCCAATCGTTCTCGGCAAGCTTCGAGACCTCTGCACCTTCCTCCTCAGGTCCTAACATAAGCTTTGAAGTGTCCAAAAACATCGGATCACTTCCCAAAACATAAAGCATGGTCAAATGATTACTAGAATAATGCAAAATTTACTCAAAAATGCATTTGTAATCTCTATTTAGACCTGCAAAAACCATTTTAGCACCTGCAAACAATCAAAAACTGAAATATTTAGCATGTGCAAAGAGCTCGAAGTGAAATTACTCCAATCGCCTTCCCGGTTTGAAAGATATGGCTCCCGGAAGGTAGTCGCCAAAAACTGTTCGGACTTTGCAGAGCTGTACAGACCTGCAAAAATACTTATTTTCCAAAATTTCTTCTCATAACCTGAAAGTAGACCTTATGCTCTTCGAAAGGAGCCATATCACGTCCAATTTGGAGTTTCCTAGCTCAAGATATGGCCATTCCAAGCAGGACATGCCAAACTAGTGGACTGTTGGAGGGGCTGGAAAAAGTGTAAAAATGTGATTTTTGGGGTGCCCCAGAGCACTCTTCCATCAAGAAAATCCTAAAATTATCTCCATAATCTCAGAGAGAAACATATGAAGATGCTTTGGCCTATTTTCAACTTTCCAAATCTTCCCTTCATGCATGCTAATTCGCTCCCCAAAAGAGGCCGAAATCAAGATTTTTACTTTCATGTAATAACTTAAATGGGAGCTCATAGCAAGCTTCTAATCCACTCTAAATGTGGATTTCTCTTGGATTTTATACAATAATCCATGGGAAGCCTCTTAAATGATCTTTATTCTTACTCCTAGAAGTGGAGTTTGGCCAAAATTAACATCTAATTTTTTTCCAAAAAGTGCGGGAAGGGGGTGTTTGAGGAAGTAAAATTCCTCCTTAACTTATCATTTTGATGACTCTAATGATTCACCTAAGAAGTCCATACACAATAGTCTCAGTATATATACTTTTTCCCATCCATCCATAACTAATACACCTCTTTTTCTCTCTTCCAAAATGGGAATTTCTCAAATTGAGGTGCTGAAATTTTTTTCTCAAACTGTGATGGAAGGGGGTTTTGTGGAGCTTCAAACTCCCATCAAACTGAGTTATCTTTTAACTTTTTTAATTTCATATGGAAGTCAATACACTAGACTATAAGTGTGCATGGTTTTTCTCATAAATCTATGAAAAGTACTTCTTCTTTTTCCCTTCCCAAAGTGGCTACTTATTCAAAATAGCTCCTGAAATTTATGTAAAAATCATGAAAGTAGAGTACTTTGGAGATACCCTAAACTTGATCTTCTTATATTTTTGAGGTAATCCTTGGCTCCAAATGAGAGTATGTCCCTCATACTCTCCATACATGTGATTTCCCTCCAAAATTTTGGTCCCCCTAATGCTTTATTGTCATTGTCAAAAATGAAAATTCTTACAAAAATTCAAAAGCATTCAAACCTGGAGGGTGAGATTATAAGTCCTTGCTAATTCACATGGAGAAAGGCATCACATTTGATTGCTCCTTGTTGCCTTGATGATCATCGTATCCCTCTCACATGCATGTGTGGGCATCTAATATGTAGACCTCCAATGAAGCAGAGCGGGGATGGCAGCCCAACCTTCTCATGGGTGATCCAATGTTTATGAAAAGAACCCTGATGTATCTTCAATGGTTTATGGGATCACCCACCTCTGCCTCTCCAAAGAGGGGGCTAGAGAAGAGAAAAGAGCAAGGCTTCCTCATTGGGCGTTGCCTGTTGGTTCTGCCTCTCTACCATCATGCACTATCGCATGCTTATATGGATGTGGGCTCCAAAACCTGTTGATAAATAACTCCTCGATGAAAGCTCTCCTTCTTTTACACGTTGTAAAACTGTATGTATATTACAGTTCTCAAATCAAAGTCATGAAATCCAAGTGGGCAGCGTGGATACATCATTTTCCTTGCCTCCATGAGGTGGAGGGTTTAAATCCTGGCTGCGCAAACGCATGAGTGAACTGAACCGCCCTTCGCTCTGATACCAATTTCATATAGTCTTTTGCTTCTCTCCATTCGGGACCTCACACACACAGAGACTTGTTGTTCTCCGCCCTGCCGCCGAGCCAAGTCATAGAAAAAGACTCTCATGAAGTACTCACGTCCTCTCTACTTGAGCCTCTCTCTCCATATGAGATAATAATCTTCCTTCTTCTACCCATCATATAAAACCATGCTCCTCATGGAGCCATGTGGCACAAAGCCATAATATGACACCGGTGAATAGTCAAAGATATTATGCACCTTTGGCTTGCGATTTGACGTCTACTGCGGGTAAACAAGCTATAAATAAGTTCTATGCAGATTCTTATACCTGAGACGACTGCGCTCGTCGGTAATGGAATGTCCTCCTTTCGACGAGGTCACGAGTTTGATCATGGAGTGAATCATTGGGAGCAGTATTAATAAATTTTGCTCCCTAGAGCAACTTGAGGGATAGTGTTGTTCTCACGCATGGAGAAAAAACATCAAGGATGTTCATCTCATGCAGGAAAAAAGCTCCTTTCTAAGAAGAGAATACGTAAGAGTTTTATATAGCGAAGAAGAGGAATGATCTGCAAGGTCACCATGGAACCTTGAGGAAGATGATGAAGTATCAAGCTTTTCATAAAAGCTCAAGCTTGGGAGGAAGATGATGATGAATCCTACAAGGGCTCCATGAGAGCTCAAGAAAGATGATGAGCCACCAAGGTCACCATGAAAGCTTGCTCTGATACCAATGCAACAGCCTAAGGATTACGACCACCACGTGCTAGAGAGATGACTCTCCTCCCAACCAAATGCCTCTATATATAGCTCCTTCTAGGGGATGCCTTCTTGGGCAGGTGGATACTAGCCAGCCATGTGTCGGCCATGTAACTGCATGTGCACAAAGTGTCCTAGTTAACTCAAGTTAACTCAAGTGGATGCTTCTAGAAGGCTCTAAAGCTCTTTGGGCAAAACACTCTCCCCGTGCTCCCCATGGGGGTTGAACCCAAGACCTCCTCCTTCACATCCTTGAGACTTAACCACTAAGCTAAGTGGAGCACTTGTTCAGAAGAGCACAAGACCTCCTAGTAAGTCTAAACTCGAGATCTTTGGTCATACACACTAGTAACCACACGATGTGCGATTTCAGATCCGTCTCAACGGACCTGATCCTTGGATCATAGACTTACTTTATTACATTCTCCTTCCATGAGCCAACCTCACAGAACACCCTATTCTCTTCCATCACCAATCCTTTGTACACTTCACCACTTTTGTCCTTCGAACCCATAATTGGTCACCCCATAATCCCTAGTATGGTTGGAAATCCCCGACCCACTAAGGGTATCCTTGGTTTTCCAACTTATCCCCCCTTTGCACGTACCCCTATCCCATGACCCATACTTTCCATCTACTCCCTATGCCTCATTCGCCCCAATCAGACCACCCCAATACCTATCTTTCATGGAGCAGTACATTCGCACTCTAGTGCATCAGATGCAAGGTTCATAGATGCTCGCAATGACATCAATCTACACAGACACCACACTCACTTCACCTACCATACCCACTTACATGGTAGCCCCAGCACGCACCACACTGTCCAACCCTATGGACATTTCACCACCCACAACACCTCTCCCTACAATTCCACCATCACCCACTCCCATACTCCCCACCTCACCATCCACCACCTCGTTGGTAGACACAGCATCCACTACCCCCCTTTCCATTCCCACTCCCACTGCATTCCAAACTCCTCCCCTTGCATCTCATAATGTAAATAGTACATTTAATATCTTACTTCAGTGTGCACATCACCTACAACAAGAATACCACCAATTGGAAGAGCGCATCGCTGCCTTCCAAGAAAAATCTCAGTGCCTACAGGCTAGAGTCAACATCTTGGAAGCGGATTACCAAACACTCCTAGCAGAACATACCACTTTACAATAGGCTCACACCGAATTGGAATCAAAGATATCTACAGTGGATGATAAAGCAGTCAAGCAGCTGGAAAATGTGCTCCAAGCACATATGCTATCCAATGCTACACTCAGACACAATCTCGGGCTACTACGGAAGCACATGGTAGCAGTCTTAGAAGAGAACCAGCAACTTCAATAAGAAAACCAAGACAATTTTGAAGTAGCTATGAAAGGAACCTCG
>CM035425.1:79026800-79029300 GCA_020310875.1 Ceratopteris richardii | reverse complement strand
ATAATCAGAGTAATGGTGGATACAATCAAAATTATAACTCAAGAGGAAGAGGTGGCAGAAGTCAAAGAGGTAATTTCAGAGGCAGAGGTGGTAGGAGTTACTTTGGAAGAAATGCAGGTAGAGGATTCCAAAGTCAACAATACAACAACACCTACTACAATTATGCTTCAGATCAAAAGGAGGATTCAACATTGATAATGAATGCAACTTGTGAAAGGCAGAGTGAAGATCAAAGAGTTTTCTACATTGACTCAGGGTGTAGCAATCACCTGAGTGGTAATATATCTTTGATGACTGATTTAGAAAATAAAGTTTTCAATCATGTTGTTCAAACAGGTGACAACACAAAGCACAATGTGAAGTCAATTGGATCAGTGAAGGCTAAGGATGGTAGCACCTTATTGAGTAAGGTCTTGTATGTTCCTACAATTCCTAAGAATTTGATAAGTGTAGGACAAATTGTTGAAAAGGGATATGAAGTAAGGTTCACTAATGATGGAGTATATGTGGAAGACCCTAGCCAAGGGTATAAACAGATTGTTTCAGGAAAAAAGGAAGGAAGATTATTTACATTGAAGATTCAAGGCAATATTGGTCATGCTATGTTCACATATGGAGGACATAAGATCTCTGAGTTAGATCTTTGGCACAAGAGGCTTGGACATTTCAATGAAAGAGGTATTAAAGACATGATTAACAATGGTTCAGTGCTTGGATTGCCTAATGTTGCAGGTCAACATATGACATACAAATGTGAGGCATGTCAATTAGGTAAGGCTCATAAGAATTCTTACTCCAAGCATGGTTTTATGTACTCAGAGAAGCTTGAATTGGTGCACACAGATGTGTGGGGACCATCAAAGGATTTCAGTATAAATGGGTCAAGGTATTATGTGATTTATGTTGATGATGCTACTAGATGGATCACTATCTATGTGATCAAAGATAAGTCAGAAGTGTTTAATACATTCAAACACTATCATGCATATGCAGAAAGAATTACAGGTCATAAGTTGAAGAGATTACGGTCAGATGGAGGGGGAGAGTATTTCTCTAATGAGTTCAGTGATTACTTATGGAATGTAGGTATAAAAAGGGAAGTTACTTGCAGGTACTCTCCTCAACAAAATGGTGTAGCAGAAAGGAGAAATAGAACACTTGTTGAGTTTGCAAGATCCATGATGAAGGAGAAAAATTGCCCTAATTATTTGTGGGCTGAGGCTGTAAATACAGCCACTTATTTGGTCAATAGGTTACCATGTAAAGCCTTGCAGGGTATGACACCATATGAGGCTTGGTGGGGTAAGAGACCTACCTTGGATCATTGTAGAGTTTTTGGATGTGTGGCATATGCATATGTGCCATCACAATTAAGGCACAAGTTGGAGCCTAAAGCTAAAAAATATGTTTTCATTGGTTATGATGATAAGCAGATGGGCTATAGATTGTGGAGTCCATCTACAAAACAATTTATGGTTTCTAAAGATGTTACATTTGATGAGCAAAGCACTTGGTATGCAGGTACAATCAATATCAATACAAGAGATGAAGAAGAAGTGAGTCAAAGGAAAGGTAAATCAAAGGTTCAAATATTTGATGAACAAGAGAATAATGAAGTGCAGGTTGAAGTGGAAGAAACCCCAAGATTTGATCCTGAATATGAAGAACCAGAAACCTCAAGAAGTGGAGAGCTTAGGAGGTCTACAAGGAATAAATGGCAACCTACAAGGTATAGCTATGATACTTCATTTTTGGCCACAAAAGACTATGCTTATATGATGAAAACAGATGAAGACCCTTTTACATATGAAGAGGCAAAAGGTAAGGAAAAATGGGAGAAAGCTATGCAGGAAGAATATGATGCACTATTGGAGAATCAAACATGGGATTTGGTTCCAAAACCAAATAGTCAGAAAATCATTGGATGCAAATGGGTTTACAAGACCAAGAGGTTTGCAGATGGAAGTGTGTCTAGATACAAAGCTAGACTTGTTGTCAAAGGGTTTGCTCAGACTTATGGTGTTGACTATGATAAGACTTATAGTCCTGTGGCAAAGATGACAACCATCAGGACACTTATAGCTATTGCTGCATGTAAAGGTTGGAAGTTATGTCAACTTGATGTGAAAAATGCTTTTTTGAATGGTTATATTTCAGATGATGTGTTCATGGAGCAACCTCAAGGGTTCAGAGATAAAAAGTATCCAGATCATGTGTGCAAGCTCAAGAGAGCTTTGTATGGCTTGAAGCAGGCCCCAAGGGCATGGAACTATAGACTTGTAAAGTTCTTGAAAGAACTTGGATTTCAGGTGTCTAAAGCAGATAGTAGCTTGCTTGTCAAAGCAAGTGATAATGGTTTCATATACATGTGCATATATGTTGATGATATAATCCTTATAGGTACAGATGAAGAAGGAATACAAAGACTCAAGAAGCAAATGGAAAAGGAGTTCAAGATAAGTGACTTGGGAGACTTGTCATACTTCTTGGGCATGGAGAT
>CM035425.1:79009300-79014300 GCA_020310875.1 Ceratopteris richardii | reverse complement strand
GAATTTGAATTCAAATTTTACCCAATCTCTATAAAAATGGACATGGAAAAGTCGTGGGTAGAACTCATCATTTCCAAGCTTTTCATTACTGATTCTGAGTGTGTGTGAGGCCTACACTCTAGCCCACACCTATCTACACCATTAGGCAATGATTTTCATGCCAATGGATTTGTATACAAGTGTTCATTAATACATACATTCACATTGTTCATTTCTGAGTTCTCTGTCATACTACTCAAAAGTCTGTCAACTTGTGGAGTGCATATCTTAGTCATTGCTCCATCAAATTCAGTGATTCAAAGCGTTTTGGATTCAGCTTGAAGTTATCTACATCTGCCAAAGTTTGAAGAGATTCTATTCAGCCATTTTAGAGAAATCTGCGTCGAGGTGATCACTGGTCAATGTCTACTACAGTCCTAAAAAATCGGGGGTATAGCTTTATTTGCTAAATTGATTTCTCTTAGCATAGTTTATTTTTTTACCTCATTCCACTTGGAATAGTTATCTAGCTAAGCTAATTAAATACCCCTAAAAGGAATTTTTCCAATTCCTACTGTGCTGGTCATACTGAGCAAAAGATCTAGCAGGTGTCAAGACATAAATAGAAGGTTTTCTTGAGATTTTGAGTTTCAAACTTATCTGTTTTGATTCAATCATTACACACATCACTTCCAAAGTACATAGGTCATTTTATGGTGTCATTGGAAAGCTAAGGAGGACCACATATCAACTCTAAAGCATTAGAGGGCTGGTACAAAGCAGGATTCGGCAGTACCTACTCAGTCTCTTGGAGCATCCATCCATCTTTCCAACAGTGGTATCAGAGCAAACTAAGGTAAAATGGGAGATGGTTTTCCTTCATTTATTGATAAATTGGACAGGAACAACTATCAAGCATGGTCTCTGAGGATGAAGACCTACTTACAAGGAAGGAGTCTCTATGGATACATCTCAGGAGATGAGGAATTGCCCTCATTCAAAACAAGAGGATTGCCAACAAAGGAAGAACATGAAAAGCTAAACACATGGTGTGCTAAGGATGCATTGGCAAGGTCTTATTTACTCAACTCTATCTCTGACTTTCTTTTGCCACACATTAGAAATTGTAAGACATCCCAAGAGACTTGGGAAACCTTGTCATCATATTTTTCCTCCAACACAAGGGCTAGGAAAAATCAGTTGTAGATTGAGTTCACAACATTAAGGAAGCAACCTAAGCAAGCTGTTTCAGAGTTTGTGACCAAGATTAAAGATGTAGCAGATCAGTTAGCAAGCATAGGAGAAGAGATTGAAGAAGAGCAGATTGTAAGGCAAGTGATCAATGGGATCAAGGCTGATGACAAATGGGAAAGCTTCACCACTGCCATGGATCTTTACATGGACATGCAAATTCCAGATCTTACAACTCTCATGGGACAATTGTTTACTCATGAAGCAAAGCTCAACAAGAATGGAGATATATCCAAAGGTAATAACTCTTCTACCCTATAAACTGATAAGACGTCTAAAGATAAAGGCAAGAGCAAGAAGGTGGAAGATGAAGGCTCTACCTCCCAAGCCAACTATGCAGGGAGAGGTAGATCATCAAGAGGAAGGGGCAGAGGAGGTAAGCAAGGTAGGGGGAGATCCTATAACTCCTCACCATGCAACATTTGTGGTTTATCAAATCATACTACAGATGAGTGTTTCACGAATTATAAGAATCAGAGAGGAAGAGGATACCAAAGAGGTGGATACTCACAGTCAAGAGGAAAATTGAATCATCACCAAGGCTACAACAACAACTACAACAACAATTACAACAATAATTACAATGGTAACTACCAAGGAGGATTCGAATCCAAAAAGGACTACAACAATTACACAGAGGAGCAGGATGACTCTCTTCTTATCATGAACATGACTTCAAAATCAGGTACTAATGATAACCACCTATTCTATATTGACTCAGGATGCTCAAATCATGTGGCTGGCAATGTAGCACTACTCTCTGATCTTGAGGAACCAAAAGGTAAGCATCAAGTTCAAACTGGTGATGACACCAAGCACTTATTATTTAAAGTTGGAAATGTTAAGACTTGTGATGGAAATCAGAATTTGTTGAGAAGGGTACTCTATGTACCAACCATTACCAAAAATTTGATGAGTGTTGGACAGATTGTGGAGAAAGGTTTGCAGGTTAGGTTCAACCAATTTGGAGCATTTGTGGAGGATCCAAGGCATGGGTTCAAGAGGATTGCTAAATGAGAAAAATCAGGTTGACTTTTCACTTTTGAGCTAGAAGATACAAAGAACATTGCATTATACAGTTATAAAGATCAAACACTTTCAGAACTTGAGATTTGACACAAGAGACTAGGGCATGTAGGAGAAAGAACCTTGAAAAAGATATGCAGGGATCAATGTGTCATTGGAATACCCAATGTTTCCAAACAACACATGATATATAAGTGTAGTGCTTGTCAATTTGGGAAGTCTCACAGGTTACCCTTCTCAAGGAAAGGATACATGCATGAAGACTACCTAGAGCTTTTCCATACAGATGTATGGGGACCAAGCAAAGCACCCCTCAGTCTCAGGATCAAGGTACTATGTGTCTTTTATTGATGATTATAGCAGGTGGACTGTATTGTACTTCATGAAGCACAAGGATGAGGTGTTTAATTGCTTTAAAAAATATCTTGCACTTGTTGAGAATCAAACAGGAAAGAATTTGAAGAGACTAAGGTCAGATGGAGGAGGTGAGTACTTCTCTAATGAGTTTGAAAACTTCTTGCAGGATAGAGGCATCAAAAGAGAAATCACCACAAGGTATTCTCCTGAACAGAATGGGGTAGCTGAAAGAAGAAATAGGTTGATTGTTGAGACAACTAGGTCTATGTTGAATGAAAAAAGGTTACCTAACTATCTATGGGCAGAAAGTGTTTCCACTGCCACTTATCTCATAAACAGGTTACCATCTAAGTCCCTTGATGGGATGACACCCTATGAAGCATGGCATGGAAAGAGACCCTCACTTGACCATTGCAGGATATTTGGATGTGTAGCATATGTACACACTTAAGCTCATAGATTCCTTGAGCATTTGTACTTGTGACAATAATATCATCAACATAAATACACATGTATATGTATCCATTTTCACTTGCCTTCACTAACAAGCTACTATCTGCCTTTGATGCTTGAAATCCACATTCATTCAAGATCTTAACAAGCCTGTAATTACATGCTCTTGGAGCCTGCTTCAACCCATACAAAGCTCTCTTGAGCTTACACACATAATCTGATCCAATTGAATCCATGAAGCCTTCTAGTTGCTCCATGTATACTTCATCTACAATGTATCCATTCAAGAATGCATTCTTCACATCTAATTGTGATAACTTCCATCCTTTACAAGCAGCAATAGCAATCAATGATCTAATTGTAGACATCTTAGCAACAGGACTAAAGGTTTCATCATAATCTACCCCATAAGTTTGGGCATAACCTTTGACCACAAGTCTAGCCTTGTATCTAGACACTTTACCATCTGCAAACCTTTTTGTTTTATACACCCACTTACATCCAATTATCTTTTGATTCTTTGTTCTTGGCACCAATTCCCATGTTTCATTTTCAAGTAGAGCATCATACTCTTCTTGCATTGCCTTCTCCCAATTCTGTTTACCTTTAACGTCTCCATATGTAATTGGATCCTCTTCTGTCTTCACAATGTAAGCATAATCTTTTGTTGTTAGAAAGGATGTATCATAGCTATACCTGATAGGCCCTTTTCTTTCTCTCAAGGATCTTCTGACCTCTTCACTTCTTGAAGTCTCAGCCACATTTGATTCTGGATCAAATCTTGGCCCATCTTCAACATTATCCTGCAATTTATCTTTATAATCAACATCATCAATATATTCTTCATACACACTTACTTTTGTCTTCCCTTTCCTTTGTATTTCTTTAACATTTGCAAAATCATTTGTTGACCCTATATACCATGTGCTTTGCTCATCAAATGTAACATCTTTGGTAACAAGAAATTGCTTTGTGGATGAACTCCACAATCTGTAACCCATCTGTCTATCATCATACCCAATAAACACATACTTCTCTGCTTTGGGTTCTAGCTTATGTCTCAATTGTGAAGGAACATAAGCATATGCTAAACATCCAAATACCTTACAATGATCAAGAGTAGGTCTCTTACCCCACCATGCTTCATAAGGTGTTCTTCCATCCAAAGCTTTACAAGGTAACCTATTCACAAGGTATGTTGTAGTGTTGATAGCTTCTGCCGATAGGTAGTTTGGACAATTCTTTTCTTTCATCATTGCTCTTGCAAACTCTACAAGAGTTCTATTTCTTATTTCTGCAACTCCATTCTGTTGAGGAGAGTACCTGCAAGTTACTTCTCTTTTTATACCTGCATTCCACAAATAATCATCAAACTCTTTAGAGAAATACTCTCCCCCTCCATCTGATCTCAATCTCTTGAGCTTTTGTCATGTAATCCTTTCTGCATAAGTATGATAATGCTTGAATGTCTTGAACACTTTTGATTTATCCTTGATTACATATAAAGTAATCCATGTGGTTGCATCATCAACAAACAACATATAATATATGGATCCATTTATGCTATAGTCCCTTGAAGGACCACACACATCTGTATGAACCAATTCAAGCATATTTGAATACTTGTACCCTGATCTATTATATGAATTTTTGTGTGCTTTACCTAATTGACAAGCTTCACACTTGTACACCATGTGTTGCCCTTCAACATTTGGCAACCCAAGCACCACATCATTCTTTGACATTTCCTTTATGGCTCACTCATTGAAATGACCTAGCCTTTTATGCCATAGGTCTAACTCAGACATCTTTTGACTTCCATAAGTAAATAAAGCATGTCCCACATTACCTTGGACTTTGAGAGTAAATAGCCTTCCTTCCTTTTTACTTGCAATGATATTTATATATCCCTGATCTGGATCTTGCACAAAAAC
>CM035425.1:78854300-79004300 GCA_020310875.1 Ceratopteris richardii | reverse complement strand
TGCTAGGACCAAACATATAGAGGTCCATTATCATTATGTGAGAGAGAAGTTGTTAAGCAAGGACATTCAACTAACCTATGTATCTACCAACATGCAATGTGCAGATTTGTTGACTAAAGCTTTTGATGGAACCAAACGTTGCAGGTTCAAAGCAATGATTGGATTGCAGGATATACATGAAGAATGAATATTGAAGATCAAGCCAAAATGTTTGGCTTGAGGAGGAGTTGTTGGTGTAAATCACAAGCCTACACATTTGGCTTGAAAGATACTTTGAAGACTCTACATATGTGAAGAAACATAGGAACTAGAGCTAGTGGTTTATTACCACTTTATCTCTTGTAAAAGTCAAAACACTGAGTCACAACAAAGGAGAACAAAGACATGTTCTCTTTTTCTTTTTACCTAAATACCATTATATGAAGCAAAAAAGTGGGCATTTTACAATATCTAGAAAGCATCACGAGTCTTGCTTGTAAATATTGTCTTTAGAAGCTTGATCTCATATCCCAAGTAGTCAAGATAGATATACTAAAATTCTTGCTGCCATGAAAACTAGTTGTTGAGCATGACCAAGAATCCCACATCATGATCTTGGACAATAGATTAGAGTTGAAAAGGTACAAGTAAGAATTCGCGAAGCTCCTTCATTACATCTATAACCTCAACAAGCACAGATGATAGCTAATTAAAAGTTACTCGAAAATTAGAGTACATGTGTTGTAAAAATCAGAGCATTTTAACAAGGCAATTAAGATCATCCCCTTTGTATGGTTAAGATCCCCATTGAATGCCTGGCCATATTAACAGAATATGAAATACACTTCACAAAAGCATTCCCAAGAGAAGATAATATTCAACAAAATTATACTAAGAAACATTCACACATGATCAGAGAAATGCTCAAGATAAATCAAGTTGAACACCAAGTGGAAGCAGAACTCCAAATTATATTTCCATTAAAATGATCTTTTACATTTCATGTGTTTTACAAGAGTTATGTGAATCTACAATAGAAGCTGATCATAGCTTTCCTCAGGCTCAAGGGTATTGGTATCCTCTGGCACATTAGAACACCTATCTTGCCTCTCTTGCTCCAAGATTGGCTCTTCAAGGTCAGCCATGTCCCCAGGTTCATCTGCAAGTGGGGGAACAGGCTCCCTTGAAGCTGGTTGGAATCTCTCCGTATCTGCAATGTGCTTCCTTCCAACCTCTTGGTCTTCATCTGGGCATTCATTCAACCCATTGATTCTCATTCTAATGAAGCTCACTTGAGCATCATCCTTCTCCACAGCTATGCAGTGCCTGAACATCTTTAAGGAGCAAGCCAGAGTCGTTCCTGAAACAGCAGAAAACCTCTTAGAGGCTTCAATCAACCATGACTAATGAAAATTGTGAAAATTGAAATTACCTGTGCCCGAAAAAAGGTCTAGGACCCAGTCATCATCATTGGAAAATAGCTGAAGCAATCTCATTATGAGTTTTTGTGGCTTCTGATAAGGGTTAACCAATGTCATGTCCCCAGCTACATGACGAAGTTTCTTGGTAACAGCTGGGAACATGAGCACATTTGAGATCCCATTCTCATTGCAATGCTCCCTGACTCTCCTTTTGCTTACTTCATCATAATAGCCAACTGTAATGCATTCAGTGGCGCTCACAAACCGATGCAAAGGAGTGTGATTTACGTTTGTCTTCACCCTGCAAAAAAGAACTATGAGTCACAGAGGGCATCATTAAAGCCATGGAGATAGAAAGAAGATTACTTACCAAGTGAGGCACTCCACAGCATGACATCTTGCCTTCAGAGCAGTTGAAACAGAGAGAGACTGGTCTCTGCTATGGAAAATTACTATCCTCCAAAGAGGAGACATAGTCAACTCTGCAAAATCAGTGACCATCTTCCGAATCTGAGGGTGTTTGAAGGGTTCATCATCATTAACTGATCCTAACATCCTAAATCCATAGGGTATGTCCGCTATGAGAAGGGAGAAATGTTTTCTAGGCACAACAGAACAAATATTATTTACATCACTACAGAACACATTGTAATATACAGGACTAAGGGGGTCTAGGGGATTGGAGAAACATTTAAGATCAGGTTCATCATCAAAATCCATCTCCTTCGCTTTCAGTCTAGATTTCTCATGCCTTGCTCTTTGAATGTGAGCAAGGAATGCAGGGGGGCAATCATCTAGTACCTCTGTAGACTTACTTTTCCTTCGTTTCTGCAGAACAAATTGGAAAGACAATTAAAAGAGCTCTTCAGTACAGCAAACAGAACATAAAGAACGGATGTATGGCATCGATTTCTTGTTGGGGTAGATGCTAGGCATCGACCTTCTACTGAAAATCGATGCTTGGCATCGACCTTGGGACCTAAGTCGATGCCTGGCATTGACTTTTGCCACGAGGTCGATGCCAAGCATCGACTTTTGTTGCAGGTCGATGCCAGGCATCGACTTATGCTGCAAGTCGATGCGAGGCATCGACTTATGCCCCCAAGTTGATGCCAGGCATTGACTTATGCTGCAAGTCGATGCCAAGCATCGACTTATGCCCCCAAGTCGATGCCAGGCATCGACTTATGCCCCCAAGTCGATGCCATGCAATGCATCAAATTGGTTAGGATAAAATATTCTGATAAGAGAACCTACCCAATCACGAAAGAGGATGAAATATTCTGATAAGGCTTTGTAGGATGATGTGGTTGGATAGTCTGCTTGGACCTCTGTCCAAGAAAAGCAACCCAGCCTCTTCATCATCACCTCCTGAATCTTCATGTACACTTTATGACTACAGACACATAAATATAAAAGAGACTAGGTTAGACAAGAAGCATGGGAGGAGGGAAAAAGGATCTGAGAATAACATACATACTTATTGAGCTCAGTCACCATCTCCTCGAGGCTTAAATCCTTCGAGATTACCCTTGACAAAGTTGATATGATCAATGTATCATCCTTGATTCCTTGAAGGGCCCTCCATGGGGTCAGCTTCATGTCCTCAGGAGCCTCTTCAATTGAAAGGTCAACTTTCCTTCCCTTTCCCTTCAGATCAACTTGTGGGTCTGGCCTCGACTTTCGTTGCTTCTGGCCCTTGACCTCCTTGTGCTCCCACATTGTGAAAATTCTATCTTGTAGATCCCAGATCTCACCTGATCTGAATGCCAGTTGAAACCATGGATCATATTTTCTCAAAGCATCTGACTTTCTATTCTCATCCAATGCAATTCCAACCTCAATAAGGCATTGCTTTCGTAGATTGGGATGTATTCTTCCAGCTTCCTTCACAAGACAATCTTCATATTCATGGTGGAAGAACCGAATTCTCTCTATGGAGGACATTTTCTGCCTGTAGTCATTGTCGTTGTTGTGATCCCAAGCAAGAAGCTTGGCTTCCTCAGTTGTAAGACCAGCATATATCTTACACTCTGCATACCTAAAGAAAAATGTAGTAGGGTGCTCCTTCACTAACTGTCTACGAGCCTCTGCAGAGTGTGAACCTCCAATCACATAATAAGTGTAATCCTCAAACAAACCCTCATTGAAATCCTCCACACAGCTGCACTCATTCGGATCCACCATGACAAGGAATGGCACAACAGTAGCATGAGGATTTATTTTCAATTTCTTCTTAAGATTCTGGACGTGCAAATTATGTGGCTCCCTGATCTCAAGGGGCCTCCTCCCTGTGACTGGATCCACTGGTGGCATGTGGATAATATTAATCGGCAGGTGGAACAACTGCCCCTTCTTCACAACTTTTCTTCTAGCTATGTCCTCCCTCATCTTATTCTGCTGAGTGCCAAGCACACCAGATGCAAGCTCTCCACCAGGTGCAACAATTATGTCCCCAGAGCTAGAGCTTGAGTCAGAAAACTCCTCTTCTGAAATTATCTTCTTTTTCTTTTGGGGCTTTTTCTGCACACTCTGCTTACCCCTTGCCTTTACAGGGGTCGTCTTCTTGTGCTGTGTTGGCATGATATTGCCATGGATCCATGGCATCAGGTCCTTGATGAAATTCACTGAGTCTCTGCATATCTGAGCTAGCCCTTCTGGAACACAGCACTCTGGGCACAAGAAATCCATCTTGCATATGACATTTCTTAATCCTTTCGATGTCTCCACCAAGAAAAGCAGGTTGTCAGAATCTTCATCTTCATAATCCAGTTTGTAAACAAGTCCATACTGAAAACCTTGTGTTGTCGTGATCTTTCCTCTGCCATAGGCCCCTACGAACACAAGGAGGACTGCATTCTTCTCTTCAACGTACTGAAGGCACCACTCGAGATTTGTCATGTCCCGAAGTGGACGATCTGTCCTCATGACCTCGGTCTCCCTAGACCTTTCCTTCATATTTGGATCCTCCATAGGAATTTTTATGCTACTCTGTCCACCTGAGGATATTCCTAGTGGGTTGCTGGCCTTCTCAGAGGATAATGGTGCAATAATTTTCTTTGGCTTTGCTTGGTGACCACTGCCTTTGTCACGTTGCTGGTCACCAGAGCCCATGGTGACTCTGAGCTTCTTGATGGGCCTTTCATCCTTGTACTCCGCATCCCTAAAGGCACTTGGAAATATCAGATCAAACGTAAATGTGGTTTCAAAGGCCCAAGTCCATGCAAGGCATCGATTTTGAGCTTCAGGTCGATGCCAGGCATCGATGTTTAAGTGCATGTCGATGCCAGGCATCGACTTTGTGTGCAAGTCGATGCCAGGCATCGACTTGAGGGTGAAAGTCGATGCCAGGCATCGACTTGGGGGTGCAAGAGTCGATGCTTGGCATCGACTTTTGGGCCCAAGTCGATGCTTGGCATCGACTTTTGGGCCAAGTCGATGCCTGGCATCGACTTTTACCCTCAAGTCGATGCCTGGCATCGACTTGCACACAAAGTCGATGCCTGGCATCGACTTGGGCCCAAAAGTCGATGCCAAGCATCGACTTGGGCCCAAAAGCCGATGCCAAGCATCGACTTTGCACCCAAAAGTCGATGCCTGGCATCGACTTTTCAGTGCATGTTGATGCCGGCAAGTCGATGCTTGGCATCGACTTTTGGGCCCAAGTCAATGCCTGGCATCGACTTGTAGGTGCATGTCGATGCCAGGCATCGACTTGTCGGTGCAAGTCGATGCCTGGCATCGACTTGCACCTGCAAGTCGATGCCAGGCATCGACTTGCACCGACAAGTCGATGCCTGGCATCGACTTGCAATCCTAAGTCGATGCCTGGCATCGACTTACACCTTAAAGTCGATGCCAGGCATCGAGCTGTACATGCTTCGGATCCATATTTCTAGAGGTAAGAAAAATAAATACCTAGAAATCAGATATTTACACAGACATACAGAGGGAATCTTTTTGGAATCTTTATTTATGTTATGATTTTGTCTACCTCTTGGTACTTTTGCCAACATTCTTCTTCTCCATCAAACTTGGCTTGCTGGTATGCTGACCTCTGTGCTCCATGGCTGTCTGTGCTCTGCTGCTCTCTCTTGCTCGTGGATTTTGAAAATGCGAATGATCTCCTCCTCTGGTATTTATAGACAATTGGGTAACTTGAACCAGAGAATAACTGGATCTAACTAAATGAGTCCACTTGCTAACTAAATCTGTCAACTTATCTAACCAGGGAATAGCACCCACACAAATAGGCTGTTTCAGAGCCACTTTAATGAAATATTCATAGACCCTTGCAACTATTTATATATATTTGCATAGAAATTACATTTCAATGGCAAGAGTATGGTATGTCCATGAGGATGTCTAAACTCATGTAGAGATTTGTTTCTAAGAATCTCTTTCTTGGGAGAAAATCAAGTCAAAGTTGTGTTAAATGTGGGAGACTAATGACATCTTTATAGTATTACCCTCCTCACTTTAGTTCATATTCACATTTATCTTGTAACTCACTGTTGAAATGGAAAATCACTATGAATAAACATTCTAGTACAGAACCTTGCAACTATTTATATACATTTGCATGGAAATTAAACTTCAATGGCAACAGTATGGTATGTACATGAGGATTTCTAATCTCATGTAGAAGTTTTTTCTTAGAGTCTGTTGCTTGGGAGAAAATTAGGTCTAAGTTGTGAGATTAATGACATCTTTATAGTGTTATCCTCCACACTTTAGTTCATATTCACATTTATCTTGTAACACATTGTTGAAATGGAAAATCAATGTATGAATATACTTTCTGTGTGCCTCTTTTACACATAATTCTTTTTCAATATACTTTCGTCTACCTCTTTGATATCTAGCCAAGACCACAATAAAACCTAATCCTTGAAATCTTAACCAAATGTAAAATTTCTTCTTGTATAGTGTTCAATGGCATAGCATATTCCAGTTGGAACTCAACTTGGATATATTCCAGTTGTAAAATTTCTTCTTGTAAAATTTCTCCAAACAATTTTATTATATATTCCTGTTGGAACTCAACTTGGATATATTTTGATTCATTCACAATGCTTAGACTGAATGACTCATATGTAGTTAGAAATCAACTGTGTTTCTCATTTGAATCAAAAGTGAATCAAATCTTTGGTTCCCTTATTAGTGTATATTTGAGTAATGAAGTGATTTGATGTAATTTGATGTTTTATGTTATTTAATGTACTTTAATAAGCTTTTGATTTCATATCTTCTTGATGTGACATTTGATGTGACATCTTCACTTGATCTCGGATTTCTACTTATTTAAAAAGGTCATTCATCTTCAGTCTTCTGTGAACTCAGTGAAGATGAGCTCAATCTTTTCAGTGGATGCTTGGGCATCAGCTTCCTCTGCTCATATTGATTCATTGTTCTCAGTTGAACCTTTCCAGAGAAGTGATGATCCCTATGATTTAGAACGTGCTGATGATTCCATGTTTTCTGTTGAGTCATTTAAGTTATCCAATTCACAGTGCAATGCTGCTCAACCAAATGCACCTCTTGATCTCCCATCTGATCCAACCATTGATCTCCCTTCTGACTCAAGTGCATGTGGAGCAACGAAAAAGCAAAGCAAGCTCAATCTACGATTTAAAAGAAGGTCTCGTGAAGTAAGTCGAAAAAGATTTAAATTTCTTACTTCAGATAGAGAGATTGCATTGGATATTGTGAAGCATTGTTGTGGTTTGAAATGTTTGTATAATTTAGGGATGAAGAAACTAAAGCACATAAGAGAAAAATTCCTCCATTTAGATAGTGAAAGGCAAGATATATACCTTGTTTCTTGCATGCAAATGATTGAGGATAACATGTCAGTAACGCGTGTTGGTTTTGAATATTTCTTTACTCAAGGGATGCCATGCTGTAGGGCTGCATTTAAAATTGCAATGGGTGTAGGAAATTTTAGAATACATAGGGTTCAACAAGGGTTTTTGAATGGGGATCTCATTTTGGATACGTTCCATGTTGGGACCAAAGGATCTGTTGGACGTCATGCAATGAATTGGATGATGAACTATTTTAGCTTGCATTGTGAAGTTATGCCTACAATTGGAAGGTTGCACTTGTCAGATAACTTTACTCGTCAAGAGGTATTTCAAATATATAGAGAAGACATGGAAAATAGAAATGAGAAGTATGTGTTGTATCGTCACTTTACTCGATTATGGAAGGAAGAGTTTAACAATGTTTCTATTCCTCGTAAAGTTAGAATGGGTGAATGTTCAGTTTGCGCCACTTTGAAAAACATGGCAAAAGGGGCTACAACACCACAGGAAAAGCATAATTTTAAAAACCTTCTTAACAACCATCGTGACAGTCAAGCATTAGAGAGAAAGAAAGAAATTCATCATCGAAGTAAGGCACTCAGAAATCCGGAGCGTTATATGTGTTTGTTGATCGATGGTATGGATCAAAAAAAAACTTGTTTGCCACATTTTTATCGCATCCCTAAGGACATTGGAGATGAAGTCCTTGTGCAAATGCATTTGGTTGGCGCTTTGGTATACAATGGAACTGTAATGTCCAAGGTTTTCTTCACATATCCGAATGTGCATAATGATCCAAACCTTACAGTTACTGTCATTCATCGTGTTTTGCAATCATGGAAGGGTCTTTTTCCACCAACTCTATATTTGCAACTAGATAATACTCCAAGAGAGAATAAAAATTCTACAGTCTTTGGATATTTAAGCATGCTTGTTGAAAAACAGGTATTTCAGAAGGTTAAGGTAAATTTTCTTCTGGTTGGCCACACTCATGATCACATTGATCAAATGTTCAGTACTTTCTCTAAGAAGTTGGCACGTAACAATGCTTTTACTCTTCCGATTTTATCTGAGCTGATTTCAGAAGCATATACTCCAAAACCAGAAGTTCAACACCTCACACAGATTTATGACTTTAAGCACTTTTGCTCAATGGGCCTTGATAACAGTGCTAAGGTTTTGGCTCCATTGCACAATATTAGTTTCAACCATGTATTCTTGATGAGGAGGGTTGATGAAATAACCCTTTTATTTGCAAAGCAGTATTCATCTTCTCTTGGGTGGGAGCCTAAAGATGGATGCAGATTCTTATTGCAGGTGCCTAATTTGTCTACTGTAACAGTGTATGGTGCAGAACAATCACCATATGAAGATAAAAACAATACAGAAAGATGTGGAAGTGTGGTTGATCAAAGTAAAAGCTGGATGCATGCACTCATTGAAAAGAAGAGACATATTGAGCGTGCAAAAAAATATGCTGGGGATCAAGATGTATCTTGGTGGGAGGACTTTTTCAATCATCAAGAAGAGATTATACAGTATACAATTGCAGGTCACTGGCCAGTTGATGTTCCATTCACATGGGATTTTTGTACACAAAGATCCGTGAATGTGGCCCAAGCATGTAATGCAGATGCACTTCAAAGTTTTATACATCCACCAGAAAGAAATATTTATGTAGGCCCAAGGATGACAAAACAGGCAGAAGCAAGATGGCAAGGAAATTTAATAGAGATAAATGTTGGAACGCTTATTGCAGTACTTGCTGATGGTGATGAGGCTACCAGACCATTTTGGATTGCAAAGGTTTTAGAGATAACTAAAGATATTGATCAGAGAAGAATAGAGGCTTTGGTGGTGCATTGGTATTACACTAAAAGTAGTAATGCATTCACAGGTAAATATAACTTAGAAATGGTGTGTGATACTAAACAAACAGGTTCAAAAAGGAAAAAGAATATCCGAAGCACATCCACTCTTAAAATGGATGATGTAGATATTCTTGTTTATGATTTTTCCTTGACAAAAACTGGTCACTTGAGGAAAGCAACCATCAACATGATAAAACAAAAGCTTCCAGATGTATGTGGTACAGGAAATCATAGGAAAACAAGAAGAGTTGTGCATGATCCTGCAGAATTTGGTATGTACGTGGATGAAGATAGAGCTCTTGTGGATATAGAAGAAGAAGAAGAGAGCTCTCAACAGTATGAGACTGAATCAAGTGCATCAGATGATGACGGTGTAGACATAGATCGACAAAGTTGTGAGTTGCATTGAAGCTCTCAGACATTTTTAGTGCTTATGTAAATGCCTCAAAGTAGTTTGGTTAATGAAACCATGTTTTGTAGCAATTTTGAATAACAATCAGATATCCACCCATTAAAGATATGTCTAAAATGTTATTTTTGTGTAAAAACTATTGATTTCTACATTCTTATATATATTTTAGACATGTCAATGTCTTATCATATAGATTTTGGACATGTCAATGTCTTATCATATACATTTTGGGACACGTCAATGCCTAATATAGTGAAATTTTGACTACATTTTGAGCTCATTTTTTTTTGAGAAAATGACAAAAAATGTCAAAAATTACTTGTTTTCACCTCATTTTTGTAATATATGTATACTAGTGTAAAGGAATTCCAAAAATGAGGTGAAAACATGTAATTTTTGACGAGAGTGTTCTCTTTTTACGACATAGTTCTCGTTTGTTACGACTCGCTGTTTCAAATTGACATGTAATCTTTTGTAAACACCTACCAAAAGGATTCGTGGAAAAAGTTAGCTCTTTGATTGAAGGAATATCTCCTAGGATATATGAGCTTGATCATAGGGAGCCAAAAGTTTGAATTTGAATTCAAATTTTTACCCAATCTCTATAAAAATGGACATGGAAAAGTCGTGGGTAGAACTCATCATTTCCGAGCTTCGCATTACTGATTCTGAGTGTGTGTGAGGCCTACACTCTAGCTCACACCTATCTACACCATTAGGCAGTGATTTTCATGCCAATGGATTTGTATACAAGTGTTCATTAATACATACATTCACATTGTTCATTTCTGAGTTCTCTGTCATACTACTCAAAAGTCTGTCAACTTGTGGTCATTGCTCCATCACATTCAGTGATTCAAAGCTTTTTGGATTCAGCTTGAAGTTATCTACATGCTGCCAAAGTTTAAAGAGATTCTATTCAGCCATTTCAGAGAAATCTGTGTCGAGGTGATCACTGGTCAATGTCTGCTAAAGTCCTAAAAAATCGAGGGTATAGCTTTATTTGCTAAATTGATTTCTCTTAGCATAGTTTATCTTTTTACCTCATTCCACTTGGAATAGTTAGCTAGCTAAGCTAATTAAATACCCCTAAAAGGAATTTTCCCAATTCCTACTGTGCTGGTCATACTGAGCAAACGATCTAGTAGGTGTTAAGACATAAATAGAAGGTTTTCTTGAGATTTTGAGTTTCAAACTTATGTGTTTTGATTCAATCATTACACACATCACTTCCAAAGTACATAGGTCATTTTATGGTGTCATTGGAAAGATTAGCAGGACTACATATCAACTCTAAAGCATTAGAGGGCTGGTAGAAAGCAGGATTTGGCAGTACCTACTCAATCTCTTGGAGCATCCATCCATCTTTCCAACACCAAATACAATGAACTCATATTGTCTCCAAAAATAATTGGAGTACTCTCATCAATTCCAAAACTCTTCAACAAGGTCTTTAACCATATCACTTATTTTGCAGCCTCTACCATTCCTTTATACTCAGCTTTTGTTGATGACAAAGCAATTGTATGTTGCTTCTTTGAGCACCATGAAACTAATTTATCTCCAATATAACATAGATACCCATGAGTAGACCTCCTATCATCTGAATCACCTGCCCAATCTGCATCACTAAACACTTTGATTCTTGTATCAGAAGTAAATCCATAATACAAGCCTTCACTTAGGGTTCCTTTGATATATTTGAGTACCCTTTGAGTTGCAATCCAATGAGTCTTCTTTGGACAATGCATAAATTGTGATAACACACCTACTACATATGATAAATCTGGCCTTGTCAAGGTAGCATAGATTAAACTACCTACCAAACTCTAATATTTCTTCGTGTCATTAAACTCTTCACCTCCATACCTGCTCAATTCTCTCTTGTGTAACATATACTCCATGTTGAGTATACACAATCTGCATTCCTAAGAAATAAGACAAGTTTCCCAAATCACTTATCTTAAACTCCTTCTCTATGTTAAGAGAGCTTTCCAAGTGTCTCCTCCACATTGATTCTAATCCAAGGCCTTCTAACCTTGGACGTGACATGAAATTACATGGTTGTCACATGGATTCTTAAGAGATACCCTCTAGAATTGTATGTACACCCTCAAGATGCCTTGAGTTGAATTTATTTAATTAATAGATAGGATAAATATCCTAAGGTCCAAACCATTCAATTCCCAAGGGTTCTCCAAAGGTTCCCCAAGGGTTTCTCTAAGAAACCAAAGGGGCGTGATCCTTGGAACCCATGCAAATAACCGACCCAAGTTATACAACATGCTCCTACACTGAGGATGTCCTCCCAAGCTTGCTTCAACTCATGAGCACAATGATGCAAAGCCTAGAGACAATTGGAGGCCTTGATTGTATGCTAGATCCTATGTAGGTCAATAGAGCTCATGGTGGTCTAGAATCTCCAAGAAATTAAAAAAAAAAAGGGACAACAAACAAGGACATACTCTCACTCTTTCTTTCTCTCACACACAAACAAGTTAGGGAAAGTGAGGGGAAGATGGGTATATAGTCAGAAGGTGCAATTTTAGCAAAGATGGAGATGGTGGAGGAGGATGAGAGGGGATGAATGGAGGCAATGCAAATTGAAATAAAGATGAAAATAACCACAAACGTAGAAAAAACCTTTATAAAACTACTTAATTACCTAGCTAAACTCCAATGTCCCTTATCAATTGTCTTACCACACACACTTGCTCTTGAGTAGTGCTACACAACAATGGTTCCAAAGTTCTGTTGGTGTCACTAATAGAACAATGATAAGTGTGAACTTCAATGAAGATTCTTATCGTAGTTGTCAATTCATGGAGATGTGAGGTTGATATGAACATCATCCTAATGTTTATAGATGTGAGGAGAGAAGCACCCTAGGTGTACACATGCATACACACACATACACAAGGAAGAGAAATAGAGATGGAACAATGGAGTATCTTCTATTCGTCAACAGAATTACAAGCTTTCTACTCTCTCATACAATCCATCTCCAAAATCAAAAACCTCCAAAAATTATCTCTCTAGCTCCTTTTTTAGTTTTTAGTGATTTTTGGGTGGTTTCAAACCTAGTGTCTAGAATAGTTAAAAATTAGGTTCTAAAGCTAATTTTAGGGTTGAATGGACATCCAAAAATTATGAAGTTAAAAATATAGGTTCTATTTGGACTCCTTGAGCTAAAGAAATCCTCTACTTGCACAAAATGGAGCATATATTTACAACTTAAGGGGTTTTATACAATGTATTAGGGATGAAAATCACTAAATTAGTGAGAATTGAGTGTTTTGTAAGATTTTAATTGTGAGTCTTTTTCTCATGTGTTCCTTGGTCTTCTACGGCTCTTTTGTTCATTGCATGCCATTCTTCTATTTTGGCCTTGTCTGCCATCAAAATTTATTATGGGTAAGGTGGGCATTCAGAGTTAAGGACCTTTGGCACTCACGTATTGAGAACACAAAAACATTTTAAATGTGGTAAAATACTCCACATGGGGCTTTGGACCAATCTCAAAGCTAGCAAAATCTATGGTGCCCCGTCCACTCCTAATGTAAGTGATGCTTTAGTGGAGAGAAGATATGGGTCCTTGTTTCTTCTCTTTTCCTAAAAGCATTTTCATCTTACTCATCAAGTTCTTATTGTTACTTAATTATGTTAATTGGAATCAAGCCCTACTTAAGGAAGAAACCGGTTGATCATTTCCTCTATGAAATACCCTTGAAAATGAAGCACTCTATATGATTTGGAAGGAAAGATGCACGGTCAATATCAAAAAGACCCTTAAACAATGGACAATAGAGGAATCTCTAGGTACTCTAGGTACATGGATCCCTAATAGCAAGAATTCACACCTTTTAGACACCATAGGATGTTCACCTTAGAGAAAAACAAGCAAACGAAGAAATCGGTCCCACATGAAGGGAATGGAAAGGTTATCAAAATTCTTTGTAATTATCTCTAACTTTATTGTACCTTTATTTAAAGGTCACATTTGAAATTTAAAAGGGTCTATGCTTGGTGTAATGATAATCCTTCTTGGACCAAACACATCTTTAGAAATAGTAACACCCTTACTCTTGTGGATATGACTACATCCTTGTGGAAAGGATGGAGTGAGATGAAACTCTTTGTTCTATCAATGATTTCGGAAGTGGGTTGTTGGCACTAGCAAGCACAATTCTATTGCATATTCCTACTATTAGAAGAGTTTTAAACTAGAACCTCTAGAGATCTAAGAGACTCTAGAGCAAAGGGTTTTGTATGCCAAAGCATCTCTAAAACCATGATAGAATGCATTGGATCAGATTTGAAGACATTGAATCCATTTGCAATAGTGGACTTTGAAGATTGGTGTCTATTAAGGCACATAATAAATGCTTAGGATGAAAAAAGGACCCACTTCCTGCTTGCTTAGGATCTGTTCGCACTTAAAGGGTCTCAAGTGCACAATGGTAGCCGAGTATCTGGAACTTAACTAAAGAGTTGTGAGCTAGTGTGGATCTTGAATATCCTTGGACACCTGAATGTGCACATGGTCAAACTCTAATCTTTTGGAAATTTTGTAAGATAATGGGATTCAAGTAGAACTTTGTATTATCAAGTAATCTCAGAATGCTATATATTGGACGTTTGAGTTCTTCACGAGCTCAATCATGTGAAACAATCCTAGTGTCATTAATCAAGTTTGATGCAAGTTACAAGTTTTGGATATGATTTTAAATAAGGTGAAGGTGAGCTACCAAACAAAAGATCATGGTCAGATATCACTTTCTCATGGAACTAGGAGATAATCAGCCATCTGACTTTGATAAAAAATACATAAATGGAGCACAAGAGGATTTGGGGTTCACTCTAATATCACTATGCTTTTAATAAGACACCAAATCTCAAGTTTTGAGTTTGCAAACTCTCATTTTTAAGCAGCATAGAGACAATACATAGAGATAGTACATAAATACATATATGCACACATAGATACATATACGATATATATATATATATATATATATATATATATATATATATATATATATATATATATATATATATATATATATATATATATATATATATATATATATGTGTGTGTGTGTGTGTGTGTGTGTGTGTGTGTCTTGTTGATAATCCTTATATAGGTGAGGTCTTTAGATAAGGATATGGGATGCTTTCCTTGACCGAGAAGGTGATTATGATGATGGTTCAATGGTTCGGTTTAAATGGAAATAGCTCCATCTTCAACAATCGATTTCAATTCTATTGAAACCCTTTTTCAAAATTGTTCAAGAGAAACATTAGATCGAGGAGGAATGCCCAACATAGTAAAGGATTGACATTCATCTGTTTCAAAAGTTTTCGGAGGATGCAAAAAAGAATGGGATGGAAAACAAATATAACCGTATTTTTTTATAAGATCAATACATTACTAAATGATCAATAACATATAGATCGAGCAACTTCCAGTGGTTATTTTTTTATTAAAAATAATATTCATCAACAACTTAGTCGGAGAAAAACGATTTATATGAACAGTGGCCGTTGATAATCCTATCGGTACACAACTCAATGCTTACGTGAGTACAATAATCATTATGTTTTTTCTTTTTTTTCTTTTGTGCAAGAAATATTTTTATTGCGCTTCCTTCTGCAAATAGTGATGATAGTAAGGATAGAATATAAATATGACCAAAAAAAACCTGATGTGCATACGAACAGGCACGTGGATGTCCATACTAACCAGCTAGAATCTGGGAGAAAAAAGTATCTTCAACATCTAAGGTGGCTCTTGCAAACTATCTCACCCCTGTAGTCAATACATAATCTATAAGAGTCATCTTTCTTCTCCTAAAACAAAACAGGTGCTTCCCTAGGTGAAGCACTCGGTTGTATCAAGGCTTTCTTCAAAAGATCATCTAATTGAATCTTAAGCTCGTTTAATTCATCTATGTTAAATTTATAGGGTGCTCTAGAATATGGTTCACTCCCGAGATATAGGTTAATGGCGTGGTCAATCTGCCTAGGTGGAGGTACACTAGGCAAGTTTTTGAAAAATACATATGCATATTCTTTCAAAAGATCTTCTACATAATTTGGAAGATTTTCATCATTATCTTCCTCATACATATTGTTCACACACACTAAAAAGTTTGTACAGCCATCACGTCGTATACCTCTAATTATCTGCATCGTAAAAATGAGAATATGCTTAGGATTGTGCGCATAACCTAGAATGTGGATAAATTTTTTGTCTAGCCTTAAGGTGATTGCTTTTGCAATCAACTGTTGCATAATTTTAAATTAAACAGTCCATGCCTATAATAGCATCACTCTATTTTAAACACCTAGAAATACATCTATCAAAAACGTAAATATAAAGAGATAAAACGTGGTGAGAATTGCACATGTAAACATGGATCCAATTAATCTAGAGGTCACCATCAGCCCTAGAAACTCTATGATGGTAGGTTGGGTGGAGATTTGTAATTCATTCTTTATAGCATGAAGACTAGGATCTTAATAAATGTGGTGAAAATGACCATATCCAAACTAATTGTTCCCCTTGAAGATGCACCTCCATGCAAAAAATAAAAATCCGATAGCAAAGGATCACTACAACAAGGATTGTCCAAAAGGCAGCCTGTTCCAACAATATGCAAGGTCAATCCTATCTCATATACATGAGTATAGTTACTTATTTGAATTAGGAAGCGAGGCAATCAGATGTCCACTAACCTAGCAATAGAATAGTGTTCTAGGAGTAGCTTGTAGGATTCATGACACAAGCACATAAGCCAAAGGAGGTAAAGAAGGAAAATGCAAGTCATTCAAGACCCTTGGAGAGATGTAGAAGGAGGAAAATCAAGGAATCTTGAATCGTGACACATCAAAGAAAACCTAGCCAACTTGCATAGGAAAAGCAAGCGCATCCTCTTAAGAGAAAGAGAAAGTAAAAATGAAGCTTCCTCTTGACTACTCAATCTATGAGCCCTACATGGATGGAAAGAAAGAACTACAATGATTCCAAGGAGAGCCAATAATTGACCACTTCCTCTCTACTATGGGGACTCTCAAAAAGACATACCAATAGGTGTCCCTATATGACCTCCTAATCTTGAGCCCTACATCTAGAGGTGACTGTTTCTACAATTAATGATATGGACCCAACCATTCCCAATCATGCTAGGAATGACCCTTAATATGTACCCGTTCCATGTAGCTATATGGCTACTAGGGTGCATCCAAAAGACTATAAGAGTCCTAGTTGATTCTAATTATCAGGGTTACTACTAGACAAGTGTCATTGTGGATGGGGGTTCAAGAATAAATCTTATGCTAGACTATAACATGTCTATGTTGGACCCAAATCCCAACAAACTAACTTATTTACCATCACATTAGCAAACAACAACAAAGCTAACCCTATTGGAATAGTAGAGGGTGTGCAAGTAGAAGAGTAAGGAATCATTTTTGTGCTAGATTTTGTGATGATCATTGCACTTCCTAGAGCCATGTGGGATTTCCCCCTTTAAATAGGAAGGCTTTGATTGAGCCACAACAAGGAACTAGAGTAGTGGGGAAGTGATACCATGTGGGTAGGTGCTCTTGATACCTCCATGAGGATCCTACACTTGGAAGGAGTTATAGATGAAAAAGTGGGAAACTCTCATATTATTGCCCATTATCCTCACCATGTGATGTGTGCCTCACAACTCCCCACCCAACTTAATGTGGTGGGGCATGTGATGGTTGTCAAAACATTCTGTATCTCCTCTATTATTTAGTGCTTAGCTTGTTGAAGACTAAGCCTCAAGGAGTTGTAGAAGATGGAAAGACGTTTTAGAAATTTGCTTTTGGATAGGGATTCTTATAGAAGGGGCATGTTGAAGTTCAAATGGGAGGTCCACCCTAGTTCAAAGGATTTGGGTGGATTGGGCATTCTGGATGTGGTGTCTTTTCCTAGAAGCTTGTGTCGAAATGGATTGTCAAAGCCCCCTACATGACAATGCTCTTTCATTAAAGCTTTTTTTTAGAAATAGGGACACCCTCTCTCTTGTAGAGATCCTAACTTCAAAAGAGCTTTATCTAATCACACTCTTGTTCTCCCCTTTCTTGGTTATCCCTATCGGTTCGGATCTAGCATGCTGCTATTGAATTATTATGGGACAAGGTGAAAGCATTTTTAAGTGATCAATAATGACTAGAAGCAGGTGCCTGACAATTGAAAACACAATTCTAGTTAGTTCTAGATTAGTAGGATCATGAGAGTGGAGGACATGAACCTCGAGAGAGCCATGAGGTTATAGAACAAAGGTTTTTGTATGTGGAAATGCCTCTAGAACCCACGAAAATAGGGAGTCCATCATCTTTGGGGGCATTAATCTCAATTGCAAAGTTGACTTTGAAGACTATTGCCTATTGAGGCAGATAATCAATCCTTCGGACATATTGAAGACCTGCAACCTACTAGGTGATGATCCCCCACCCAAAGGGTTTAAAGTGTGAGAAGAGAAACAAAATGGAAAACTATGAGAATGAAAAGAAATTTGGAGTTTCATTACTCTTTGAAGAAGAAGTGGTGTTTGAATTGGTCCTCATATGGTAAATTCTCCACTAGGAGAGCCGGACGAGCATCAAATCCTGTAAAATTTATGATGCTCCTCGGTGATGCAAGCGATAGTTTAGCAACAAGGAAGACTTAGGTAATGTCTTCTTTTCCTCTCCTAAGAGCATCGTGATGTGGAAATGCGTCAAGAAGCTCATGTTGATGGTGGAAGAGATAATATCCGTATTTGAGTGACTATGTTTCGAAGAATCCCATGTTGAGAGCTTCTTTTGAGGTTTTCTTCTATGCGAAAGAAAACATTTTGAGCCACTCGGATTAGACTTGTTGGGTGCATCGTTCGGGTGTCCGACTCAAGTGGAATAGAACTGGAGTGATAGCAAACTGAAATCCTACCATTTTCAGATAAAGTGCATGCACCTCTATGCATAAGATTAAGCAAGTTTCCAACATATAAAGAAATTTCAGCAACATGCGACAAGCTGGGTCCTTGGTGCCTTCTACCGAATTCCTACAAAATTCAAATGTGATGTCAATGTTGGTGGGATGATGTTTTTTTTTGCTAGCATAGTCGACCCACCAATGTCAATTGATTTGTGTTGATGGAGATCTTTGATCATGGCTTCCTTCTCTCTTAACTATTGGAGATATTCTTCATCCATGATAATAAAATTGACTCTAGTCACGCCCTAATGGAGATGGTGCAGTATTACCCTTGAAGAAGGCATTATGCAAGGAGGTCAATGATTACCCTTGAAGTCCACGTCCTGTAGGACAGTTGGTTGAGCTTTGGCCTCTTGAGGCGGAGGTCCAGGGTTCAAGTCCCAGGCTGGACATGTTATGGCTTAGGCCAGTTAAACCCAGTTGTAACCATGTCTCATTCAGTTGTAACCTTGTCTAACCCCTGCTTTGTGGGATACGGGGGGTCCCGCGGGTGCTATGCCCATTCACTTGTACAGTTGCAATTTCAAAGTTAAAGTCCGGGGGAATAGGCTTCGGTTGAACCTCTATTTAAAAATTTAAAAAAAAAAAAAAAAGGAGGTCAATGATTCTCTGAGATGTTCATTTTCTCCTAGTAAAACTATCCTTGTGCTTCAAATTCTTCCCTTGCTTGGTGGGTACCTCCTTTCTTTGTCAGATTTTGTTCATGCACGCTCAAGGCATTCTAAAAGAGTGGCGTGTTTAGCCATGAGGTTGTCCTGTTCGAGTTTTGGAGTGGCATGCAAAGCCTCAAATTGTTGGACCTAGGTTCATAGAGCTTGGAGTTGAGATCGTAGGACTGCAATTGCCTGTTGATTGATTTTGAGCTTTTTGTTTGTAGTCGTTTTTGTTTGAACTGCTTTGCATAGGTAATGTACATGTCAACACCATCACTCTTCAACAATGCAGTTCATTGATCTCGCAGGAAATTAGTGCCGAGAGGTGGTGACATGGGGGAGCTGGTGACGATAGTGAGTAGAACACTCATTAGACATCGTTGCTGTTACTTATACTATGACTATATACAATTATTAAATAAGGACTTATAATTATGTTGTTTCATTTACTTTTTTTTTTGGATTGTGAATAAGAAAATTTTTGGAAGGAATAGAATAACACATATAATTAGATATTATATACCAATATGTGATAACCATATGATGAAGTAATTGCATTAGGTCCTAATATTGAGTTAGATTTTATCATTTTCTCACACCAATGCACACACTGATTATTTTTTGCAAATGATTGTTTATTTTGAGGAGATTAGAATCAAGATACATAGCTTCAGGTATCTATACGGCATTTAAAAACCTGACTTTGTTCGCACATACCTCAATAAACAAAGAAACTAAATAAATAACTAAACACACACACACATATATATATATATATATATATATATATATATATATATATATATATATATATATATATATATATATATATATATATGGAAAAAAATTGAATTAGCATACGTACAAGTAGCGAAATGTTAAAAGGGGACTATAAATGACAGGCTCCACGCATCGAAGGTCTCGTAGTTGCATATTTCATGCGTCACTTGATAATGGATGTCTTCTAGTAAACAGCTATATAGAAAATAAGGATCAAGTCATGTGAAAGTTGTGAACATTTGTTCGGCTGAAGTATTGAAATTCTTTTAAAAGCATTCTTCACCTATTTTAGGACAGCTAAATGTTTTTCGATCTCATAATCTATATAGACAACGAGCTGGGTGATGGGATGGTTGTACGTTTTCGTCCACGCATTTCACATATGCTCTACCGATCGTTGTTGTAGATTTACAAGTACCTATCTTAACATATTATTCTCTTTATAATGAAAACTAAATTTAAAGTTTTTATTAAATTTCTGTTCTCAACAATGAGCTCTCTATTGAATGAATAGCTTCACAAGGACGGCAACAGAATCTCTATAGTTCTAGGCTGCTGTTCGGGTGGTTGAGCCGCTCATCTCTTGAGGACGGGACGAGGGTTCAACCACTGCCGATAGCATGTCAGAAACATGTAAGACATTGGAATGATGTATCATGTTGCTGATGTGCCACCGTATGTTCTGCCTTGTGGTAGTTGTGACTGCAGTTTAACTTAGCTATGTAAACCCCTATTCTTGTGGGATAAAGAGATCCCATGGGTACTATGCTCTTCCTTATACAGTTGCAATTTCAAAGTTAAAGCCCGGGGAGTAAACCTCGCCCCAACCTCCATTTAAAAAAATAAAAAATAAATAAAAAATCTCTCTGTTCAAGTTTCCAGTACTGAGAAACTACATGACTTGCGCGTATGCATATTCCTTCTAAAGCATCGCAACAGTGTGGCTTTTCTTGAGTTCCTAATCTTAAAAAGACGAGATGGATCCTGTTCGCATATGCTCTGTTGATCCTCTTCGCATATGCTCCGTTTTAAACCTGCATGCTGCGTATATGCCCTGTTGATCCTTTTCATCCTTCCATAGAACCTGCGAAGACACCTATCGTTGTTGCCATTTGCAGACTTAGCATGAAGGTAGCTCAAATGTCTTAAAACATTACTTTCCTTATATTAAGAAACCGTTTTGTTTTCCGGATTAGCTTTTTTGATATCAAAATCAAGTTATTGACAAAATTCTCTTTCAACTCTGTTTAGTCTATTGAAAACAATAGCTACACAAACGAATGACGAGAAAATCTTCATTACTGAGAAACGCCATGACTTGCGCATGCCCACATTCCCTCCAAAGCATCGCATCAATGCCTTTTTCTTTTCTGAGAAACGAGATGGGTGATGTCTGTCTAGTGCACAGGCTCGTATCGTTGTTGGAAAATTTGCAGGCTTTACGTGATCGTAGCTGGAAATGTCTGAAGTTAGTACTTTCTTTGTATTAAAAAGTAGTTTCCATCTTTTTTTCTTAAAAAGTAGTTTTCATTTTTTTTGTTTGACTTTTGTTGTCATATTCTCCTTATCAGTTACTATGAGAAACAGGGACTGATCTTGGCAGCTAAGGATACTCTTGATAGCTGAAATTTATTATGTAGCTCATTTTTTCTTTATCTTGCTCCTTCCAACTAAGAATGTACATTTGTCGTACTAGAATTTTCTCAGTGATCATACACATTTGCACATAGTAATGCAAACCCAATCCATATGTAGGAATCCATCATCATCACATTTATGTATTTTTGAGTCATCATGCTCACGGACATCCATGATGTGCAAGGTGTGATGAGAGTGGCCAGCTATGACAATCGACATGATGGGAGTGGTAGTCTAGTTTGGTGGTCTACATGCATCATTACCACCACAAGATGAGAGTAGCTAGGTGTGATGAGATTGGTTAGGTGGTACAATAGGGGAAAGTGATTGAAGAGGAGTCTAATGAGTCAAAAGTGAGGATGTCATGAACATCTATGACTCTATCTCTCGAAAAAAAGAATAGCTACACACACGGAGGGCAACTCCATTGCTGACAAGCTCCATGACTTGCATTTCTTTTGAGCTGACGATGGCAACAATGTCCTTTTCGCCAGTGCATTTCGCATATGCTCTATTGATCCTTTTGATCCTTCTTTTTATTTTCTACATGTAAAAGTTGAGTCATAGAAATAGATACCTTTTTCATACTTCTAAACTTTCCTTTTTTCCTTTCCCCACCATTGAAAGCATGTACCATTCTCATCACCGCGTTTTACTCTAGTGTTATTTAGAATGGACATGCATGCCCTTTTCATTCCAGAAATATTATAGCCTTTAATTTTATTCTTGTAATAATAATAATAATAATACCTTTTTATTGTAATAATAATTCTCTACATATTAATATCCCATTTCTCACAATTTGTCTTAAGTCTTTGATTCCATTTCGTTTTATCCATCTCATATATGCTTTTTGCTTTATCCAAATTGTTGAAATCTAGGAATAGAATTTTTGGTCGAATGTTCTTAGAGTGATCAAACTAATGCGGTTCACCTTGTTTACAAAGATCACCATCACGAGTCAAACCGATTGAATGTTAACAACTCATGTCTCTGTTCGAAACAATTGTGCTTGCAAAGTTAAAGCTGAGAAGTAGAGGCCTGCTGAACCTTCTTAAAAAAAAGCTGAGAAGTAGACGCCTGCTGAACCTTCTTAAAAAAGCAAAATAAAAATAAAAATAAACTAAAAAATAAATAAAATCTGCTCTTCGTATGCTCTGGATCTCGCGAGTTCCAAGATAGCAAGTCTAGATGCATGCATCTGAACCACGCAGGTTAGATACATGCATCTTAATCGCAATCGGGGTAGATGCATGCATCTTAAAGATATGAATTCGATTTTTCTTTTTTAGAGTACAGTCCGAGCCGCATAGCTTAGTGGTTCAATGTACGAGAGAGAGCCGCATAGCTTAGTGGTTCAATGTACGAGAGGAAGTCGTGAATTCAAGATTGGCTGCACACATCAATGAATTCGAGTCTGATAGCAAGCGAGGGAATGCGATTTACATATCAATGAAATGAGGTCTATTCGAGGGAATGAGATTTACATATCTCGATTGTCTATCACGTCTATTGAGCATTCTTGCATCAAAGATGGTTGGAAGTTCAAGATTCAAAAATGAATTACAAAGGTGGGTTATCTATTAAGAAGGTACAAGGCTTTTGGCACGGGACTTTTCAACCGATGTCTGCTGGAATTTGAATCAAATTTTAGCCCTATGGTGACTGGCTAATGAACCTTAAAATTTAGGGAACATTTTTTAATGCTAATAAAACTATGTGTACAATAGTCGAACTCATTTAGATTTAAACAATGGCTTCCTAAATAAGGAAACCGAGGATGTGATATACTTGGTTCAACCATAAGCATTTGAGGATAGCAGGTATCCATCTATGTAGATATTTAATAAAAAAAAGAAATTTTTTTTATGGTCTCATTAAAGATCCTAACACATGGAATCAAAGGTGTGCTGATGTTATATTTTATGGAATAATGGAATGATAAATGCATTTTAATGTCTTCAGGTTTTTAATGTGTTTTGTGTTTTAATTTAGCAGGTGAAGATTCATGAGGGTGTGAGCAGGAGTGGACTTATTCAAATATTTTTTGGAGATATTTAGAAGATAGTATTTTAGTTATTTTTTGTAAAAATAATAGATCATTTTAGAAAATGATGTTTTTGTAAAAATCGTAGATACAATTTCGTAAATAAAGTGGATTTAAAAAAAAACGCATACTTTCTAAAGGGCCACCCTCATGTATCTTCTATTTAGGACGTAATGAAAAAACACCTATAAATACACATGCTCTGATAGACTCGTGCATTAGAGTATGTGGGGGAGATTGTACCTCAATCTGTGAATGATGTACGCTCTTTTCTAGGGTTGGCTAGTTTTTATAGAAAGTTTGTAAAAGGTTTTTCTTATTTAGCACTTTCGCTCACATTATTATTGAAGAAAAAGATAAAATTTGCATGGGGATTAGCATAAAGAAAATCTTTCAAAAACCTCAAACATGCACTTTCTCGTGCACCTATTTTGCAATTACCAAATTTTGCACAAACTTTCCATGTAGTTACAAATGCTAGTGGTTTAAGTATAGGTGTTGTACCAATGTAAAATGACCATCCTATTGCATTTGAAAGTATAAAAATTAAACCTTCTGAAAGTAATTATAGTACATATGATAAGGAACTTTTGGTTATTGTGCATGCATTAAAAATTTGGAAACATTATCTCATGGATTCAGAAGTCATAATCAGAAAAGACCAAGAAGCTCTTAAGCATTTATTAAATCAAACATTGATTTTTACAAACACATTAAATGGGCTTCATTCATAAACAATCTTCAGCCTGTGATTCAATATCAATTTGACAAAGCTAATGTTGTAGTTGATGCCCTTAGTCGTTTTCCATCCCCACAAACAAATATTATTTATATTAACAATATATCTATTGTTCATATTCGTTCATTTCATGAAATGATTCCTTCTTATGCATCTAAGTTATATTTTTCACAAACATGGAATGCTTTCAATAATTCTCGACTTCATCTCATAACGATATGATTTGGACAATTGTTTATAGGTTTAGTAAATTAGCATATTTCATTCCTTGTAAAAGGAATCTTTCTACAGCTCAAGTGCCTAAGTTATTTATTCAATATATTTCTCCTGCAACATGATTTTTCAAAAGCTATTCTTTCAAATTGAAATGTTCAATTTTTGTAATCACTTTTGGGTTGCATCATTTAAAAATTTAGACTCCAAAATAGACTTTAGCTCTACATTTCATCCTGAAAGTAATGGGAAAAATGAAGCTATGAATAGTACTATTTTGGATTAATTATGTTGTTATTCTTTAGATAATCCAAAGTACTACAATTTGCATATAATAACACAACACATAGCACTACTAGATGTGCACCATATGAAATTGTCTATGGTAAAAAGCTTCCCATCCCCATGTCTATCACTCAAACAGACATACCTATGGCTAATTCTTTTGCAAAAGATCATATTTCTACACTTCATGAAGTTCATGAGCAAGAATGTCACATACATAATGTTACGAATGTTACATACATAATGTTAATATGAAACAAGTAGCTAAAAAATTTAATGAAAATGATTTTGTACGGTTATAAATAATTAAAAGACATTTGAAAAATATTTCGCAGCATCCTAAGGTTAAACTTGCACCATGTTATTATGGACCTTTCCATATTATTCAAAAAATTAATGAGAATGCTGTTAGATTAGACATACCTTCTCATTGAAATATACATAATACTTTTCTTATCAGTTTGAAATAATTTAAAGGAACATTACCACTCACTCCAGATGATCCTCATTTGTTAGAAGAGGATGCTGAAATTTTAATTCCAAAGAACGTACTTGATTATGATATTACTAGTACACGCATAGGTAATCAATATCACATATACTTAGTTAAATATAAAAATCACTCACTTGAAGAATCTCAATGGATTCATAAAACATCACTAACTGCACATTATGATCATTTTATTTTTTCTTTTCATTCACAATTATATTAAATTCCTGTTTTCCAGTTCAATGCATGTGTTTTTACATGTAACATGCTTATTGTTTAGTGATGAGACATATGATTGGCCATCTATGTTAATTTTATTCTTATCAATTCAGGTCAGTTTCTCATGATCAAGAGGCATGTTATACTTTATGGAATAATGGAATGATAAATGGATTTTAACACCTTGTTTTTAATGTGCTTTGTGTTTTGATTTAGCATATGAAGATTCATGACGGTGTGAATGCATATGGACTTATTCAAATATTTTCTGGAGATATTTAGAAGAATATTTAGAAGATAATATTTTAGTTTTTTTGTAAAAATAATAGATCATTTTAGAAGCAAAGTTTTGTAGAAATAGTAGATTATGATTTTGTAAATAAAGACTTTTTTTTACAGAAAAAAAACATGCTTTTTGAAGTGATGTCCTCATGTATCTTCTACTTAGGATGTAATTAAAAAATACCTATAAATACACATGCTCTCATAGACTCATCCATTAGAGTATGTGGGGGGGAGATTGTACCCAATCTGGTATCAAGTCTCTTGTCTCTTTCTATTCTCTGAGTTATTTTTGTGTGATTTCATTTTTGTAATATCCTTTGCGTACGTGCGTCTGTAGGATCTGAAGGTCAACAATTGAACAACTCACAAATTTTGGAGAAAATGAAGAAGCAAGGTAATGTGCAGTGGTTTAAATTTGTATCTATATGGATGGCCTTATTATTCTGGAGTTGATCAAGAGACTTTATGCACATGAAGAAGTAGCTTGACTCTTACTTTAATATATCAAGTTGAGGTAATTTAAGGAAGGAAAAAATAGAAGGCAGAACATTAATTGAAGGTGCACATAAAGCACATGGAACTCAAGTGAACAATTAGTAACAATTAGGAGTGTTGCATTAGATAACCTTATTTTTAGCTCATTGAATCCCTTCTCTACTTCAAGAATCCATGGAAATGGTACTTTCTTGCTTGTAAGCCTTGAGAAAGGCTTAGCTATTTTTTAGCACATTCACATAAATCTCTTATGGTATCTAGCATGGCCTTAAGAGAGCTTTGCACTTCCTTAGGAGTCCACAGAATGGACGTGGAAAGGATGGCATTTAAATTACCTGGATCAATAGTTATCCATATGATACTAGCTATGTGGCCAAGGAGTGTACCTTTGGTGACCAAAAATTGACATTTAGCAGAATTCAACTTCAAATTGTTAGCCGTCGGAATGGAATTATCATATTTAGCATAGAATAAATGTAATTTTGAAAAGTCGCATGCACACCGAAAGGGCGTAGCGCAAACGTTGTAAACATTTTTGGCTAATGAAAGGAGCGTGCATAAGACAATCGGGGATCGACACTAGTTGGTCTAGGCGAGCGTCTGAAGTTGAAGCGTGTCACATTGTCTACATCTCTGTGTAATCTTTAACCCCTTTAATATAGTTCAATAATTACTTAAGTCTCTATTGAAGTGTTAAGTTAAAACGATATTGCGATTAAGTGACGTAGTCGCACGTCTATGCGTTATTGCGGTGAAGAAGTTGTAATTCACAGAGCAAAAAAGTAGTTGATAAACTATCTAATTCAGAAGTGTTAAGTCAGTGTAGTAGCATATAGTGAATTAGAAGATTGGGAAAATACAAAACGGGGCCTCTGTTTTACAGACCCCTAACCATCCCAAGAACCCAGGTCGTAGTAGTTTAAATAAGATAAAACAACAATTTAACACTGGTGCCGTATGTGGGAAATGGAGTAGCCAGTTGAAGAAAAGTTTAAGGGTCGAAGAAGAATCCTTTGATATATGCCAGTAACACGTTCTGGTGAATCTTATCCCAAATACCGAAGTGATCAACATCCCTGGCAGTGCCGAGCTCGTTAGGAACACCCTCTAGTGGTAGAAGTGAAGAACAACCAAGTTCAGTTGCAGAAGGTCCAATCCAACAAGCCAGTGGCAATTCCGGTGGCAGTTCGGTGTTGTGCAAAAGCAGTTCGGTAGCTTGCAGAGGTAATCCGGTGCGTTTCGGTGATAGTCCGATACATTCTGAATACATGTGTGATATATTTGATTTTAAGCATGCAATCATTTAAATTACTATTTCTTGATTTAGTTTTGAGATCATAAAATTTATTATTGGCATAAATGTTACTTTGTCTCGTTGTGGTTGAGTTAAATCTTTGAAGATGCTCCCATACCTTGCTAGAGGTGTTTAAATCTCGTTTATGCCCAATGATGAGCTAATACTAATATGAGTCTTCTATACCTTTACTATGGACAATTGATAACCATTATTTGATTTTTCATTACTCTTGTTTAGTTTAGATAGGCCGGTTTTTAGAAAGTACAAGGCCCAAAAAAAATTTCCCATGAAGAAGTTCAAAATCCTAAATCTCCAAGATTTCTACTTTTTTTTATCTAATTTATGAATCTGAATGCTAAACTTATACATGGTGACTTGCATTTTGTGTTGGGAGTGATGGTAGGATGCACTCAGAAGATTGAGTTGGTGCTGCTATACTTGCTTCACACCAGCCTTCCTTTGATTCCAGATATGCTTAGTACACTTGCTTAGCTTCCAAATGACACAAAGAAACCATATATGTACTTTGCAAATGATTTGTGTAATGATCAAACCAAAACAGATAACTTGGTTCCTTCACAAATCCAAAAAACTTGCTATTTTTGTAATGATACCTGCTCAGTGTTATGCTCAGTGTGACCAGCACACTTGCAATTGAAGCAATTCCTTTTGGAGGTATTAAAGTACCTTAATAAGCTACCATTTGCAAGTGGAATGAAAGGAAATGACAAACTACTCAGTGAGAAATCACTTTAGCAAAATAATATGTACCCCCGACTTTTTAGGAACTCTGCAGACACAGACTTGTAGGTGTATAGTAGACTTAGAGCTGGTTCCAATGTGCTTTGAATCACTGAATTTGGTTCAGTAGATCCTGAGATATGCTCCTTTGAAGTTGACAGACTTGGAGTAGAAGACTCAGAGACAACAGAGATAATGAATGTAACTCTTTCTATTAATTCACATGAATGTACAATCTCATTGGCTTGATAGATGTAGCCTAATGAGTTGGAGATGTGTAGGCTATGGTGTAGCACTTACACACTCTATATTCAAGAATATTAGCCTCGGGAATGATGATGGACACCCGCGACTTTTCAAGTACAACTTATATAGGAATGAGTGATAATTTGAATTCAAATTTGAATTCTTGGCTCCCTTCAATCACTCCTCTAAAAGTAGGGAGATATTCTCTCTACTAAACCATCCACTTTTCCACGAATATAATCAAGTAGGTAAGTGATTAAAGTGATTACATGTAAATGCCAAGTCATATAGACTTTTACAAGGGGTAAAATGTAATAACACATAGGACTAGGTTCCTATGGTTCTTGCTTCTCATAGAGATATCCTTCAAGGGTTCCAAGCTAAATCTTCCAAGATTCCAAGCCAAGTGTGAGGGCTTGAAATGCACCAACAGCTCCCCCTCAAGCCAAACACTTTGGCTTAAGTCTTCATCTTCTTCATCTTAGTCTTCCATCACATCCTGCAATCCAATCATTGATTTGAATCTGCATAGCTTGTTTCCATCCAATGCTTTAGTGAGTAAATCTGCACATTGCATATCAGTAGACACATAAATCAATTGTATATCCTGGCTTAGTAACTTCTCCCTCACATAGTGGTAATGAACCTCTATGTGTTTGGTTCTGGCATGATATATTGGATTAGCTGCAAGGTGAAGAGAGCTAGTGTTATCTCCAAAGATAATTGGAGGTCTAGTGGATAGACCTAACTCTGTATATAGAAGCTTCAACCAGATAGCTTCTTGAGTGGCATTGGCAAGCCCTCTATACTCTGCTTCAGTGGATGACAATGCCACTGTAGGTTGTTTCTTGGCTGACCAAGAAATAGGCTTATCTCCTGCAAAACAAATGTAACCTGATGTGCTCCTCCTATCATCCTTGCATCCTGCCCAATCTGCATCTGAATAAACTTTAATGTCAATATCTGATGTATAAGGAAAGTACAAACCATGATTCTGAGTTCCCTTCAAATGCTTCAAGATCTTCTTTGCTGCCTCTAGGTGAGGTACCCTTGGTTTGTGCATGAATTGACTAAGCACACTAGCTCCATATGCTATGTCAATTCTGGTCAAGGTAGCATAGTTCAAACTACCTACCATACTTTGATACCCTGTGATGTCTTGGACTTCTTCCCCTTCATGAGCACTTAGCTTTAGGTTGACCTCCATTGGAGTAGTAGATATTTTAGCATCCTGCAAACCAAACTTCTTGACCATATCCTGTACATAGTTCTTTTGAGTGATATATATACCTGAGTTGGTGTAGACTAACTCAAGTCCTAAGAAGTACTTCAATAATCCAAGATCACTAATCTTGAATTCTTTCATCATCTGTCCTTTGATGTGTCTAATTTCATTGACATCATTGCCTGTAATGATGATGTCATCAACATAAACACACAAGTAGATTACCTCTGTACTACTTCTCTTTATGAATAGAGAAGTGTCTGCTTTGTCAACCTGTAATTCCATGCTCTAGGTGCCTGCTTCAAACCATATAGAGCCTTCTTCAATTTACACACATAGTTTACCTTCTTGGGATCTTCATAGCCAGGTGGTTGTGACATGTAGACTTCTTCAGATATCCATCCATTCAAGAAAGCATTCTTGACATCTAATTGGTACATATTCCAATTTTTGGATGCAGCTACACTCACCAATATTCTGATAGTTGGCATCTTAGCCACAGGAGAAAATGTCTCCTCATAATCAATGCCTTGGGTTTGTGCAAAACCCTTGGCTACTAACCTAGCTTTGTACCTGTTTATTGTTCCATCTGAATTTCTCTTGAGCTTGTAGATCCATCTGGATCCTATCACCTTCATATTGTCCTTCTTGGGTACCAAGTCCCAAGTATCACTCTCCTTGAGAGCTTCCATTTCTTCATCCATAGCTTCTTTCCACTCTGGTTTGGTAATTGCTTCTTCATAGGTACCTGGTTCTTCATTCAACAAATCCTTTGCAAGATATACAGAATGTTTAGTTACAAGTGATGTGTCATACCCAAATCTGATAGGCTTCTTCTTTTCTCTCTGAGATCTCCTCATTGCTTGAGTTGAGGATTCTGGTTTATCTTCTAGTTGCTTCATCTTCATCTTTCCTTTGGACTTCCAAGCTTTGAACTCCTCAAGATTTATTGCATCATCATCATCTGAGCTTGAATCATCTTTCTGAATTGGTTCCTCCTTTGAGAGCCTTGGGAAGTCTTCTTCCATATCATAGGGTAGACTAACTTTCCTGCACTCATTCTCATACCATGAGTCATTCTCATCAAAGATGACATCTCTGCTTACCTTGAAGCCTTTGTTTGTTGGGTTGTAGAATCTATATCCCTTTTGGTTCAAATCATAACCAATGAAGATACACTTTTCAGCTTTAGGGTCTAGCTTTCCCCTTACCTGTGAGGGAATATGCACATATGCTACACAACCAAAGATTTTACAGTGATCCAGAGAAGGTCTCTTACCATGCCAAGCTTCATATGGTGTCATGCCATCAAGTGATTTGGATGGCAACCTGTTTATGAGATAGGTGGCAGTGGATACACTCTCTGCCCAAAGATAATTTGGCAACTTCTTTTCATTAAGCATAGACCTAGCTGTTTCTACTATGAGTCTATTCCTTCTTTCAGCTACCCCATTTTGTTCAGGTGAGTACCTTGTAGTAATCTCCCTTTTGATGCCTCTTTCCTGCAAGAAATCTTCAAACTCATTGGAGAAGTATTCTCCTCCACCATCTGACCTTAGCCTCTTCAAGCTTCTTCCTGTTTGATTTTCAACAAGTGCAAGATACCTCTTGAAACAATTAAACACTTCATCTTTATGCTTCATAAAGTATAAAATGGTCCATCTGCTATAATCATCAATGAAGGACACATAATACCTTGAACCTGAAATGGAAGGGTCCTTGCTAGGTCCCCAAACATCTGTGTGTACCAAGTCTAGGTAGTCTTCATGCATGAAACCTTTCCTTGAATAGGGCAACCTGTGAGACTTACCAAACTGACATGCTCCACACTTGTAAATCATGTGCTGCTTGGACACATTAGGTATCCCAAGCACACATTGATCCCTGCACATTTGCTTTAGGGTTCTTTCACCTATGTGACCTAACCTCTTGTGCCATATTTCTAACTCTGAAAGTGTTTGATCCTTGTAATTATACAAAGCAATATTCTTGGTGTCTTCTAGCTCAAAAGTAAACAATCTACCTGATTTCTCCCCTTTGGCTATCCTTCTGAATCCATGTCTTGGGTCCTCCACATATGCTCCATGTTGTGTGAATCTGACCTGCAAACCTTTCTCCACAATCTGACCAACACTCATTAGATTCTTGGTGATGGTTGGTACATAGCGTACCCTGCTCAATAGGTTCTGGTTACCATCACATGTCTTCACATTTTCAATCTTTACAACAGAGTGTTTAGTATCATCACCTGTTTGTACCTGATGCTTGCCCTTGGGTTCTTCCAAATCAGAAAGTAGTGCCACATTGCCAGCTACATGGTTAGAACATCCTGAGTCAATATAAAATAAATGATCATCATTTGTACCTGCCTTGGAGGTCATATTCATGATCAATAGGGAGTCATCTTGCTCCTCTGTGTAATTGTTGTAATCTCTTCTATTTCTGAATCCACCTTGGTAGTTACCATTGTGGTTGTGGTTGTAATTGTTGTTGTATTGATTGTTGTATCCATTGTAGCTTTGATGTTGGTTGAATCTGCCTCTCCCTTGAGAGTATCCACCTCTTGAGTAGCCTCTTCCTCTCTGATTCTTGTAGTTCTTGTAGCATTCATCTGTGGTATGATTGGACAATCCACAAATGTTGCATGGTGATGAGTTGTAGGGTCTCCCCCTACCTGACTTACCTCCTCTGCCTCTTCCTCTAGAAGATCTACCTCTCCCTGCATAATTAGCTTGAGAGGTAGAGCCTTCTTCATCCTGTTTCTTCCCTTTACCTTTATCCTTAACTTTCTTATCAGTATAGAGAGCAGAGGGGTTGTTACCTTTTGATTTATCTCCTGCTTTTGTAAACTTTGCTTCATGTGTGAATAGTTGGCCCATAAGTGTTGTGAGATCTGGGGTATGCATGTCCATATAGAGGTCCATTGCAGTGGTGAAACTTTCCCACTTATCATCTGCCTTGAGTCCATTTGTTACTTGCCTGACTATTTTCTCCTCTTCAATCTCCTCTCCAATGCTTGCTAATTGGTCTGCCACATCTTTAATCTTTGTCACATACTCTGAGACTGATTACTTGGGCTGCTTTCTAAGGGTTGTGAATTCAATCCACAATTGATTCTTCCTGGCCCTTGTGTTGGAAGAGAAGTATGTTGACAAGGTTTCCCAAGTCTCTTGGGAAGTCTTACAATTCCTTACATGAGGTAAAAGAAAATCAGATATAGAGTTTAGAAGGTAAGACCTTGCCAAAGCATCCTTTGCACACCATTGGTTGAGTCTCTCATGTTCATCCTTGGTGGGTAGTCCTCTAGTTTTGAATGAGGGCAATTCCTCATCTCCTGATATGTATCCAAATAAGCTTCTGCCTTGTAGATAGGTCTTCATCCTCAGAGACCAAGCTTGGTAGTTGTTCCTATCCAATTTGTCAATGAATGAAGGAAATCCATCTCCCATTTTTACCTTATTTGCTCTGATACCACTGTTGGGAGTGATGGTAGGATGCACTCAGAAGATTGAGTTGGTGCTGCTATACCTGCTTCACACCAGCCCTCCTTTGATTCCAGGTATGCTTAGTACACTTGCTTAGCTTCCAAATGACACAAAGAAACCATATATGTACTTTGCAAATGATTTGTGTAATGATCAAACCAAAACAGATAACTTGATTCCTTCACAAATCCAAAAAACTTGCTATTTTTGTAATGATACCTGCTCAGTGTTATGCTCAGTGTGACCAGCACACTTGCAATTGAAGCAATTCCTTTTGGAGGTATTAAAGTACCTTAATAAGCTACCATTTGCAAGTGGAATGAAAGGAAATGACAAACTACTCACTGAGAAATCACTTTAGCAAAATAATATGTACCCCCGACTTTTTAGGAACTCTGCAGACACAGACCAGTGTGCACTTCGATCGAGATTTCTCCGAGATGGCTGCTCCAATTGATTTGAAACTTTGTAAGTGTATAGTAGACTTAGAGCTGGTTCCAATGTGCTTTGAATCACTGAATTTGGTTAGGTAGATCCTGAGATATGCTCCTTTGAAGTTGACAGACTTGGAGTAGAAGACTCAGAGACAACAGAGATAATGAATGTAACTCTTTCTATTAATTCACATGAATGTACAATCTCATTGGCTTGATAGATGTAGCCTAATGAGTTGGAGATGTGTAGGCTATGGTGTAGCACTTACACACTCTATATTCAAGAATATTAGCCTCGGGAATGATGATGGACACCCGCGACTTTTCAAGTACAACTTATATAGGAATGAGTGATAATTTGAATTCTAACAAAGCAGACTACCGTTGCTTGGTTATTGTCTTTATGGACAAATTCTTAATATTATACAACGAGTTAGATTAATTAATCAAGGATTTTGCTTAGGTAAAGGCATGGGCGCACAAAAAGTTTTAGGATAAAGTTGAATTTGAAAATACATGTGAAAATATTTTGCAATTCTCCATTCATACATTGTACATGTACTATCCGAAAATACGATGCTTAAGGTTTAGGGCTTATCACAAAATAATCATGCATGTAACAATTGGTCCAGCTTTGAACTAGTTTTGAGATAGAACTGGTGGATAGTTCGGTTCAAAATCTTGCAAAAGGATTGCATGTCATTGGAACATAATCCAGCTTTGTATTGCGATATTAACGCTTGAACGGAAAACCATTTATGACGCAAAAATGATCACCAAACTCAATAGTGAGGAGAAGTTATCAAAATTGCACCTGAAGAAGCAACAACATTCTTTGAATTATGGCCGTAAGGAACACAAGAAAATATGAGGATAAAGAAGAACACCAATTTTTTTCATCCAAATACCAAAATATAATAATATGTGTGTGAACAAAAATTGTATATATGCATGTTATATATATGTATGCATGCGTAGAGGCAATCATGTATGCATGTATGTATTTATGATGTATGCATGTATGTATGCATGTGTGTGTTTATGTATGGATGTATTTAGTTGTTACGCATGTACGTGTGTATGTATGTCTATACGTACATATATATGTATGTATTTATGTAATTTTGTTTTCTGTGTGTATGTATGTAATCATTCATTCATGTATGTATATAAACTAATTGTGTATATGCATATCTGTGCATGCGTGTATCCATGTCTTTGTGTATGTATATGACTGTTTTCAATGTTTTCCTATTGAGTTAAACGCACCAGCATTACTATATCCATCGGAGAACAAATTACCTACATCAATGCTATATCCATCTGAAAAACAAATTACTTACATGTAGCGCTCGTGTGCCTGACGAACATATATTTCTATCGGTATACATGTCATTTTTCCCACGCCATTACAGCGATATAGACATGCAAAACGCGGAATCAAAACTTGAGAAAAAAAAAAGCAAGCATGGAACTTTGAAGTCTGAAGAACAGTGTTTCGTGAATCAAGCAATTGAGCAGCGACCTTAAGGTCTGCAACTAAGATCTTCAATTTCAAAGGTCAGCACTTCGCTGACATTGTCAGAATCTTCCGTATCCGAACGAACAATGATGGCTAGTTGTATGATGGGTGACAATAACTCCTTCTAAGCCTTTTGTGGCTTAGGCATAACACGTATAAAATACACACATTCAAACACACATCTATATTTACACAAATATGAACACAATATGGTACATTCACATAAATGCACACTAAAAACAAACATGCAATGCTACATATATCCATTACTGTGCAGTCGTACCCTTAACCCTCTCTTTGCCATCCTCATATTATTTTCTCCAAGTAGTCGCTACATTTCTTACTAGTACAAGAATGCCATACATCCATTCCATCACATGGCCCGTTGCATCCTTTCGCATGTAATCTACTAACACTACAAGAATAAAGAGAGCATAGCAATGCCTCCAATTGGAAAAAAAAAGCAAGGATCATTGCTTAAGTGATGCTCCTATTAGAAAGTGTCGTATAAGCAATGCCCTAAAAGAAAAATAAAAAAATAAACTCGTAACATCTCATAAGTAATGTAAAGCATCACTTATACAACACCTATAATGACCCTTGCTAATAGCGTCAAACGTGAGCAATGTGTTTAGGGATGGTGGCAAATTGGCTACGATGCACTGCCCGATTGACAAAAAATTGCTTTCTCCCGGCATAGTTGTGTCGGGATCAAGTGAGAGAGAAAGCAAACGTGCAAAGGAGCAAGTGAAAGAGCAAAAGTACATGCAAATACATACACACATATGCATACACACACATGCTCATACATACACATACATGCACACATACACACACACATATACATACACAAATACACACACACACATACACAAACATATGCATACACACACATACACATATGGATACTTGCACATATACATACACATGCATAGACACACACACACATACACTCACATGCATACATACACACACATGCATATGCATACGTACATAGGCACATGCATACACACACATGCACATACATACACACATATGCATACACACACATATACACACACATACATACACACATAAACACACATACACAAATGCACACATATGCATGCACACACATACACATATACATATAGATACTTGCACATATACATACATACACATAGACACACACACATACACTCACATGCATACATACACACACATGCATAAACATGCATATGCATACATACATAGAAACATGCATACACACATATGAACATACATACACACATATACATACACACACACATATACACACACATACATACATACATATACACACATACACACACATACACACACATACAGAAATGCACACATATGCATACACATACATATACTTATGCACATACACATACACATACACATATAGATACTTGCACATATACATACACACACATAGACACACACACACATACACTCACATGCCTGCATACACACGCATGCATACACATGCATGTGCATACATACGTAGACACATGCATACACACACATGCACATACATACACACATATGCATACACACACACATACATGAAAACATATACACACATACACAAATGCACACATATGCATACACACACATACACATATAGATACTAGCACATATACATACACACACATAGACACACATATACACTCACATGAATACATACACAAACACACATACACATACACACATACACACATACACATACACTCACACACACATACATAAAAACATATACACACATTCACAAATGCACACATATGCATACACACACATACACATATAGATACTTGCAGATATACATACACGCACATAAACACACTCACATGCATACATACACAAACATGCATACACATGCATATGCATACATACATAGACACATGCATACACACACATACATACACAGGTATGCACATATACACACACAAACACACTATACAAACACATGCATACACACACATACACACATATACACACACAAACATACATAGACATATACATAGACACATGTGCATACATACATACATAAGCATACATACTCACATGCATTCGTACATACACATGCATATGTATACATACATATACACATGCATATGTATACATACACGTACACATATACACATACATATGTATACATACACGTACACATATACACATACATACATATACATACATAAACATAAACACATACACACATATGCATACACACACGTACACATATACACATACACATACATATAGAGAATACTTGTTAAAGCATTTCAACTGCCTCACGTAAAGCTGTTTTTGCGCAGGTTCCAAAGAGGGATCCAAAGGGATCAACAGGGCATATGCGCAATGCACTAGCGAAGACGTACAGCCATCCCGTCATATGACCTCAAAAGTGAAAGGCATTGTTGCGATGATTTAGAACGAATGTCCACACACGAAAGCTTGAATATATATATTTTCTTGTTCTGCGTGTGTGAAGCTACTCGTTTTCAATGCCAAATAGATTCTTTTGTCGAAAGTGGGATATTAGTATGTAGAGAATCATTTCTCTAACAAATAAGGATTCATCACTTCCCGGACAGCAAGTCCAACTTATGATAAATAGTACTAGAATATATCCAATTGTTGGGAAAAAAGCTAAGAAATAATACAAGAATAAAAAGGCTGTATTATTTCTGGAAAAAAAGGGCGTGCATGTCCAAGATTATACTACTAAACAAAACATGTTTTCGATGTTTTCCTATTGAGCTGAAAATGACCAGCATTACTATATCGGAAAAAAAAAATACCTACATCAATGGTATATCCATCTGAAAAAAAATTTACTTAAATGTAGCGCTCGTGTGCCTGACGAACAGATATCTCTATCAGTATACATGTCATTTTTTCCACGCCCTTACACCGATATGAACATGCAAAGCGGGGAATCAAAACTTGAGAGAAAAAACAAAAAGCAAGCATGGAACTTTGAAAAGTCTGAAGAACAGTGTTTCGTGAATCAAGCTATGCAGCTTCGGTCACAACTCACCAATTCAGCAGCGCCCTTAACCTGCAACTGAAATCTCAAATCTCGAAAGTCAGCGCTTCGTTTACATTGTCCGTATCCGAGCAAACCAGGATGGCTAGTTGTATGATGGGTGATAATAACTCCTTCTAAGCCTTTGCGCACAGGCGAAGCTCTCCCTAATCCTTCCTCGGCCAAACAGAGTTAGCTGTTTTATAACGCATGAAGGAACGAATCCATTACTGCGCAGTCGTACGCTTAACCCTCTCTCTGCCATCCTCATATTTATTTTCTCCAAGTACTCGCCACACTTTTTACTAGCACAAGAATGCCATACATCCATGACATCACATGGCCTGTTGCATCCCTTCACATGTTATCTGCGAATTCCGTATATGTGCTAATAAAAAAAAAAAACTCTTCATTTTCTAGTATGCGCACCCCATTTGGGATTGTATGTTCGTTTTTTCATTTTATTTCTTCCATAAAAATATATATATATATATATATATATATATATATATATATATATATATATATATATATATATATATATATATATATCCATGCACATGTGGTTTAGGCATAACGCGTATAAAATACACACATTCAAACACACATCTCTATTTACAGATGTGTGCAAACAACATGGTGAATTCACATAAATGCACACTAAAAACAAACATGCAGTGTTGCATATATACATTTGTCGATTTTGCACATAGAATGCATTCGGATGCATTGACATGCCATACATGGAAAACTATATAGGCATTTACAAATAAATACACTTGCGATTGCATAACATCATGTAAATGTACACTGGCACACATGAGGCTCGGCGTCACTATGACATATGAACATACAATTTTGAGAACAAAAATCTTACCAAACAAAAAAGAAGTATTTTTTCAATATAAACAAAAAACATAAGAAGAAAGGGATTGAAAATTGCTAGTTTATCATCATGCTTCACACGAGTTACAAGATTTTTAGCAAAGATCTTGCCATAGTTGGCATCTCCATTCATGGATTAATGAAGATTACAAGGCTTTTATCAAAGGTGATTTATTCTAGAAGCCATTATTCATGTTTGGGAGGGGACTTAATATGGCAATTAATATGCTCAAGACTTTCTTTTCCTCAAAATTTATACTCCATACAATCATTCATATGTGGTTTCCACTCTTGCTTGTTTTTCACTTTTGCTTGTTTTTCACTCTTGCTTGGTTTTTTACAAGACTAGAAATTTTATACTCACAAACAATAATTCATATGTGGTTTCCACTCCTGCTATAAAACGCCTCCAATAGGATCAACATTATTGGATAGTTCTCCCTCACTATATATTTTAAAAACTCTATCAAAAATGTTTGTGTGCTAACCCCACTTTCCTTTGCAATCGCGACTGATGGACTCAATTGCTTTTTGGGACTTATTCAGAGTATAATGATAGGATTGGATACTTTTGAGGCTGCTCAGTGATGATACCAATGGATTTGTTTCAAAATTGTAATGAAGATATCTCTCGATTTTGGCATTGACTTGATATACTGTGTAAAGCCTCTAGATCTAGGATCAACCATTCTAAAACTACTTTGAAATTCCTTAGTGCTTGATCCCTGTAGTTTCTCTAAAAGCTATCAAGAACTTCTCAATCTCCAAATAACTTTGTCTTCTTGCCATCCCAATGGGCTTTGATATCTCTATGGGAGAGGATTGACATTGGGTGCTTGCCAAGCTTGACAAGAAATTTTATTACCAAAAGTATATGCAACTTAATAAGGCTAGTCTTACAATGATATTCAACACATTAGTTTTTTCTTTTATCAATTACTCTAACTATCTATCTATCTATCTATCTATCTATCTATCTATCTATCCATCTATCCATCCATCCATCCATCCATCCACCTCGTGTACTTTAGATTATGAAATCAAAGGAAAAAGACATTGCTGCAATGATCTCAAAACTTAATGATAGTTAACAACTTTTGGAGGTTAATTTCACTTTCAAAGAAATATTACTAGAATATATTCAAATGCATAGAAATATATCTAGAACATGTCGAAGTTTAAAGAAATGATATAAGAATAAAATGGATAAATGATTTTGGAATAAAGAGGGCATGCATGTCCAAGGTTACCCGAAAAAGGAAAGTTAAGCGTTTCATTCATGTACATTGAATTAAAAAAGACCATCATAGCTATATCCATTGAAAAGAATAACCTAAATCAATCACATTGTTGCCTCGTCTGTATATATGTTGTTGTAGAAATCAGGTGCATGGCTTTTTTCCATAGCCCTACAACCAAACGGACCTACAAAATTGGGACTTAAAATTTGAAAGAAAAAAGCAAGCATGAAGGTTTGAAGAATGGTTTTAGGATTTTAATACGTAGATAACATATATACACAAGCACACATATACATATAATACATACATACATGTAGATACACATGCATACAAAAATATACATATTTTAGATTTAAATCTTTAAGATTAGGGTTTTAGGGTTATAACACCTACATAACATATATGCACACATACACATGCACATATAATACATATATACATGTATATACACATGTATACAGAAATATACATATTTTAGGTCTAGATTTTAAGATTAGGGTTTTAGGGTTTAGTATTTCAGATTTAAGTCTAAGTCTTTCTGATTAGGGTTTTAGGATTTTAATACGTACATAACATATATACACAAGCACACATATACATATAATACATACATACATGTAGATACACATGAATACAAAAATATACATATTTTAGATTTAAATCTTTAAGATTAGGGTTTTAGGGTTATAACACCTACATAACATATATGCACACATACACATGCACATATAATACATATATACATGTATATACACATGTATACAGAAATATACATATTTTAGGTCTAGATATTTAAGATTAGGGTTTTAGGGTTTAGTATTTCATATTTAAGTCTAAGTCTTTCTGATTAGGGTTTTAGGATTTTAATACATAGATAACATATATACACAAACACACATATACATATAATACATACATATATGTAGATACACATGCATACAAAAATATACATATTTTATATTTAAATCTTTAAGATTAGGGTTTTAGGGTTATAACACCTACATAACATTGCACACATACACATGCACATGTAATACATATATACATGTATATACACATGTATATAGAAATATACATATTTTAGATCTAGATATTTAAGATTAGGGTTTTAGGGTTTAGTATTTCAGACCTAGAATTTTAAGATTAGGGTTTTAATTAAATATATATAATTAAATATATAAAAATAGGATTACGTAAGGAAAAAAATCTAAATATATAAATAAATATATATATAAAATAAGATACTTATATACATAAATAAATATAAAAAGAACTAGTGTTTTAAATAATCTAATTAAATATATATAACTAAATATATAAAATTAAATATATAAAAATAGGATTACATAAGGAAAAAAATCTGAATACATAAATAAATATATATATAAAATAAGATAATTATATACATAAATAAATATAAAAAGAACTAGTGTTTTAAATAATTTAATTAAATATTTATCATTAAATATATAAAAATAGGATTACATAAGGAAATATATATGATTAAATATATAAAAGTAGAGCGAGTGCAAGAGATGATAATGCTCTAGAAGGCGAGTTAGATTATTGTGGTGTGATTCAAGACATCTTGAAACTATCTTTCAGAAAGTTTGATTACTTTATTTTTGACGTGAAATGGTTCAAAGTAGTCACCTCTAGAAGAAACGCAACGGTGAGACGGGATAAGAGCGGTTTGCTTCAAGTCGACTCCACAAGAGTATGGACAGATGAAAGGGATACATTTGTACTTCCCGAACACTGTGAGCAAGTTGTTTTTATACCAGATTCAAAAGACCCAGAGTGGCTATTTGTTTCATTCAATAGTTGAGGAAGAAGAGATCATTGTTGGAGAAGAAGAGGTCATTGAAGAAGAGGTCATTGTTCGAGAAGACGAAGCAATAGATGATGATCAAGAGGAAACTAGCATAGCAAGCGATTTAGAAGCCATCAATATAGAGATAGATATTCTTGGTGCATCGGATCTTCAAGAGGATGCTAGAATAGAGGACTTTTGAATAAAACACTTGTACGTACTAATTTTTGGTTTTTTTTTGTTTATTCCCTATATTATTTTTCTTATCGCATGCTAATTATTTGAGTTCTTTTATTACAGAGCATGATGGGAGATAGTCCTCCAGTCACTCCACATTCCATGACAGAGGAGCAGTTTTTGGAGTTCATCTCTCAAGTCCCTCCTGCGTATATGGCCGCTACATCATAGTATTGGATCGCTCGTGGTAGCACTCCTCCCCGCCTCACTCCTGGCGGCCTTACTCCTGCCGGCCTCACTCTCGCTGGCCTCACTCCCACCGGTGTCACTCCTGCCGGTGTCACTCCTGCCGGTGTCACTCTTGCGGGTGGTGCTACTCCCGTAGGAGGTATGTCTCCTAGCTTTGTGACTCCACCACGACCATCTTTGCAGCCATCTCCTACTGGGTCTACTAGTAGACATGTGCGTTCGACACCTCAGCGCGATACAGGGTCTGGCCCGTCACGTAGATCGAGGTCACGCTCTGGAGCAGGAGGTTCTAGGAGTGGATCTACAGGTAGGTCTGGAGGCGGAGGAGGCGGTTGTTGTGGAGGCACTACGACGGACGTTGTGTCGCCCGCTTCTACTCCTAGGATGAGTACCTCAGATGTAGGTACGCCACGTAGTACATCACGCAGTACATCACGCAGTACACCACGCAGTACACCACGTACACCTTGGGGTGCTCATGACCATGATGACTCCAAGGTGTATAGTATCCGAGATGGAGCTCCGGTGATGGATGCGGCTGGCAAAGCAATGCGTGCACGCATACGACAGCTTTGCTCCATCTACTTTGGACACTCCATCATGCTGAAATGGAGTGAACAGGATAAAGATCGAAAGAATTATATCACACATACGATTTACCAAGAGTTCCGACCAGCCGATGGACAGTTGATTGTCAGTTCAGAGTGGATTCTGCACACCGCACGTGAGGTCATGTCGCATCGATGATCCGAGGCTCGTGATGCATTCAGAGAAGGCTTACCAAAGCCTGTATGGATAGATGCTGAGGAGTGGGACATGATTCGTGACGAGCAGCAGCAGACTCCTGATCGATATTGCCAGCAGCGGAATGCCGCAGCCACACGTCTAGACACGATTGGACCGTCACATTTGGGCATCGACAGATATGACACGATGCGTCATGAGTTTGTAAGTACCATTTCATTTATTGAATTTATTTGTGTTAAATTTCTCATATATGTTTCTCTAATCTTTTTATATTTGTTTCAGGAGCTGGCAATGGGTCGTCCTCCAACACGAACGGAGGAGTCTTACGGATATAGTCATGGGTTGACTGCACTATTGCAGGACTTGGAGGGACGCGGTGCGGTAGTTTCATGGGAGCATTTGCGATGAGGTAATTAATTTATAAACTTGGTTTTTACTTGTTGTTTGTAATTTTCATGTGAATTTATCTCATTCCATTAATGTTCTTTGTTGCAGGACTGTTGATATGGAACGTTCTTTGCATGTGTATGGCAGTGGAAGACCAATATTTTGTATTTGATTTCCATATGGCAATACATTGCTTTGCCACATTTTGTAAAAGCATCATATATGGCAGTGGTTTGCCACACTCTTGTACATGCTTCATTATTGAAATATATAACTTCTTTTGTACATGGTTCATTGTTCATTCTGATTGTCTCTTTTGTGTACAATAATACTCTGTTTCATGAAATCATATTTCGGTTTTCGTTAGAGTACACATCACATGTACTCGGTTTTTTTTGGGCAGAGTGTATTGTCTTTTGTTAAGCAACATCATGGTAATGTTGCTGTAGCAAAAGACAAAACACTCTGCTCAAAAAAAATTTTGCAGGTATGGTCGTCGGTATACGCGACAGTACTCCCAGTAGTGTCATCAGAATAACCGTCGGTACACCCAGGAGGCGACGCAGCAGAAGCCGATTACCGACACATATATCGATGTTTATACCGATGCATATACCGACGCTGATACCGACGCCTATACCGACGTTTATACGACGCCTATACCAACTCTTTGGTACCGATGCGCAAACCGATCTTTACACCGACGTCGCGGCAAATAAAACTGCGTTCATTTTCCTCGGTAAAAACCTCAGTATACCATCGATCTGTTGTAGTGATTATCCTTTTGTATTTTTATTTTTCCCGTAAATATATATAATATAAATATTCTATTCATTACATATATATATCCATGCACATGTTGACTAACATGGACTATGTAGATTATATGCTCACATGTATTCATTCATATGTACTTATTCATAACATATATACAATACACACATCCAAACACAAGTGTATATTTACACATTCATACACACAATAGCATGAATTCACATAATGCATACCACAAAAACACACTATATGTATGCATTTGGGCATTATACACACAGAAGAATGGCATTCACATACCCTACACTTCAACATAGAGACAATTACAACTAGCACACACTTATGAATACAAAACATCATTTAGATGCACGTACACACAGGATGGATGCTTAGCATGCACATGTATATAATATGCACATCTGTTCCTATATACTCACTCATTCAAAGATGCATTTTTACATATACGTACATATGCATAGTACACATGTAGAGAATGCGCATTCAAATGCATTCAATTTCAGATACACACACAGCGAAAGCAGATGCAACTAAATGCATTCACACACATGCACACAAACACTTATGATTGCGTAGACATCTAAATGCATTCACACACATGCACACAAACACTTATGATTGCGTAGACATGTGAGAATGTCTCAAACATATCATTACATAGAACTACACATACATAAGTATACATATAATTATCTACACTTTTTTTATTAATTGCTTTGTGGGTCACATGCATATGGAATCAAGAGAATCATATGATGAATGCAATTGAACCATGTAATGAAGCAATATAGAATAGAAAATATATCAAGGATAGAATTCACCAAGTTCAACTATATAAATGGCTTCCAATAAAATTTGACCATCATGCAGACTCCATATGAATCCTTTTTGTGATTTTGTGATCTTGTTCCAATTGACCTACATAAGTAACACATATGCTCATTTCAATTGAAACATACTCACGTTATTTATGATCTCAATTGACTCTTCTGATTGGGTTACTGAATTAAGCTTCAACTCACGATGACAATGCTTCATTTGCCAAAAGGGTTTTCAAGAGAGCAACACAACAGAGTGATAGATAAGATTGTGTTTTATGGATTTTCCTTCTCTTTATTACTCACTATCACTCTCACACTCCATTTTAATCTATCCATCACTTTAGTAACATTTTGTTTTTTTGCTTTTAGATTATTTAGTGTAAGGGCGCTTTGCCTAATAAAACTTCACATCTATGCAATTTGACTGCGAAAGACTTATACCCACTCCTAGAGGACTCTACATTCACTTATCGATTCAAGTAAGTGAAATTTTGAATTATTTATTTATTCTTTTGTTGAAATTGTTTATTTTTATTAATTAAAAAAATAGGCATAAGAACTAATTAAATTAAACAAAACAATTAAACAAAGAGAGTACAATTGAAGATTATCCATTGGAAACTTGTGATCCTTCTCTATTACAAATGTATGATAGAAGAAGATATGGAGGATGGAATAGAGGACCACTTCCTTTAGATGGAGAGGTTTTTAACTTTTGTGGTAATCGCTATATGATTGCTCCCTCACTATTGCTCCTACTAGTCATGGTCTCTTTATTGTAGAGGATTTGTATCTACCTCCGAACTCTGAAGTCACTCTTATGTCATTTTGTGGTCCTATATATGTATGTGGAGATTGCCATGGATCAATGAGTCTTCTTCAAAAATTAGCAGATGAGGTACTATCAGGTAAGGGAGTTCCATTTCAATTTACATGGCAAGAAAAAGTGAGGTTTCTACTTTCGTAGCATATAATAGAAAATAGATGCAAGAATTTGTTAGCAACTGTGAACAAAAACTTCAAAATATCAAAAGCAAAAGACGGACAAACAATAGATGTAGACGTAATCTCGATAGTAATGAGAATACAATTATATCATCTTTCACGGATTGGCTATCTACTCGTATGCAATGAGCATGTCAGTGGAAATGAGTTCAAGCCTACATACTTGGACAATCTATTTCATATAGTCACATATGACTATGCCCTTGTAAAAAACAATTTAGCTTTATCCTTGTAAAAGTGCATATGCTAATTGCACTACTCACACGTGGAGTTAGGAGGAATCAAATCTCAAATTACTTGGTAGTTGATTGATGAGAAAGTAAGCCTTAAAGCTTAGGATTCACTTTATGTTAAGAGCTTGAATTTGAATTCAAAAGTTGGCTCCAACTCCAACCTATAAAAATGGATCAAAATCTCGTGTGAGTAAGAGGCCCGATTTGGAGATCATTTTAGAGGGATGTTTTGTGATTAGTGAGTTCATTCTATAGCTCCTTCACTACCCTCACATTGTGCAATTATACATTAACAATGTCATTGTAATTCAATGTGATTTAATACATATACATTGATCATATCTCGACTTCACTTCTCTATCAAGTTCATCTCAGAATGGTGATTTTCTCGGACGGTTCTTAGTGCATACTTGATCCTTTAGAGTGATTTAAAGTGATATAGATTCAGCATATTGTCTACTTTATTGTTACAAAGTTTCATTGTCATTGCTTTTCTCAATCTCGAGATATCTTCACAACTCTGCTCACTAGTGTCCATATTGTTGAAGCCCAAAATTGTCAGGATGCATTCTTTGCTTGCTAAATCTATTTCTCAGAGTACACTTGATCATTTCAAGTGTAATAACTTGTGATTGGTAGCTATCTAAGTCAGTTAGATACTCCCAAAATTAATTTGATCAATTTCTAGCAGGTTGAGAGCATTGTTAATTTTATTGAGCATGTATAAAGACCTAAATAGCAAGTTTTAGCTCATTGTTGAATCTTCTACTCATTTGTTTTGATCCATTGATTAGAGGATCACACTCCAAAGCACTTAGGTGATTATTTGCGATTGCTAGAAAGCTTAAGGGGTCTTCTCGACTCTCCACAACTTGTTTTTGGATGGTGTGAAGCAAGGATTTGCAACACCACTTCATTTCTAGAATCTATCCTCCATCTCCTTATACAATGGTATCAAAGCAACATCAAAGCGCAATGGGAGATGGATTTCCATCATTCATTGACAAATTGGATAGGGGCAATTATCCAGAATGGCTTCTAAGGATTCAAGCCTACCTTCAAGGAAGAAGTATGAATGGATACATCTCTAGAGATGAAGAAATGCCAACATTCAGAAGCAAACATCAACCCACTAGAGAAGAGCAAGAGAGACTAGCTACATGGTGTGAAAAGGATGCTCTAGCCAGTTCTTATATACTTAACTCAATATCTGATTTCTTATCACCTCATATAAAGAATTGCTAAACCTCCCAAGAGGCTTGGGAAGTAATTTCTTCATACTTCTCATCAAATACAAGGGCTAAGAAGAAACAGCTTTGGATGGAGTTCACAACCTTGAAGAAGCAACCAAAGCAAAGTGTAGCTAACTATGTAATCAAGATGAAGGATGTAGCTGACCAACTTGGGAGCATTGGAGAAGAAATAGAAGAGGAGCAGCTAGTAAGGAAATTCATAAATGGCATCAAGGGTGATGATAAGTGGGAGTCCACCACAACAATGGACCTATATATGGACATGCATATACCTGATCTCAAAACATTGATGGGGAAACTCTTGGCACATGAGACAAAGCTCAACAAGAATGGAGATAACTCTAGAGGTAATCAAAATTTCGCCCTTTACACAGATAAAAATAAGAGTAAAGATAAAGGCAAAGGTAAAAGGAATGAAGAAGAGGAAAGTATCTCTAAAGTGAACTTCGCAAGTAGAGGAAGAGGTACTAGAGGAAGGGGCAGAGGACGAAAGCAAGGTAGAGGGAGATCATACAACTCTTCATCTTGCAATATCTGTGACCTAACCAATGACAACACGTGAGTGCTTCAAGAACACAAAGAATACGAGAGGAAGATGCTTCCATTAAGGAGGCTATGGACAATCCAGAGTCAAGTTCCATAATGGAGGAAGCAATTACCATCATAATTACAACGAAGGCTACAACAACAACTATCAAGGAGGATTTAGAGGTAGAAGAAACTACAACAACTATATAGAAGACCAAGAGGATTCTCTATTGATCATGAACATGACATACAAGCAAGGTAAAGATGATGAGCATCTATTCTATATTGATTTTGATCTTGAAATGTGCCTAGAAATGTAACATTGTTATTTGAACTTGAAGAATTTAAAGGGAAGCATGAAGTGCAGATATGTGATGAAACTAGGCACTCTGTAAAGAAGATTGGAAATGTTAAAGCATCTCATAGTAACATGAACCTCTTAAGTAAGCTATTATATGTGCCAACCATAACAAAAAACCTAAACATTGTTGGGCACATTGTTGAGAAGGGCTTACAGGTTAGACTCACAAGGCATGGAGAATATGTGGAGGACCATCAACAAGGCTTCAAGAGGATTGCCAAAGGTGAGAAATCTGGTAGACTCTTCACATTTGAAGTTGAAGATACCAAAAATATTGCACTCTTCAATTTTAAAGATCAAACCCTATCTAAACTAGAGATATGGCATAAGAGAGTAGGTCATATAGGTGAAAGGACACTAACGCAAATATGCAAGGATCAGAGTGTACTTAGCATTCCAAATGTGTCCAAGCAACACATGATTTACAAATGTGGAGCATGCCAATTTGGCAAATCATACAAACAACCATTCAATAAAAAAGGATACATGTATGAAGATTACTTGGAGCTTGTGCACACAGATGTGTGGAATCCTAGCAAAGAGCCATCAATCTCAAGATCAAGGTATTATGTTTCATTCATAGATGGCTATAGTAGATGGATAATTCTTTACTTTATGAATCATAAAGATGAAGTCTTCACTTGTTTCAAGAAGTATTTGGCATTGCTTGGGAATCGAACAGGAAGAAGCTTGAAGAGGCTCAGATCTGATGGAGGTGTTGAGTACTTCTCACATGAATTTGACTCATTATTATAGGACAAAGGCATAAAGAGAGAGGTTACAACAAGGTACACTCTTGAACAGAATGGAGTGGCAGAGAGAAGGAATAGACTAATAGTAGAGGCTGCAAGACCAATGTTGAATGAAAGAAACTTCGAAATTACTTATGGGCACAGGTTGTTTCTACAGCCACATACCTAATTAATCGGCTTCCGTTCAAGTCCTTGGATGGGATGACACCTTATGAGGCATGGAATGGTAGGAGACCTTACGCTAGATACTAATATCCCTTACCGAACTATACATTTGCATGTGAAAAAATGGTTCCTGGCATAAGCAATGAATGAGTCATCATTTACATGAGAATTCATTTCTTATGTCATGGACTGCGAATAATGATTCCTATATAGTTAGATAGAGTGCGAGTGATCAATGGGATGAACACACACATGAGACCTAGTAGAGGAAATTTGTGTAATATACCAATAAGTAGAGGAAAACTTCAAGCATAGATAGAGCTTCATGATTTCTCTTTGCATTAGATTGAAAAGAGTGTAGAAAGGATCTATCAGGTATTCCAGAAGATCTTGGACTACATCGAATACCCTTAGTAGAGGGATCTACACCTATAAGAAGCAACCCATACTCACTCAACCCAAAATATGTAGAGATAGTCAAGTTCAAAATAACTAAACTAGAGAAGGTGGTATTATTTTTCTTGTAGAGCATTCAAGGTGGCTTTCATCTATGGTTATTTTAATTAACAAAAATAGTGGAAAGATAAGAGTGTGTGTTGATTTTGTAACTATTTAGGATGGTTTCCTACAACCCTTCAAAGAGAAGATATTGGAAGAAGTGGGTGTACATAGTGTGCACAATTTCCTTGATGGACTGAGTGGCTACAATCAAATTCTCATCCATCTCAAAGATAAAGACTAAACTACCTTTGTCACTCCATGGGCACTTATGTCTACACGTTGCTGAGAAGATGGGAATGCTCAATTGGTGGATCAATTCAATTGCTAGGTTCAACAGCTCACATGGGATGACTCTAGTAACACAGATATCTCTCATTAGAACAAACCACTTTGATGTCAAGGATACTGATGTAGACTAGGGAGAAGGAAAGCCCTTGTATTTGCCTTAGTCCTCTGAAGTTGGAAGAGGTGCACATGAAGATAGAGTAAATAATAGGAACAATAGCAATGTTATGTTCTGAGAATCCAACGTCAGAGGAAACACAACAATTGCGTGGACCCAACTCATTCAAAGAGCTATGATGCATTCGGTCTGCATTGCATCACCTAGTCTTGTTCTGGTGTGTCCGTTCTATGCATGTAGGTCTCTACATGCTTCCTCCATCCACACCATCAGTCATAGGACAACAATCGCTCCAAATTCTATCGTTGTTAGATCATTGCTGCTCCCTATGATGAGAGCTTTGTCTCTTTTTATAAGTTGAATTCTCTAATTCTAGAGCTCAGAGAAAAAAAGGTTCTTGTGATGGCATCCAAAATACTGTGATTCCCCCATTCATCCCTCACTATTTTTGTTTTATCCTATGGCCGTTTTGCTAAATAGCACCTACCATTGAACATACATATATACATCATATACACATATTTATGAAGCTGATTGAAATCCATTTTGAGAATTTTAGATGCACGGTAGCTTCAGATACTTTTGTTTGCTAGAGCGATTGGGTCAGGTGATTTCTGGAACCAATATGTGTGAAATGTCTAAACATATAACAGAACAAGAAGTCCCACAAGCCTTCAAGAAATTCAGAAGGCAATCTGTACTCATGAATCTCCATGTCCTGAAATGAAAACAAGAGACTTTAAAGGAACTTCTTCTTCATTAGTCTCTCTTAAAAAGCACTTACCAAGATCTAATTGACCCAACCTGAAGAAATGTGTTGCAATTATCCTATTTAATATAAAACCAACATCCATGAATGTGTTTCCAAGGTCCATAGTGAATTGTTTATCCAATATTCTTCCATACTTTGCCAATCGCTACCACTTCGTTCATGGGTCTTATGTCCTTCAAGTCGAGGAGGGTAAACTTTTTTTAAGATAAGTTAATCATATGTAGCAGTGCATTGTCAAGCATACAAAAATTTTTTACAAGTTCCCATCTAATAATCTCTTCATGGATCTTCTCCCCTTCATCAAATTTCAAAGATGCCTTAGCTCAATCTTTTAGAGCACCCATGAACGTAATGTTGTTTAGTTTCATATTACCCTAAATCATTTATTGATAGAGTTTGAATGCTTCCTCTAGATGATCTCTTTGTGTATAAGCTGCTATGAGTTCTTTATCACTGATTATCTTTCCAAGTGGCAAGAGAACATCTCTCCGACATCCACCCTAAGCAGGCCTGCACATCGTCCTCGATGGGCCAATAAGTTAACTTCTTTTTTTTTCAAAACTAAATTAATCTCACCTATCAGTTTTCTTGATTCTTTTACGTGCATGGGATGAGAATATAAGTGTCTATGCATGATCTTATAATGTATCCGTAACAAATGCATAGTTTTTAAATGTATAGGTAAATAAATATGGTGAAAAAATTTGAGTAAAAGGAATTTGATGGTGAAACTTGTGTGATCACTCACATACATATCAATGTGCATATACATGAATCCTTACAATCACTCTTTGTGCATAGGTAAATCTCAAGATATGCTTTGATGCAAGGTCATGTAGTGAGACCCTACTATGCATACTGTATGTGCAATTTAAATTCATTATGGTGCATAAGGGGTAAAAGGATGTCAATGATGAGGAATTTTAGAATTTTTGATGTTTGCTTTTAAATTGGATATCATCTTTTTTATTTGTTTACAAGTGCAAGTAGATTGTGTAAGCTAAAGAAATAAACAGATGTGTATATAAACTGGTTTATGCATATTCTAAATGCAAAATAGAATCACTATGATAGAAATAATGGAGAGTAGAAAAAGAAGACTAAAATGCATTAAAGTTAACACTCACTTCTCACTCCTCAATTAAACAACTTTCTCAAATCCATAAAACTCTATAGATTTTATCTATCTTCATATATAGATTGATGAAGAAGGTCCTCTAAGACTTTTTCCTGATTCATAGAATCATCAAGCATTAGTACAAAAAATATATTTTTTTACATAGCTTCCTCACTACAGGTTCCCTCATAAAGTGCTCGAAGACAATTATTGCACAAGAACCCTTCATAGATCATCTTTGGTACCTATGCATCATATGCAAGATATTTCCTTATATTGAACTCAAAAAAATAATGAATCCTTTTTCATAAACATAATGTAATGCAAAGCTAAACAAAAACTTTTAATTCCTCATCAGAAGATGTATCATCCTTGTTGTCATGCTCAACCACAATTTCTTCATTTGATGGAGATTCCAATATCTCTTCCAAATCTTCATCACCTTCTCATTGTTTGAACATTTGATACGTCTTCTTGCTCATGATTTGAATCACTATCTTGATCATTTTCTATACTTATATTTCCATCATCTTCTTGTTCTTTAATCTCATCTTGAATTTTGGTTGGAATATGATTGTATTCTGCTTTTGTAAAACTTTTAACCTTTTTGGGATAAAAAACTTTCATTATACAAAACATTTTCATCAAGTTGGATATAGGTTGTGCCATGTTCCTTACTTTTGACTTTAATTAATTTTTCATGCTCTTCTTTATTTGATTGTAATTGTTCATTTAAAATTTTAGCAAATCTTCGTGTATCTATGTGTAATGATTCATCTTGATGCACACTTATGGAGGTAATTTCTTGCTTTTTTGGTTGAACAACTACTTTGATGATCATTAGATTGAGTATTGTTATGTTTCTTTGGCATCCATTGCTTCTTCAATCTATTAGATAATCTTGGTCTATGTCTTGAGTGGTCTAAATATGCTTTCATACCACCTCTTCCTAAATTAAATTGTAAAGGTAAACAATCATGATAATTACATATTTTTTGTTTGATTTCAAGTACCAACTTTTGTTTACATGCATTCTCATATGCAATGCGATCCCATATATATGACTAGTTTGATCACACCAAAAATATCTAACAGGTCGATTATGGACTCTATTTTTCCTTCTATGTAAAGTGTTTGGAGAGAATCTTCTATGGTTGAGTAAAGGATTTTGTTCAATAGAGTGTGTAGATAAATTTTGAACTAGAACTTGATATCCATGTGTACATTCACATGTGGTATTTTCTTTTACTTGATTGGTTAGACTTTCAATATTTTCTTTCAAACTTAAAATTTCATAGCTAATAGTTTTGAATGCTGTAATTTCTCTCAAATGATTCGATGGATTATCCATACTTCTTTCAAACTTGAAATTTCATAGTGAATAGTTCCTTTTAAATTCTCAAACTCTTGATTAAATTCTGTAATTAATAAACTAATAATGTCAATAACTTCTTTCACTATTGGGGCCATCATTGAGATACATGAAATTAGTGTATCAATCGTTGAGTAACATTTTTCATCCATAGATACAATTATTTGTAACTTCGTAGATGCATTGATCTTTGAATAAAGTTTTCATCCACAGATGCAATCAAGGAAAATACAAGTTTAAATATCTAGAATTGCTCATAGAAGAGGTTCTTTGTAAATGTGAATGTGTAAATTTATTATAATATTTGATTTGATAAAAAAGCCTTATACATTAGAGTTCTAGTGTATGAATGTGTTCAAACATAGCTACAAAAGATGTTGATGGAAAAGGTTCCATGAGGAGGATTTCCCACTTGCCAATCTCCATTGAGGTGCGTGGATCAAGATGATCAGCCCTCAACACCAAGGATATTGCACAAGGTTTATGAGTATGGTATCGCTCCAAAGGATGAAGAAGAAACCCCAACTCTGTAATGCACATATATGAAATGCAAAACAATGTAAATTTATGTAATTGAGATGTTGTGTTGTTTCTTCATATCGGGTTCACTTATATCGAGAAGATGGGAACGCTTGCTTGGTGGATCAAGTCAACTACCAGGTTCAATGGCTCACACAGGGTGACTCTAGCAATGCGAGCTCCAGAGCATACGAAGTACTTGTTGCATCTTTTTGTGCATCCCCGAACACAGACTTGAATTGTTAACATTGGCAGTTGACTCGTGATGGTGATCTTGACGAACAACGTGAACCGCAGTATTTTGATCACTTTAGGAACATTCTACCAAAAATTCGATTCCTATATTGAACATATATAAGATAAAAAATTTCATCAAAAAGCATATATAAGATGGATAAAACGAAATGGAATCAAGGACTGAAGGCGATATTAAGATCAAAATGAAAGCTTGTTGGCTAACAAAATCTGTGGTGTGCCGCCATGGTGCAAGCGTTGTCATCGATGCATTGAAGATTTAGCTCACCTGTTCTTCGATTGCCCCAAATCCCGTGCTATCTAGCGTCACATGACCCGGCTACTGAAATGCCATCACGGGTGAGACTCTTTGGAAGATTCGGATGGAGCGATGTGCTATCAATTTTGGCCAAACTCCTAAGGAATGGTCGATCGAGAAATCCTTATTTCTTCTAGGTAAAAGAATCTCTCGAGATAAGAGATCTCCACCGTTTAGACATCACTGTATTTATCTCCTCGAAAACAACAAGTTGAAACCCAAATGGGTCCCACATGAGGGTGATGCTAGATTTATCTGCCTCATCTGTAATGCCCTCTAGCTTGCCATACTCTTCCCTTGCATTGTGGGATTTGGGGGGTCCCTTGGGCACTAGTTCCATTCACTCTTCTTTATTTTAATTGAAGTCCGGGAGAATAGGCTAAGACCGAACTTCCTTCTATTTAAAAAAAAATGAAAGCTTGTTATAAAAACAACCTCTCTCATGTCGAGACAATGAAGAGACAAATTGTGAGACATGGGATATTAATATGTAGAGGATTATTATTACAATAAAAAAGGACTAGTGACTTCCGGAGAGCAAACCCACTTTTAGAGACATAGTACTATAATATATCCACTTGTACAGAAAATAAAGCTTGAATAGACATGACATAAGAATAGAATTAAAGGCTATAATATTTCTGGAATGAAAAGGGTATGCATGTCCCCTCTAAATGACACTAGAATAAAACGCCATGGTGAAAATGGTACATGCTTTCAACGGTGCGGAAAGGAAAAAAGTAAAGCTTAGAAGTATGAAAAAGGTATCTGTTTCTATGACTCAACTTTTAAATGTAGAAAATAAAAAGAAGGATCGAAAGGATCAACAGAGCATATGCGAAATGCACTGGCGAAAAGGACATTGTTGCCATCCGTCAGCTCAAAAGAAAAGAAAAGCTTTAGAAGGAATGCAAGTCATGGAGCTTGTCAGCAATGGAGTTGCCCTCCGTGTGTGTACCTATTCGTTTTTTTTGAGAGCAAAAACCTAATCATAATATATACTTATTTTTCAATATAAAGAAAATAAAGTGTTAACATAACAAAGACAAAAACAAGCATGGATTTCATATATATTTTATCAATTTAAGAAAATTATACGGGAATTTACATTCCTACATTTCAACATCCTGCTATTCACCTTCTACTCGGTGAACTTCTCCATCTTCTCAAAATCATCAACCATCATAACAACATCCAAGAAATCAACACATCTAGATCCCTTCACTTGATAATAAAGCTACTCACAAAGCCCTTCAATAACTTGCTCTTCAAAGCATCACCACTAACCTCCAACACATATTTATGAAGATGTAGGAACTTCTCTTTGTCTTAATCAGCAGAAAAGCTATGCTTGTCACTCTCGTATTGTCAAAAATTATAGAACTCCATCTTCTTCTCCATATGTTGATGTGGATAACACTAATGTTTTTCTGCTTGCTCTCTAAATTCTTTCCATAGAACCAGACCAGAAGGTGTAGGATATTCCCAATCTTTGCCTTGGACTCCTCACTTAAATTTCCAAGATCAAAGAAACCCTCTTGCTCTTCAATCCATGCCTCCAAATCTTCTCCACTCTTCTTCTCACTATCAAAATCATTGAATTTTTCCTTCTTGAAGACTTGGTTGAGGGCAAATGCACCAGCCTCTATATCTTCATAATTGCATTTCTATCTTCCTCTAGGAACAGAAGACGTTCCTGCACCTTCATCCACTTCATCATTCAACTCCACAAATACATTTTGGGTGCCTTCTTGTTGCTTTCCATCTCATTCATTTTGTAGTTCTCCAAGAAGCTTTTGAATAAGCTCCTCTTGCTAATGAAACTTTTCTGGCAAACCTTCCATTGTTGTCGAGGATCGATTATGTTCTCATACCACTTGTAACTCTTCCTCAATCAGAGAATACCCTCAATCACAAGCTTTTGATCATTGAAGAATAGTAGAAGAGAGAAAAGAGAACTTGCAAAAGATAAGATAAAATCTAACACCAAAGAGTAGACAAGATATGATCGAGAGAAAGAGAAGATCTGGTATTATATATTTGAATCGATCGATAAAATAACTTTGGAAAATAGCCTTTTCACGAAGCCTTGAGCTGCCAACCACCCTGAAGCTATCACAGTCTCATTCACAATCACACTCGCAATCATATTCTCACTCTCACTATCACTCTCACTCGCAATCACAAGGTAATTCCATGATTTTTGACCCCTTCCTGCATGACACATCAAATCTTGCTCAAAATAGAGTTGATCAACCCCCCCCCCTAGCCCAAGGAAGTGCATGATCCACAAAATTTAGAAAATGTTGGCTCTCTCCGTGTTACATGCAAAACTTTTGCAAAAGCATGCATTTGTAGTAGTCGTGCTTTCTTTAGAGGCATCTGTCCAAAAGTGGAAGAAATGCAATGATAAGATATTATGAAGACATCCCATAAGTGCACATAACAACACATATGCATCAAAATCATAGATTCAAATAGAAATAGATGTTGGGGATGTAAGGGTCATGTGATCTTACCCTTATGTTCATATATGTACATCATTTATAGAGCATTGCCTCAACAAAGATCATTATGTGGGTTTCGAGGCTCCCATGCATGTGTGCATATCTCTCTTCTTCTTCTTCTTCTTCTTCTTCTTCTTCTTCTTCTTCTTCTTCTTCTTCTTCTTCTTCTTCTTCTTCTTCTTCTTCTTCCTCTCTCTCTCTCTCTCTCTCTCTCTCTCTCTCTCTCTCTCTCTCTCTCTCTCTCTCTCTCTCTCTCTCTCTCTCTCTCTCTCTCTCTCTCTCTCTCTCTCTCTCTCTCTCTCTCTCTCTCTCTCTCCCTCCATTTCCTCCTTGCTCCTCTTGTTGTACATACCAAAGCCCTTCATTGGTATCAGAGCTTGTTGAAGGTTGGTGTGCAAGAAGCTTCAATGAAAGCTTAGGTAACAAGAGGTGAAATTACAAGTCAACACCTCTCAACAATTGTTTAGTATTTCGGCCATAACTCGAGCTAGAAAGCTTGGATTGGTTCGTTTTAAAATTTTGTGTGTAGTTGAGACAGAGGTTACAACTTTAAAGAAGGGCACAAAATCTGATTTGGTGTTCTAAATCACCGAAAATTTGACAAACTCAAGCTGGTCTAGAAGACGAATCTACAATCACTTGGATAGCATGTCAATTTTTGGGCTATAACGTGAGTAATACGGGTTGGATTAAAGAAATTTAAATTTTCGTGCATAGCTTGGAAAAGAGGCTACAAGTTTGTAAAGAATACAGATCTAGATTCTTCATCCTAGGTCATTGAAATTGCAAAATACAGAGTAGCAGTGTTGTAGTTGAAAGTGAAATTGATAGCAGATGTTTGTTTTGTCTATATCTTGAGCTCCACACCTCTGATTGAGGTGTTCTTATCATTATGTAGCTAAAAAAGAGTTCTTGATCCCCAACACATTTTTCTTGATCCCCAACACAAATAAAGCATCCAACAATGTAAAAGAACTATCATCAATAGTAGTCAAAATGATCTTACCAACTCCCATGACAAGATAAGAGGAGTTTTTGGCACATGTGACAGTATTCCCTATAGGGACAGGCTCAAGTGAAGTGAAGAAACTACACTGTAAGATAATATGTTTGGTTGCCCCACTATCAAAGTGTCAAACATTTGAGTCTACTATAGACATACACTGTTCATGAAAAGATGGGTCATAACCGCAAATAGCAATGAATGCCCATTCTTCATTCTACATAAGATAAGCACACTCTATTTTAGTTCATCGGAGATGGAATTTGGCACTGGCTAGTCTCATAAGTGGGGTTTGAAAGAGATGCGGATACTTATGGCACATCCTCATGATAATGCACAGTATGCATTGCTTTTATTTTATATATATATATATATATATATATATATATATATATATATATATATATATATATATATATATATATATATATATATATATATATATATATATACAGACACACACATGTATACACACACACACGTGTCTCACTAAAAATGTGTGGGTGTTTTGGGCTATGCCTTAATTGCTTCTTATACATGCTTGTTAAGCAAGTCATCGCTAGTCAAATCTTATGAAAAAAAAATCATATGTTCTTGATTTTTTTAACTCGGCATTTGGTATGCATGCATGAAGCTTAAGTAGGGATGTATGCTCAAGATGTGATTTTCTCCGAAAGCATGAATTGGATCTTTGTTTGGCATTACTTTCACCACAAGAGATTCCTTTAGCTAAATACAAACCAATTTAAATGACCTCATAATTATAAGAATGGTGTTGTAAAGAATGAAACTTGTGGGAATCCATGCCCTAAATATGTTGAATTATCATTTTTTGTGCCAATTGCATAAACCTTGGTTTGAAGTTCTCTATGACGTTCATAAAAGATACATTGATATAAAGCTTTTAGCTAATTCTTTGTCAATACTTCTTTCAATTTGTCTATAACACAACTCTTTTTTATTCTTGTAAAAGAACCCCATTAGAAGCTTATTTACACATATAAAAAACCATTCAAAAAACACACAAAAACCCAAAACAACTATTAAAAAAACACGCTCCGTTAGTAGCAGCGAGCGAAAGCGGATTAGGCAAAGAAAGGGGAAGCGCGCTTAGGCCGCTTTCCCTGGCCCTGTGCGGGGGAGAACTTGCAATCAAAAAACTAAAAATTTGTCTCAACATGGGAAACAAAAAGGAAAAAAAGAGAAGGGGGAAAAGATTGAAAAAGAGAAGGGAAACAACCATGAGATGCATGAAACAATCTCACATAGGGGTGAAACATCTAGAGAAAAATTGCAAAGAGTTGAGGAAATAGGTGAAATATATGAGGGGGTAAGCTCCTTACTTGCAATAAGAGAATATAACAATACTTTTGTGGATATAATAATAGGATATCACTATAGAAGGATGAGTGTTTATATCAATCCTAATTGTGAGTGGAATTTAATTCATATTGATCTAGTGACTATTATTTTTGAGAACATTCAACCAACAACTCATTCTTCTATCCTCTGGAATGGTGAAAATTATGATTGCATGGGTCAAATTGTTTTGCATGTTATGGTGGATGATATGCAATTTTTGGAAACATTCTTTGTCATGGAAGCTATAGATGAAGACTTAATCATTGGCACTCAAAGGTTTATTAAACAAAGTCGTCAAGAGTTTGAAGTGTCATTTCCATCTATTATGTCTACCTTTACATGTGTGTCCATTGAAAATCCTAATGATTATCCTCATTGTAAGGATTGTGCATATGATCACCTATTCAAAGATTGTGCTTTTAAGTCACAAAATAGTCTTTCCACTCATGCTTTTTTAGCTAATCCTTCTTTGAATAAGTCACAGGAAATTGTGGTGAATGGAGAAATGGAGGACTCCAAGTGCTTGGGGGATGTGGAAGGGCCCTCTCTTCCTCTAAACTTGGATTCCCCTCATGAATCCATGAGAAAGGATGTGCTACACTTGGCTCATCAAGAAGAGGATAAGCAAATACCTTGTATCAACACTAGGGAAAATGATGTCGAATCTATGGTCAATCATGATAGTCCATCACCCATTTGTATATCTAGAGATTCTACGTGTAATAAGGATAAATGTATGGATGAATCTCTAGATCAATCTCAAATCACACAACCCAATGATCTAGTTCATGAACATGTTGTATGTATAGAAGATCGATCGTTGTTGAATTCCCCTTGTAAAGATGAGATATCCCTAAAGACTCATGTAGAAGGCCCAAAAGACCCTTATGTCAAGAAGAAGAAATCACATTTCCCTTGTAATGTCAAGCGAATTTGGGTGGCCAAGCAATTACGTAGAGCCCAACCAAATCGCACCATGATATGGGTACCAAAGAAATCCCTTGTACAAAATCAACCCTCTCACACTAGACTTCATAATCTTTGTTCTAGGCCCACCACACCTTATCTTCAAGAAAGACCACTTCCAACCAAAGGATCCAAAACAATCAAGCCAAAACTCAAAAAAGATCCAAGGAGAAACTTCAAGGAGAGGTCCAACAAAGCAACAACATATTGGCGGCCTAAACCTCTTTGTGTGGCATGGATGGGTGTCAAACCCAACCTTTCCCAATGCACAACATATGTTCAAGATGCACATCAAGTATGCACGCGAATAGGGCCTCATCCAAAGGCCAAGCATTAGGCACACTAAGTTTAACCCAGGCACAAAGAGGGAATATGTATATACATTGCAAAAATTTTCTTTTTAGTTTTCTTTTTTCACGTTGGTGGACAAAGGTATCACCCATTTCAAATGGTCGATGGAAAAGAAAAGGTTCTTGGAGTTGGACATTTGGAGAAACCCTCATCATCACCTCTCCCTTGAGCACTTTGCTCAAGACCCATCCATTTTTGCACCATTGTTTTTTTGTATGCATTTTTTAGAGTATGCATAAGATAGGGTCACATTATAACACTGTGCATAGGCACTTTTTTGTTTTCCACCCATGCACCCTTAGTCCCCACTCATGCATATGGACTAAGAAGAGATGAATTAATTTCATCTATTTGTATCTATCATCTACATTTTTGTCACTTCATTCTCATACATCATCCATCCATTTATTTAAAAAAGAGGAACAAGAAGAAAGGGAAAGAAAGAAAGAAACAAATACAAAGCATTCTAGCATATTCTTCCCATCTATATGAGGCCAAAAACCTAAGGCAGTCAACTCTAAACAAACATGCAAAAAGCAAAATGAAAAAAAGCAACAAAGCAAAGCGCTCCAACGACACAAGGATCATGCACTCAAAAGGAACTTTTGCACGCTCTTCCACAAAAAGCTCCATACTTGCAAAAGCTTTGTCGAGGATGACAAAGTCAAGGCGGGGGGAGTGTTGAAAACACAACATATATTTCTTGGATCCACTCTATTTTCATCATCGTTTGTACCTTTTTCTACCTTTCATTCAGTTTAATAAAGCACTCTTGTATAGGTTTGTGTGAGTGCCACACTAGAGAATAAGTGAGATTCATTCTCCTTTCAGTCTAAAAATCCCACATAGCATGCATTTTGCCCATTTTGTATATAAAGAGGTCTCTACCTCTCATTTTGGGGAGCATTCTTGGAAGTAACAAGATCATGCTAGTTTGGAGAATGACTCTAGCTCTCTTGTTGTCATGATGTGCATGTGTACTTGCTCTCTTCTTGTCTAATGCTTGTGACGCGTTAATGTGCAGATACATCGTGATTATGCTTGTGATTATGATTATGTGCATCATTAGCAATGCTTATGTTGTGTCTTCTTGTTAATTACATTGTTAATCGTGCATTGATGAAGTGTATCAACCATGTCCAAGAAATATGCATTTCTTTGACTTATGGTCCAACTTTTGTCTAAGATTCTTGGGTATATGAACATATGCTTCACACCCAAAAACTCGAAGATGATCATAATATGGTGGCTTCCCTGTCCATAACTCGTGCCACTTTCAGTCCTTTGGCAGTACTAGGTGAAAGGTTAATCACATGAACTGCAATCAATACTACTTCTACCCAAAAGCCTTGTGAGAGGTTTGCATGATGCAACATAGAAACTTCTCTATCTTGAATAGTTATATTCATCCTTTCAGCTACACCATTCTGTATTGGGGTATGTCGTGGTTATGTGAAGACCTCCAAGAGCTGAGCTTTATGACATATCAAGGTGTGATTCCAAGGCACACATATGTATGAGTAAGTCCATTGTATCGTACAATCAATATACTTTCATTTTCATGATCATTTGAGTTCATATTTCCATGTTCTTGTGAAGTGTACTACTCACTGCCATATCTCTTAGTTTTCTCAGTCAGATTGCAGAGATGGTTTCTCTAAGCTTGGTGCATCCTTTTCAGTGATTTAACTTAGTAAAGCTATCTCTATAAGTCTAGTATATGCTTACCAATTTTCATTTGATTTGGATGTTTTAATCTTTAGTTATGTTCAGTTGAAGTCAACCCTGTCTATTCATTTTCACTTCTCTGTCAGGTACCCGACTTTTTTACTCATTTTGTCAGAGTTGTTTCTCAGTGTGTACTTACCCAAATTCAATGATTTAAATCTTGTTGGATTCAACATACTATCTAGTATAAGCATACAATGTTTCACAATCATTTGACTCTTAAATCATGAGTTAGGTCCATTTTTCTGCTCACTGGTCTCATTACTGTAGTAGCCCGTGAAAATCGGGATGATGTCATCACTTGTTAAACATCATTCTCAGTGTGTGGTTCATTATTTTTTATGATATTACTCTTAAAAGTTAGCTCTTTAAGTTTATTAAACTTCCCCAAAAGGAATTAAGCTAATTACTACTGTGCTCAGAGAATTATGCAAAACACTGGACAGGTGTATGAACCAAAATAGTAAGTTCTTCACCTTTGAGCTAACTCCAACTTATCTGTTTTGATCCATCTTTTTGAGAGTGATCTTCCAAGGTACATAGGGTGTCTAATACATCCATTGGCGAGCTAAAAGGGCCCACCACATACTCTTGGAGTTCATTTGGCTGATGTAGATCAAGGATTTTGCAGCACCTCTTCATCTTCAAGCACATATCTATCCATCTCTTCACAGCAATCATATAGCGATTACCACAAAAGTTAAAAACCTCTCCATCTAAAGGAAGTGGTCCTCTATTCCATCCTCCATATCTTCTTCTATGATACGTTTGTACTAGAGAAGGATCACGAGTTGGAAATGGATAATCTTCAGCCTATAAACCAAGAGGTAGAGGATTTTGAGAAACCTCTACTTATAATTGATAAACCTCTACTTATAATTGATGTGTACGAGGTATATTAGCATTATTAGTAGGAGAATGATCATATTCATCGAGTAAATATTCCTATATATTAAGTATAATTTGATTTCTTATATGATTTTCAAATAAAATAATGACATTAATTTATAGATTCAATACATACCCAAGCTCTATCACATTGATCAAGTGGTGGTGCACGATGTTGGAGCAAGTCTATGACAAGCCTAAGTATTGGCTTGAGTCCCACAAAGTCATAAAAAAAGCCTTAAAATGAAGACTATGTAAAGTTCACTTGTGAACTACCTCTTGTAATTTTTTGGAGAGTTTACTTAATGTAAAAGTAAGAGAATCTTAAGTGGTTGAGTCCACATGATCAAGAATGGAAAGAGCAGCCACAAATTCGTGATTTGTGGTAGGTAGAGAATCAAATCAATCATTGATTGATTGGAGAGTGATTGAGGGAAGTTAGCCTCCCAAACTCAACTATAAATAGATGGCAGTTTTAGTCGTGGTTAGAGAGACCTATGTGAAGACGTCCAAGAGCTGAGCTTTATGCCATATCAAGGTGTGATTACAAGGCACACATATGTATCAGTAAGTTCATTGTATTGTACAAGCAATATACTTTCATTTTCATGATTATTTGAGTTCATCTTTCCATGTTCTTGTGAAGTGTACTACTCACTGCCATTACTCTCAGTTTTCTCAGTCAGCTTGCAGAGATGTTTTCTCTGAGCTTGGTGCATCATTTTCAGTTTGAAGTCAACAGGGTCTGTTCATCTTCACTTCTCTGTCAGGTACCCGACTTTTTTACTCATCTTGTCAGAGCCATTTCTCAGTGGTTACTTATCCAAATTCAGTGATTTAAAGCTTGTTGGATTCAGCTTACTGTCTAGTATAACCATACAAATTCTCATAATCATTGGATTTCTACATTTGGAGTTATGTTGATTTTTCTGCTCACTGGTCTATTTCTGTAGCAGCCCGTGAAAATCGGGATGATGTCATCACTTGTTAAAACTCATTCTCAGTGTGTGGTTCATTATTTTTGATGAGATTACTCTTGAAAGTTAGCTCTTTAAGTTTCCTAGACTTCCCTAAGAGGAATTGAGCTAATTGCTGCTGTGCTCAGAGAATTATGTAAAACACTGGACAGGTGTATGAACCAAGAATAGCAAGTTTTCACCTCTGAGCTAACTCCAACTTATCTGTTTTGATCTATCTTTTTGAGAGTGATCTTCCAAGGTACATAGGGTGTCTAATACATCCATTGGCAAGCTAAAAGGGCCCACCATATACTCCTGGAGTTCATTTGGCTGGTGTAGATCAAGGATTTTGCAACACCTCTTCATCTTCTAGCACATACCTATCCATCTCTTCACACACGATCAAAACTACCATACTCTACCTCATGTTCAATACATTCCAATCATGGTCTTTGATATGTGCCATAGCAAAAATTACACCAACATAATAATAGTAAAAATCATCATAATTCCTATCAAAAGACACATGTGAAGTCGTTGCATGTATAAGAGGTGGTACCCTTTGATTGATCAAAATTTTATTTTAATATAACAACAAAAAAACATACATCAGTCATGTATGTATCTATCAAATATTAGAATTAAAAGTTTGATATACTTACAATAAGTAGTCCTTGCATGATTAGCAGACGGTGGTGGAACTCCCTCTCATTGATCAGAGTCTAATTGTATAGCAAATAAAGGTACTAGATATTAATAATCTGATTATTTACATACATACACATTCGCATGTACACATTTACACATTTACACATACACACATATTCACATATGTTGAAAATTATGGAAATTGTGCAAGCTCCAATTGTGAGGCTTGACACATATTCACCTCTCATTTATTACCTCTTTATCATTTATGTACTTGTTGTAAGCCCAAAAGAAAGATAAGCCTTGAAAATATAGAGAGTACACTCATAACCTTAAAGGAGAGTGTTAAAATAAAAAAAGGAAAATTTATTTATGGCTTGGATAAAAGCCAAAATATATTAAAAAGTTAGAATACTCAAACACGTTGTGACCTTATTCATATGGAGTGATATGGAGCACCAAAATCCACCCAAGGCAATGGAAGGACAAAGGACAAGAAGTGAAAGGTCAAGACGTGAGAGAAGATGCAAGGATAGGTGAAAAGTCACATGCCCATACCTCTATATGTAGAAGTCATTTGAACGTGAACATCTGTGGAGATGACAAGGAGATGGCATAGAAGCATATGCTAGTCATTCTCCCATCAATGGATATCAGAAGGTACCTCATTTGGATGCTACAATGAAGATAGGTATTCCAGCCACATACCTTTTTTTTTACACAACCACCCTGTGAAGGTGATATCTCTCTATGTACTTTTTATCCATTTAATGCACATGATATCTTGTTAAAGAGCTTATCTCTCATACTCTCTGTATCTCAAATATCTCTATCAGATGATTCTGTAGTAGTGTTGGGGCACATTTCTTGTGAACCTCAATTTTCTACATAACTTGAGTTGATAGGTAGTCTATCTTTGTATAATGAGCTGCCTAGTCATATGAACTCCAAATGGAGTTTTCTTTAGCTTTTTAGAAAGCTAAAAGATTCTAGTATGTGAGGATTGGTTGTGGAGCAATTGGATCTCTGAGTTGTGACTGAATCAGGTTTTAGTAAGCATGTGTCTTACAGGGCATTTTCTAGAAGAGGTTCTCTAACTTCCGCTGCATGTATTGGATAGAAATTTCTCCACATTCTGGTATCAGAGCTTTGGTTGTAAAGCATTGGGATTGGAGCCTATTTATGGAAAAAGAGATCTTGAAGAAGATGCAAAGATGACGAAGGAAATCTTGGAGCTATGAACCTATGGAGTGTGCAACACTCATGAGCTATGGAGATGAAGCTTTATATGTAAGACAATTTGTTGCTTTATGTTATTTGAAGTATAACACTCTCTTGTCCTATTATCTACTAGATTCTTTATCATTGAAGCATGCTATAAGTGATGCTCACTTTGTTGAAGATTTATGAGCAGCGTATATAAGAAGAGGAAGATTCAAGCAAAGAATCTTGGATGAGCAACTACATATAGTTGCATATGAACATTGTAAGCATGTTTGAGGTATTTCTTTCAATTGAATGAAGTGCAAGTTTCTATTATGTACATGGCTGAAGGTTTAAGAATTCATGTAAGCTTGATGATAGCATTATATGCTTATGCATTGGATATGCTTTTGTATGCATGCTTGTGAAAGTTATGCTCAAGATGTATGACGATTTTGAAGAGCCACACTTAGGCTGAATATACATTGAATTTATAGATGAGGATTGATGTAAAATATGCAAGAATGTATGCTCATGTGGTCAAGATTAACATATACACATGTTTGATAATGAGTGGATGAGTAATAGGCCATTTTATAAAGCCTATACAAGCTGAAAATTACAGGTCTATGTAGCCATATGAATTGGCACAGAGTGAGCTGAATATGTGCTCACATGATTATTGATTTGCATACATGCTCATTTAGAATTTTTAGCATGCTATTGAAGCTTTGAAGTTTGGTCCTGTTCAACCATAGATGAGCTGAAAGTACCTTATTTGGATTCCATGAAGATTGGTAAGATGCAAGGATGCCATGTATGAAATTTTTGGATGTATCTTGTTGTGGCTAAAACCCATTGAGGTAGAGTTGCAAAAGCAACTATAATTTTGCACATATTATGCCAACTAAATGTTTTTGATGTTTGAGTTGAGATATAGGAATTCAAATCAATGCTTCTATTTGTAGAAGCCAAAGGAAAGTGGGCAAAGCTTGGATAATTCAAGGGCACAAAAGCTTGGAGCCAAAGTGAAAGAAGGAGCCCAAGATAAAAGGTTCTCAAACACCTGAAGTGTTAAAGACTTGAAGATTTGAACCCAAGATGAAGGTGGCCAGAAAAAGGAGGAGTAGAAGACTCCAATGAATGGTTTCCATAAAAAGTTGAAGACCCAACAAGGAGTTGAAGACATTCCCCAAAGTTGCAAGGAGCACCAAGCAAGCGGAAAGCTAGAAGAAAGAGTGAATCATGATAAGTGTGACATGTAGAAGGTGAAGAAGTGCATTTTCAAAGCTAAGGACTGATGTAAAGGGCTGAATCAAATCCAAATTATGTGGCGGTAAGTTGCAAGCATAGAACATGTGAATGCATTGTCAAAGGATGAGGCTAGTAAGACCACCAAAGTGAGTAGCAAGCCTATGATGAGACGAGTAAGACCATCGCAAGAGGATTGGAAAGCCTATGTAAGGGCAAGTAAGACCATCCCAAGAGAAGTGGCAAGCCTATGCAAAGGCAAGTAAGACCATCCCAAGAGGAATGACAAGCCTTTTTAGGTGCAAGAAGCATCAAGGACCAAGTGGTGGTCTAATGAAAGGTTGAGGCAAGTAAAACCACCAAAGGGAGTGGCAAGCCTATGGCAAGTAAGACCATCCCAAGATGAGTGGCAAGCCTATGTAAAGGCAAGTAAGACCATCCCAAAAGGAATGGCAAGCATTGTAAGGTGCAAGAGGCACCATTGTTCACATTGAGCATACATTGTGTTGTTTTGTAGGTGATGAAGAAAGCTTGGAAGGTGTGGAAGCTACAAATGCTTGACATGAAGAGGAACTCATGAAAGAGTTCATGTATGATGAGTCCATTGTTGATTTTGCAGGTATATAATCAACCATGAAGCATGAAGAAAAGATCACGAAGCAAGGGGGAGTTAGCTTGCAAGGATTGGAAGATCCAAACAAGATAGGAGTGAAAACAAATTTCAGATTTGGAAGAGAAGTAGACACTCTCAAACAAAGAGTAAGAGTAGCCATAAGAGGTAACTTCAAACCACAAGGAGGAGCCACCTCTATGAAGGAGTGCCAAGAAGACAACGAGTAGCCATGATGCAAAAGAAGGAATGAAAAAACATTGGAAGAAAGCATGAACACCATGATGACGTCAAAAGGAGGAGCAAAACAAGTTGCAACCATAGACAAAGTAAAAGGTGATCCAAAGACAAAGGAGGATCAAAGAAAAGCATGCAAACCTAGAAGACATGAAGCCATGAAGATATAGCACGAAAGAGACACCCAAAGAGAGGAAAACAATGAGGATGAGAGTGAAACAACGAAGATAATTACAACCAAGGTGATCTAATTTCCTTCTATGAGTTTGTATGAAGCATGTTTCTTGATAGTGATTGAAGGAGATCTCTTGCAAAGAGCCAAAGAAGAAAACTAAAGCTAAAAAGAAACCAAAGAACCTTGAAAACAAAAGAGGGAGATCACTCACCCTTTTGTTGTAAGCCCAAAAGAAAGATAGGCCTTGAAAATATAGAAGACACTCATAACCTTAAAGGACAGTTTTAAAATAAAAAGAAGAAAAGTTGTTTATGGCTTGGATAAAAGCCAAAATATGTTTAGAGAGATGGAATACTCAAAAAATTAGTGACTGTATTCATATGGAGTGATATGGAGCACCAAAAGCCATCCAAGGCAATGGAAGGACAAAAGACAAGAAGTGAAAGGTCAAGAGGTGAGAGAAGATGCAAGGGTAGGTGAAAAGTCCCATTCCCATAGCTCTATATATAGAAGTCATTTGAACATGAAAATTTGTGGAGATGACAAAGATAGGGTGTAGAAGCATATGCTAGTCATTCTTGCACTAATGGATATCAGAAGGTTCCTCATTTGGATGCTACAAGGAAGATAGGTATTCGAGTTGCATACCTTTCCTTTACATAGCCACCTTGTGAAGGTGATAGCTCTCTATGTACCTATCCATTTAATGCATGTGATATCTTGTTGGAAAGTGCATCTTGCATAATCTGTGTATCACAAATATCTTTGTCAAATGATTCTCCAGTAGTGATTGGGAACCTTTCTTGTGAACCTCAGTTTTCTACATAACCTTAGTTGATAGATAGTCTATCTTTGTACAATGAGATGTCTAGTCATATGAACTCCAAATGGAGTGTTCTTTAGCTTTTTAGAAAGGTAAAAAATTCTATTGTGTGTGGATCAATTTTGGGAGCCATTGAATCTCTGAGTTGTGGCTGAATCAGGTTTTAGTAAGCATGCATCTTATAGGGCAGTTTCTAAAAGAGGTTCTCTAACTTCCGTTGTGTGTATTGGAGTGAAATTTCTCCACATTTTGGTATTAGAGCTTTGGCTGCAGAGCATGGGACTGGAGCCCATGTATGAACAAAGAGATCTTGAAGAAGATGCAAAGATGACGAACGAAATCGTGGAGCTATGAACCTATGGAGTGTGCAACACTCATGAGCTATGGAGATGAAGCTTTCATATGTAAGACAATTTGTTGCTTTATGTTATTTGAAGTATAACACTCTCTTGTCCTAATCTCTACTAGATTCTTGATCATTGAAGCATGCTATAAGTGATGCCAATCACTTTGTTGAAGATTTATGAGCAGCCTATACAAGAAGAGGAAGATTCAAGCAAAGAATCTTGGATGAGTAACTACATATAGTTGCATATGAACATTGTAAGCATGTTTGAGGTATTGCACTCAATTGAATGAAGTGCAAGTTTATATTATGTAAATGGCTGAAGGTTTAAGAATTTATGTAATCTTGATGATAGCATTATATGCTTATGCATTGGATATGCTTTTGTATGCATGCTTGTGAAAGTTATGCCCAAGATGTATAATGATTTTGCACAGCCACACTTAGGCTAAATATACATTGAATTGATAGATGATGATTGATATACAAAATGCAACAATGTATGCTCATGTGGTCAAGCTTAGCATCTACACATTTTTTATAATGTGTGGATGAGTAATAGGCCATTTTATAAGGCCTATACAAGCTAAAAATTGCAGATCTATGTAGCCATATGAATTGACACAAAGTGAGCTGAATATGTGCTCACATGATTGGTGATTTGCATACATGCTTATGTAGAATTGTTAGCATGATATTGAACCTTTGAAGGTTGGTCATGTTCAACCATAGATGAGCTCAAAGTACATTTGTTTGGATGCCATAAAGATTGGTAAAATGCAAGGCTACCATGTATGAAATTTGTGGATGTATATTGTTAAGGATAAAACCCATTGAGGTAGAGTTGCAAAAGCAACTATAATTGTGCACATGTTATGGCAACTAAATGTGTTTGATGTTTGAGTTGCGATATAGGAAGTCAAATCAATGCTCCTATTTATAGAATCTAAAGCGAAATGGGCAAAGCTTGGACAATGAAAGGGCACAAAAGCTTAGAGCCAAAGTGAAGGAAGGAGCCCAAGCTAAAAGGTTCTCAAACACTTGAAGTGTTTAAGACTTGAAGATTGGAACCCAAGCTGAAGGTGGCCAAAAAAAGGAGGAGTAGAAGACTCCAATCAATGGTTGCCATAAAGTGGTGAAGACTCAACAAGGACTTGAAGACATTCCCCAAGGTTGCAAGGAGCAACAAGCAAGCGGCACGCTAGAAGGAAGAGTCACTCATGATAAGTGTGACATGTAGAAGGTAAAGAAGTGCATTTTCAAAGCTAAAGGATGACGTAAAGGGCTGAATCAAATCCACATTATGTGGTGGTAAGTTCCAAGCATAGAACATGTGAATGCATTGTCAACGGACGAGGCTAGTAAGACCACAGAAGTGAGTGGCAAGCCTATGTTGAGGTGAAAAAGACCATCCCAAGAGGAATGGAAAGCCTATGCAAAGGCAAGTAAGACCATACCAAGGGGAGTGCAAGCCTATTTGAAGGAAATTAAGACAATCCCAAGAGGAATGGAAGGCCTTGTTAGGTGCAAGAAGTACCAAGGACCAAGTGAAGGTCTAGTGAAAGGCTAAGGCAAGTAAGACCACCAAAGAGAGTGGCAAGTGTATGGCAAGTAAGAAGGAAGAGAGTGAAGCAACGAAGATAAGTACAAGCAAGGTGATCTAATTTTGTTCCATGAGTTTGTATGAAGCATGTTTCTTGATAGGGATTGAAGAAGAACGCTTGCAAAGAGCCAAAGAATCAAAGCTAAAATCCATATGGAGTGATATGGAGCACCAAAAGCCACCCAAGAAAATGGAAGGACAAAGGACAAGAAGTGAAAGGTCAAGAGGTGAGAGAAGATACAAGGGTAGGTGAAAAGTCCCATGCCCATACCTCTATATATAGAAGTCATTTGAATGTGAAGATTTTGTGGAGATGACAAGGAGATGGTTTAGAATCATATGCTGGTAATTCTCTCACCAATGGATATCAGAAGGTACCTCATTTGGATGCTACAAGGAAGATAGGTATTCTAGCTACATACCTTTTCTATACAAAACCACCTTGTGAAGGTGATATCTCTCTATGTACTTATCCATTTAATGCACATAATATCTTGTTGGAAAGCTTATCTTGCATAATCACAGTATCGCAAATAGCTTTGTCATATTATTCTCTAATAGTGACTGGGCACATTTCTTGTAAACCTTAGTTTTCTACATAACTTGAGTTGACAGGTAGTGTTACAAGGCTGACGGAGCGAGACAACCGCAACCGCAGAAGAAGGATAAACAAGAATTGTGGCTGAAATGACGGAGATGCAGGAAATTACGCAAGAGTCGGTAGATGAAGAATGTGAAAGCAATAAAAGCAGAAGACAGAAAGAGAGAAAGGTCGTCGCTTCGTTAGATTGGTGGAGCAGAATTTACTGTGTTAAACAGAATCTTGGAGTGATAGTTAACAGGAATTTATTTGAGAGAGACAGAAGGTTAGATACGTCTCTGTTCTGTTGAGCATTGTAGTGAATAGGGTTGATCACATTGAGAACTGAAGTATTCGGAGATTGCGAGTATCATATTTTAAGACTGTGTATGAGATATTGCTGAGTACATTGAGTACTGTTTCATTCTATTCATATTTAATTATTCTGCTATTCTTTGGTTGAACCGATTCCCATTTGGTAGTTTTGTGTTGTGAGTCTATTTGATGATCAGTTATATACGATTCGGTATTTCTCGGCTGTGAGATTGTGTGTTTGTTGTCCTGCGTGAGACTGTGTAAGAACAAAGTTTAGTACCTTTTCGGTTAAGTAACCAGGTTTTATATAATAATCGGCGATCACTGATTATTCGACAAGGATCTGTGTGTAGACAGAAGTTAATTGCGGTAGAAATCTGTGACTCGAGTCAGTATACGCAAAGTTTGAAGTAATCTCGATCCAAGTTGTCTGTGTATTTTGTCCGGTGTGTTTATTTGTCACATGGAATCGTCTTATTGAGAAGTATTTAATTATTGAGAAGAGCGTATTCTCGTAGTTTTAAGTTACGGCAGGACCACGGTGTTACTACCATAGCATATTCAGTCCGAATATTCTAACACTCATCGTGCCAAAGAGTAGTCAATATTCAAACTCACTCACTGTGTTAAGACGTGAAGGAATACTTGCGATTGTGTAAAGGATTGGGAAAATAGTACAGGGCCTCTGTCTAACAGACCCCTACCACTCCCAAGAACCCGAGGACCCGATAATACTCGTCCGAAAATTGGATTGAAGTATTATCGTCTAACATTGGCGATCCTACTGGGGATGTGGCATTGAGATTGCCTGGTATTTTGTTCAAACTAAATTTTGTTGGAAGGACAGTAGCAACAGAATCAGATTGTTGCGATACTGTTTGTTCGTAATACTATATGATCAGTACGGAAATGCTACATGCCGATTACTCGATCAGGTGAAAAGTATCCCAAGAATCATCAGTTAGGGGTATTAAGAACAACTTTGGGAGGTACTAGTGCAATTAGACCTGACCCAGTTGTCGAAAAAGTGACAAACGATAACACTGATTCCGGTGAAATTACGGTAGAACGTAGTACATCTCTAGAATTGCCTGGTGTTACTACGGTGCAGACTGTCGAAAATACAGCAATTTTGGAACCTACCAAGACGCAGTTGGAATCTAGTCTAAAAGTTTTCGGAATAGATTCAGATACGATTAGAAACACTTTAGGGAAGGAAATTAATACAGGCGAATCTACGCTGTATCCAGTCACAATTTTGAATCCCTCCGATGGAATTTCGGTAAGAAAAACATAGTTTTTCGGTGACGATTCAGCACTTTCGGCTGAATCTTCAGCTCAACTACAACGTTTGGAAGCAAGTCCTCCTACTTTGGATATCAAGGAGGAAGGAAGACTATTTGAAATAGAAATTCGCAATATAGTAAGTAAGCTAGTTGCACCGGAAAGTGTGCCATTGGGCGAAACAAATTCCGGTAGTTCAGAAACTCAAACCAGAAATACAGAAGGAGTGTATAATACATTTACGATGAATGAACAACCACAACGACAATTAGGTCAACCCAGATTGGCTTCAACGGGAGTAACATACACAAAGTTTAGTGGGTTTCCAGGAGATGATCCAGATGCTCACGTACGCACCTTCGAAATCAGTTACGCTGTCCTCAACCATCCACCGGATCCGGCATACAAAGCAATTGTTTTTCAATCCACACTTGTGAATGAAGCAGCAAGATGGCTTATTGAATATGATATTAATCATTTCAGTACTTATGAAGCAGTACGAGACGCTTTTCTGCAGCGATTCAGGCTGAAAAAGAATCCTGCAGAGATCTTTGAGTATTTACAGAACAATAGACAGAAACCAAATCAAACTGTACAAGAGTATGCTACCCTTTTCAGGACTCATTTAAGACAGTTACCCCAGGCCCATGCTAATTTACCAGACGATGTTATTACACAGTGGTTTATCAATGGCTTGCTTCCTCAACTTAGGCAAATCATGATTATAAGATGTGTAGGAGCCATGACCCTCGATGCAGTGATAGCAATGACCCTTCAGCTAGAAAACAAAGTCGATGGATTTTCAGAGGATTTGGAATGGATTAAAACAAACAAACATGTGGCTGAAGATATAACTAGGCAAGTATATTGCACCACCTGCAAGAATTCAGGACATACTAGTGCCCAGTGTGCGTTAAATCAGACCTATTGCGCCATCTGTAACATTGTGGGACATACCACTGAGAATTGTGCATACAATGCCAGAAGACAAGGGGCAGCAACAGTTAATGCAATTATTCAGGAACAAGGGCAGTCATCCAATCAATATGTACCCCCACATTTGAGACACAATCAACAACAAGGGTATCGACATTATCGCGGACAGAGGAACAACAACTATAACACACCGCGCTGGCAGAATGGACCACTACCGGAAAATCAAAATTTACCACCACCTCGATGTCATTTCTGTGGACAATTGGGCCATATTAGAAGATTCTGTAGAGATGCAGCGGAATATGATCAAAGGAAAAAGGAACGTCAAAACCCAATGGCCAATGTGGTAACAATCACACCTATAGAGACGCAGGCAGCAGCAGTTCAAACTCGTTCCGGTAAACAATTGCAACCAGCAGCAGAATTATTTGAGCCAGGGATACGTGAACAACACAGAATGTATCATAAGGCTAGCCAGTGGACTACCGTAGAACCACCTGTTTTTCCAGAACCTACTCCAGTGATCCAGTCCCCGGATACAACACAAGTTCGTGCTGACAATACAGAAGCAGGTACCTCATCTACAGTAGAATTACCATCTTCAGACCAAGCTTCATCTGCAACAGTTAAGGAAGATGCAAATCAATTGCAACCAGCTTGGGATATATTGTCAAAAGCATCCATCACATTGCCTTTCGGGCAATTACTGGCATTAGTACCAGGAATACGCCAACAATTTCAACAACAGTCTACTACAAAATCTGCTTGCATTCCGGCTACCGCAACAGTACAACCAGAGCCAGACTCTACGGTAGATCACTCAGTTCCTCTGATTATGGTATGGTTTCATAAACATCAAATTCCACAAGTTTTAATTGATGGGGGGTCCGGCGTGAATATTGCCACTGCGTCACTTTGTAAGAAGTTAGGATGGACTAAGATAGAACCAGTTCAATTCTTTGTTAGCATGGCTGATCAATCTAGAGTTCATCCAGTAGGACTGGTCCGAGATATACCCATAACTGTCCAAGACACAACATTCAAGATGACTTTTGTTGTTTTAGAATTGCCGGAATCCACCCTAGACTACAATCTACTTTTCGGTCGTCCTTGGTTGAAACAAGCCAAGGTAATTCAAGACTGGTCAGCCCAGGAACTTACGTTCAAAGATAAAAATTGCAAATGTGTTGTAAAATTAGATGCTATACAACCCTGTGAGTTACATGCTCGACCATATTTTGCCGAACCAGTCCATATGTTAGATGGATTGTCGGATGACGAAGAAGAAGAATTTCTGAAGAATAATGTTGATTTGATGACAGTAGGAACTATTGATCTACAGTCTGTGGTAGATACCTGGAATGCTTCAGTATGTACAGTAATACCCATTGTCGAAGAAATTAAGGAGGAAAATACCATTTCGATTCAAGGTAATGAATTACAGCAACTTCTCGAACCATCAGCTGATACAGAGAAATATCAACAATTTTATGTTCCAGAAGACCAGTTAATTACTTATAATCTTGGAGATGAAGACCACCCTCGTCCTGTAAAGATAAAGCAAAACTTACCTGAAGCCTTTCAAGCAGAATTAATCAAGTTACTCCAAGAATTTACTGACGTCTTTGCATGGGATTACAGAGACATGAAGGGCTTGGATCCACGTATCTATCAACACAGAGTTATGTTAAAACCAGAAGCGAAACCGATAAGGCAAACCAGTTACCGGATGAACCCACATTATGCATCTCAGGTAAAGGCTGAACTTGATAGGTTATTAAAAGTGGGATTCATAGTACCAATAGAACATGCGGAATGGATTTCACCAATTGTAATTGTACCAAAGAAAAACAAGCAATTGAGAATTTGCGTAGACTATCGGAAATTAAATGCTGCAACAATACCGGATCCTTTTCCGATTCCTTTTTTGGATACTATGCTTGATAGAGTCGCAGGTCATGAAATGTATTCATTTCTAGATGGATACAGTGGATATAACCAAGTAAGAATGGCTGAAGAGGATATACCAAAAACTGCATTTATTACAAATTGGGGTGTCTTTGCTTGTACAGTAATGTGGTTTGGATTGAGGAATGCGCCAAGCACATTTCAAAGATGTATGCAGGAGATATTTTCTCCTTATCTCACCTCATTCATGCAAGTATACCTTGACGATTTTTCAATTTTCGGTAAAATGATCGCACATCTAGTACATTTACGATGTTGCTTTCAGAGATGCAGAGAATATAGATTGTGTTTAAACCCAAACAAATCTGTGTTTGCGGTTTCATGTGGTAAGTTACTTGGTCACAGCATATCAGCACAGGGTATTCAAGTTGATCCTGATAAAATTTCAGCGGTATTAGAAGCTCCGGTGCCTAATACACCTAAGGAAGTAATGCGATTTATGGGTCAAGTGAGATGGCATGGAAGGCATTTACGGTGGCTTGCTCATGTGGCAATACCACTGAACAAATTAATTTCCAAGACTCCAAGACAATTCGAATGGACTCAGGAATGTCAGATAGCATTTGATCGACTGAAACAGTTATTAACACAGGTTCCCATTTTACAGCCACCAGATTGGGATCACCCATTTCACGTATTTGTTGATGCATCTGATATAGCAATAGGAAGTGTACTGATGCAACAAACAGATAAATGGTTTAAACCAGTATACTATGCTAGCAGAAGATTAGCACCTGCAGAGAAGAACTACTCGGTAACTGAGCGGGAATGCTTAGGACTAGTGTATTCGGTAAAAAAATTCAGACATTATTTGTTGGGCCGAAAATTTACATTTCATGTCGATCACGCTGCACTTGTTTACTTGGTTCGACAGCAACATATAGGTGGCCGCCTAGCACGATGGGTTCTACTATTGCAGGAATTCGACTATGATGTCATTCATCGGCCAGGTAGTTCACATGCCTTAGCAAACTTTTTGTCACGCTTAGATTCAGGTGAACCTCCGGTTGGTATAAATGATACAACGCCAGCCATTTATACTTCAGAACCAACTACTGAAGAATTGTCAAACCAACCAGTACCAACTACGTATTATGATCAGTTATTGACCTTCCTCTCAAATGGATGTCTACCTTCTGAAATCCCCACAGCTACACGCCGAAAAATTGCAGGTTTTAGTCGAAGATTCCGGTTAATTGCTGGAGAACTTTATTATGCAGATCATACAGGAACCTTACTCCGGTGTGTTCCTACACGCGAAGTAAATTCAGTCATCAATTTAGCTCACTCAAGTCCAACAGGAGGACATTTTGCAGCAGATCTTACTCACCGAAAAATTCTGCAAAGTGGACTTTGGTGGCCAACTATGTACAGAGATATATTGGAATTTATCAAAACTTGTGATAGCTGTCAAAGAACTGGACAACCACTACAACGCCATTACTTTCCACTTCATCCAGTACTTCCTTTAGAACCATTTCAGAAATGGGGTCTTGATTTCATTGGTCCAATCACACCTCCCGCGGTATTCAGCAATAACAGGTATATATTGACTTGCACAGATTATGCAACCAGGTGGGCAGAAGCATGGCCTTTACGCTCGGCTACAACAGTTGAAGTAGCGAAATGTCTATTATCAGATGTCTTTCCAAGATTTGGATTGCCACTAGAGCTTGTTTCAGATCAGGGCACTCATTTTATGAACAATTTGATGAAAGCATTAACACAGTCATTTCAAATCAGTCATAAATTCAGCTCACCATATTATCCTCGTGCAAATGGATTGGCAGAAAGTACCAACAAATCTTTGCTAAATATGCTTCAGAAATTGACTAGAGAAACACCGGAAAGATGGGATCAGTTGCTACCTGCAGTCTTATGGGCCTATCGCACTACATATAAGGTAACCACCGGCTTGACACCATTTAAGTTAGCCTATGGAATAGAAGCAATAGCTCCGATGGAAATTGTAATACCAAGTTTAAGAGTAGCAATGTCTCAGAAGCTTTTACCCAAAGAGTCATTGGTATTTCGGTTGGAAACACTTAGAGAATTAGATGAGCACCGATGGCTCAGTTTCTTAACTATGAAAGAAATCCAATTAAGACAGGCCAGGACACATGACCGAAATTTAAAGACTCCAGTATTTTCGGTAGGACAGCTTGTTCTTTTTTACAATGCGAAGTCCAATAGATCAGCAGGAAAATTCAAGCTACGTTGGTTCGGTCCATTCAAGATTTCAGAACAAGTTGGTCCGACTACTTTTCGATTGACTACATTGACTGGACAACCACTTCCAAAAGCGATAAACGGTTCTAAGCTACGGCCGTATCAAGTAACGTCACCTTCGCTATAACAAGGGTACACAACGTACCGCAAATTTCTTAATTTTCTTTTTGTCTTTTAATTCCTTTTGTTTTAATTCGGTGTAATCAATAAAGTAAGTGTAATCGCCGTACTTTAATATCTATTTATGTCCAGCCGCCCGCTCCTTTTTTCTCTCTTTGCATGCATGCACGTCAGATATAGACATTACTGTCCATTTTTTGTAATTAGTACCGTTTAAAATATTCTCTGTACAAATTTCTTATATAACTCACTTAAACTCGCCGGATAGGTAATATAGTCTTTTGCGACCACGGCCATATTTTCTGAATACTTGTGTTCTGCATCTTGTATCTGTGCGTAATGGAATCCCTAGCAAACTATACAGCTTTTGCCAATGGTATCCCTGCTGAAGTAGGAAATTACCTGCAAGTACGAGGATTGGGTAGTTTCGCCGCTCTGCCCTGGCACTCAGTAGAAGCTCACCCCTTCTTCGCACAGATCATTTCTGCTATCGCTCGAGTATCTCCCACCGAAAAACAATGGGTTTTCCTTTCCTTACCTTCTAGAACTGTGATCACATTCCAAGCGTTTGCAGAAGTATACCATTTGACTCCACAAGGCCGCGAGAATCTCCCCATGATTTCGGTAACCCGAATGGCAGAATTGTTCCCTCGTTATTCATCTAATGAATACGCCATTCTCTGCCGACCAGAACCCGAAAGAATTGCACTACAATTCCTAGTTGCTATACTCAATTTTCAGAAACGTACCTATGGTATCTCTCGACCATTTTATTCTGCCATCGATATAGCTGCCCGAGAACCTGTTAACTTTGCGTCGTTTTTCTTTCAACGTATTCATAAGGAGTGCGTCTCAATTATGAAGCAAGTTAACAAAGGTAAAACCCCGAGGTCTCGACTACCACACATTCTGTCATTTCTGTTTTCAACTATAATGCAAGCACAACCACCACCAAGAGGACCAGTACTACAGATTGAAGAATCAGCGCAACCTTTAGATGAAGACGAAGAAGATGAAGAAGAGATTAATCAGTTATTCAGAAGTAAACGAATCAGAATCAGTTCTTCTGAAAGTAAGATAGCAGGTTCAATCGGACAAGACGAAGAAGTGCAACAGGAGGTCGATCAGCATTCAGGTGAAGTAACACAAAAGGAAGCCGAACAACAGCAAGAAGTACAACACGGAAAACAAGACAAAGCAATAGAAAATGAAGCTGATCAGCAAGACAAAGAAGCAGAAACAGAGGCCAAGCATCAAGATGAAGAGAGGTTCCATGATACAAATACGTCGATGCACCAGGAATCATCAGCGTATTCATTAGCATCTGAGCATCTACAAACGCAGAAGCAAACTGAAACAGAAGCAATGTCAATTGATAAAGTCTGTCAACAGCAGCAGCAAGAGAACCAACAAATCCATGAACGTCAACCTACTAATGATGCACTAGATAAGCTCCTGAAGGCAGCAGAAACAACAGATGTCGGCTTCTCAGCAAATGAACAACAGGATGCAAATAAGGTAATTAGCTCTATCAACAGCACAGAGGGTACTTTGATTCCATAGACGAAGCGCTTAAAGCACATGATCAAGAAGGTGGGTCCAGGTAACAATGAGATCAAGAGTAGATTCTTATTGTATGTATAAATAGACATGTTTTTCAGAATGGCCTAGATGTTCAAAAAGCTATTTAACTCAAAAAAGGAAGAGCTGCAGCTGAAGAATACGAGTATGTAAAGTATGAGTTTTTGAGGCAACAGCATATAAGAAAGCGGGACTTCATAAAAAGGCAACTAGACCAGCTATACGAGTTTGAGGAAGTTCTGGAGAAAGAGACGACCTATCACGTACAGTGACACATTCGGGATTGAAAGATATTTGCTGAATCACCAGCAGGATATGGACATTATGAACGATTAGCCAGAGTCTTTCTGATGCATGTAAAGAAAGAAAACAGTAGGATAGCCCAGGCAAAAGGACATTACTAACAGTATTGCACTTGCGGGTTCGAGTCCACCGTGCGTGCCAGTGTTACAAGGCTGACAGAGCGAGACAACCGCAACCGCAGAAGAAGGATAAACAAGAATTGTGGCTGAAATGACGGAGATGCAGGAAATTACGCAAGAGTCGGTAGATGAAGAATGCGAAAGCAATAAAAGCAGAAGACAGAAAGAGAGAAAGGTCGTCGCTTCGTTAGATTGGTGGAGCAGAATTTACTGTGTTAAACAGAATCTTGGAGTGATAGTTAACAGGAATTTATTTGAGAGAGACAGAAGGTTAGATACGTCTCTGTTTTGTTGAGCACTGTAGTGAATAGGGTTGATCACATCGAGAACTGAAGTATTCGGAGATTGCGAGTATCATATTTTAAGACTGTGTATGAGATATTGCTGAGTACATTGAGTACTGTTTCATTCTATTCATATTTAATTATTCTGCTATTCTTTGGTTGAACCGATTCCCATTCGGTAGTTTTGTGTTGTGAGTCTATTTGATGATCAGTTATATACGATTCGGTATTTCTCGGCTGTGAGATTGTGTGTTTGTTGTCCTGCGTGAGACTGTGTAAGAACAAAGTTTAGTACCTTTTCGGTTAAGTAACCAGGTTTTATATAATAATCAGCGATCACTGATTATTCGACAAGGATCTGTGTGTAGACAGAAGTTAATTGCGGTAGAAATCTGTGACTCGAGTCAGTATACGCAAAGTTTGAAGTAATCTCGATCCAAGTTGTCTGTGTATTTTGTCCGGTGTGTTTATTTGTCACATGGAATCGTCTTATTGAGAAGTATTTAATTATTGAGAAGAGCGTATTCTCGTAGTTTTAAGTTACGGCAGGACCACGGTGTTACTACCATAGCATATTCAGTCCGAATATTCTAACACTCATCGTGCCAAAGAGTAGTCAATATTCAAACTCACTCACTGTGTTAAGACGTGAAGGAATACTTGCGATTGTGTAAAGGATTGGGAAAATAGTACAGGGCCTCTGTCTAACAGACCCCTACCACTCCCAAGAACCCGAGGACCCGATAATACTCGTCCGAAAATTGGATTGAAGTATTATCGTCTAACAGTAGTCTATCTTTGTATAGTTAGTTGCCTGACCATATGAACTCCAAATGGATTGTTCTTTAGCTTTTTAGAAAGCTAAAAGAGTCTACTCTGTGTGATCAATTTGCAGAGCCATTGGGTCTCTCAGTTGTGATTGAATCAGGTTTTAGTAAGCATGTGTCTTACAAGGCAGCTTATAGAAGAGGTTCTCTAACTTTCGCTGCATGTATTAGAGTGAAATTTCTCCACAACATATAGAACAATACACATTCAAACATATAAATACAAGTGTATGCATATGTGAATGTGTATGCATGTATGTGTGTGTGTATGTATGTATATGTAAGTCTATGTATGTATGTGTAAGTGTATGTATATGTGTATGCACATATGTGTGTGTGTATATGTATGTGTGTGGGTATGCATTTAGTATGTATGTGTGTGTATGTATGTGTATGCATGTATGTGTGTATGTGTGGGTATGTAGATATGTGTAAGTGTATGCATGTGTATGTATGTGCATGTATGTGTGTGTATGTATGTATATTTAAGTGTATGTATGTATGTGTGAAGTTTATGTATATGTGTATGTGTGTGTGTATATGTATGTGTGTGGGCATGTATTTAGTATGTATGTGTATGTATGTGTATGTATGTGTATGTATGTGTATGTATGTATATGTGTGGGTATGTGTAAGTATGTATGTGTAAGTGTATGTGTAAGAGTATGTATGTGTGTCTGTGTATGCATGTTTATAAATTTCAAGTTTTTTTATATTTTGATCCTTTTTTTTTGTTTGAGATTAAAATAATATGAGATATTGTATGGAAGAACAAAATAAGAGAAGACCTAACATACCACTTGAGACTTGGTAGTTTTTTTCATAGAAAACTATGTCTTCAAGAATCATTTCCTCAATAGAAGGTATACAAATTAATAGTCTATATCAGTGTGACTAATAATTCTCATATGTTTTATAAATGTTTTACATTTAATCTATGTATTTTTGCTTTATTAAATAAATGCAAGGTGTTGCAAAGAAGAGAATTGAGTCAGGTCATACATCACACTTAGGCCAAATGGGCCATCATGGTTTTGTAGCTACACTTATAAGTATATATATTGTTGAAACTATATTTTTATTTTAGTTAAAAGCTAATCATTAATATTTTTTATTTGTTTCAATGCAACGAAAGCATTATCGTCAATATCCTACAACAAAAAAAATTGATTTTGCTACACATTGTGGATATTGATGTCTGAGTGAGTACATGCAAGATCATCCAAATGCTTTTGTGAGTATTATTAAATTTCATATAATTATTTTATTTTTATTGATGTATATATGTTTTATTTATTTATTCTTGTTATATGTAATACAAGAGTATTATGGAGAGGTAAATATGGATGAGGTGGAGAGATAGACATAGGCGGGACAATCTCGATTGTCACAAAGTGCCCACACCTCTACCCATGATGCCACTACAGATACATAGACCATGCGGATGATCATGATGATGAGGATGATCATGACGATGATCATGATGATGAGGACTTATAGGATGATGTAGATGAGGATGATCACGATGACTGATATATTACATTGGATAAATATTTTACATTGATATACATATTTTTTTAATATCTATATGTTTTCTCATTCAAGTTATATTTTGAATTGTGTCTATGGTCCTAATTAATGAAAATTCTTGTTTTAATGAATTTTATTACTATGTATATTTAACATGTGACTTATTACTTTAATTATATAATTCATTCATATTATATGTGTGTTTGTGTGTATATATTTATTTATGTGCATGTAGTTGTGTGTGTATAAAATGTATGTATGCACATGTAGGTATATATCTATATTTGTGTAAGTGTGTCTATATGCATGTATATGTGTGTATCTGTGTGTGTATATGTGTGCATGTAGATATGTTTTATGCATATGCATGTGTGTATGTGTATGTGTATGTGTGTGTATATGTGTGCATGTGTATGTGTATGTGTATAAGTGTATGTATATGTGTGTATGTACAGGTATATATGCATGTGTATATGTGTATAAGTGTGTATATAAATGTATGTGCATGTGTATGTGTAAGTGTATATGCGTATGTGTGCATATGTGTGTGTATGTGCATGTGCATGTGTATGTGTGTGTATACGTACATATGTGCATGTGTATGTGTATGTGCGTATGTGTGTGTATGTGCATGTGTATGCATGTGTATATGTATGTATGTGCATGTGCCTATGTGTGTGTACATATGTGCATGTGTATGCATATGTGTATGTGAATGTGTATGTGTGTGTATATGTACGTATGTGCATATGTATGTGTATGAGTGTATATATATATATATATATATGTGTGTGTGTGTGTGTGTGTGTGTGTGTGTGTGTGTGCATGTGTATGTATATGAATATGTATATGTATGAGCATGCATGTGCATGTGCACACATGTCTATTTGCATCCATGAGTATGTGCATGCATGTGAATGTTCATATGCATGAGTATAAGTATGTGTTAGTGTGTGTATGTGTACATGTATATGCAATAATGCATGCATACATGTCCTTTTATGTGTTTGTAGATATGTTTGTACATATGCATATGTGTATGTGTGTGTATGTGTATGTGTATGTGCATGTATGTGCATGTGTATGTGCATGTATGTGCATGTGTATGCGTATGTGTGTGTGTATGGGCATGTGTATGTGTGTGTATATGTGTGAGCTCCCATGTTCATGAATATGTGTATATGTGCATATGAATGAGTAAGTGTGAGTATGTTAATTAATGAAAATAAAACAATTTAAATGATATACAAACAATGAAAATTGAAATTACAATAATTAGCCATATTTTATGCTTGGTGAACTTCTTTAATAACCTACAATATATATATATATATATATATATATATATATATATATATATATATATATATATATATATATATATATATATATATATATATATATATATATATATATATATATATATATATGTATATATATATATATATATATATACATACATATATACATATATATATATATATACATATATATGTATATATATATATATATATATATATATATATATATATATATATATATATATATATATATATATATATATATATATATATATATATATAGGAACAAATCCATTACAAGCCTAAGTATTGGCTTGAGTTTCTAAGAAAAGACTGTATGGAAATCTAAGAGTTCACTTGTGAACTCACCCTTGTAATTGTTTGATCATTTACTTGATGTAAAAGTAAGAGGAATCAAAGTAGTTGAGTTCACTTGATAAAAATAGAGAGAGAAGCCACGAATTCTTGATTTGGAGGTTGGAGAATCAATCAATCTCTAAAAATTAGGAAACTACTTTTAGGTGAGCAAGATTCAAATTCAAATCTTGGCTCCAAAACTCTCTATATATACATGGCAGTTTAGTCGCACTTTTAGAGGCATCCATAAGCTGAGCTATATGCTATATCAAGTGTGGATACAAGGCACACACATGTATCTGTAAGTTCATTGTATTCTACAATCAATATACATTCATATTTATGATCATAAAAGCTCATATCTTCATGGTTGTGTGAGTCTACTCTTCACTATTATGCTTCTCAGATTTTTCAGTCACATTACAGAGATCATTTCTCTCAGTGTGGTACATCACTTTCAATTATTTAACTTGCTAAAGTTTTCTTTTAGAGTCTACTATATGCTCACAAAATTGCATTGCTATTGGAGTTCTCTATCTTCAGTTATGTTCAGTTGAAGTCAACCCTATCTGTTCATATTCACTTCTCTGCAGATTTTTTATTTTTTTTAGTCAACTTGTCAGAGCTGGTTCTCTACGTGTACTTCATTAAATTGCACATTTGTCTACTCACTGGTCTAAGTACTATTGCAGCCCGTGAAAATCGGGATGATGTCATAACTTATTAAACTTCATTCTCATTGTGTGATTCACTGTTTCTGATGGGATTACTCTCAAAAGTTAGCTCTCTAAGTTACTTAGAGTTCCCCAAAAGGAATTAAGCTAATTGTTGTTGTGCTCAGAGAATTATTCAAAACACTAGACAAGTGTATGAATCAAAATAGCAAGTTTTTCACCTCTGAATTAATTCCTACTCATCTATTTATTCTATCTTTTTGAGATTGATCTTCCAAGGTACATAGGATGTCTAACACATCCATTGGCAAGTTGAAAGGGCCCACCACATACTATTGGAGTTCATTTGGCTGGTGTAGATCAAGGATTTTGCAGCACCACTTCATCTTCAAGCACATATCTATTTCTAGCTTTATATATTGATAAAAGCAAGTCCAAAGAAAACAAAGGAAAGTAAAAAATGGATGATGAAGCAGGAACATATCAAGCTAACTATGCAGGTAGAGGAAGACGTGGCAGAGGTAGAGAAAGAGGAGTAGACAAGGCAGGGAGAGATCCCAAGACTCCAACCCATGTTCTATTTGTGGATTAACAAATCATACAACTGAAAATTGCTTTAGGAATTCCACGAATCAAAGAGGCAGAGGATACAACAGAGGAAGTTATGGCTACTCAAGGGGAAGGTTCAACAATTATCATGGCAACTACAACAACTACAATCATTCAAACTATCAAGGAGGCTACAAAGGAAGGAGAGACTTCAATAACTACACAGAAGACTCAAACAAAGAGTATTCACTATTAATCATGAACATGGCTATGCCACAAGATAAATCTGATGAGCTTCTACATAGATTCAGGTTGTTCAAATCATGTGGCAAGAAATGTGGCCCTCCTATCAGATTTAGAAGATACAAGGAACAAGCATGAGGTACAAACAGGAGATGATACAAGACACCTTGTGGAGAAAATAGGAAATGTCAAAGCACATGATGGAAACATCAACTTACTCAGTAAGGTACTCTATGTCACTACCATTACAAAGAATTTGATAAGTGTTGGGCAGATAGTAGAAAAAGGATTGCAAGTTAGGTTCACAAGAGGAGGAGCATATGTGGAAGACCCTAGCCAAGGGTTCATAAGAATAGCAAAGGGAGAAAAAACAGGTAGATTAATCACTTTTGAGTTGCAAGACACAAGGAGCATAGCTCTCTTCAACTATGGTAATCAAACACTCATAGAACTAGAGGTATGGCACAAGAGATTGGCACATATTGGTGAAAGATCATTAAAGAAAATTTGCAAGGACCAAAGTGTACTTGGACTCTCTAACTTGTCAAAACAGCACATGATTTATAAGTGTAGTGCATGTCAATTTGGAAAGTCTCACAGGTTACTATTCATGAAGAAAGGTTATATGCATGGAGATCTCTTTGAGTTGGTTCATACAGATGTATGGGGACCTAGCAAGGATGCTTCAATATTTGGATCTAGGTATTATGTATCATTTATAGATGATTGCAGTAGATGGACTATCCTATTCTTTACTAAACACAAAGATGAAGTTTTTTCATGCTCAAAAAATATTTGGTGCTTGTGGAGAATCAAACAGGTAAATCACTAAAAAGGCTAAGGTCAGATGGAGGGGGAGAATACTTCTCCCATGAGTTTGATTCTTTTCTTCAAGAAAGAGGAATCAAAAGAGAGGTAACTACAAGATACACTCCTGAGCAAAATGGAGTGGCAGAAAGGAGGAATAGGACAATTGTTGAAGTTGCAAGGTCCATGTTAAATGAAAAGCATTTGCCTAATTATCTATGGGATGAGGCTGTATCTACAACCACTTACTTGATTAACAGGTTGCCTTCAAAATCCCTTGATGGGATGACTCCATATGAGGCTTGGAATGGAAGAAGACCTAGCTTAGATCATTGTAAAATTTTTGGATGTATTGCTTTTGCTCATGTTCCTTCACAGGTTAGAGGCAAGATGGATCCAAAGGCAGAAAGGTGTTTATTTATTGGATATGACAACAATCAAAAGGGTTACAGCTTATACAACCCTACCAACAAAGGATTCTTGGTAAGCAGAGATGTAGTTTTTTATGAGAACAATTCATGGTATGAAGATTCATGCAGGAAGGTCAAATTGCCATGTGACCTTGAAGAAGATTTTCCAAAGCTTGGTAGAGAACATCAACCAAAGATTGAAGAACAAGATACTTTAGAAGATGATGAAGAAACTTAGATGGAAAAAATCAAAGCATGGAAGTCTAAAGGTAAAGCAAAATTGCAGGAACTTGGACATGAGGCAGAATCATCACAACATGGCTTAAGAAGATCTATAAGGGAAAGAAAAAAACCAGAAAGGTATGGGTTTGACACCTCATTAGTAACTAAACATTCTATTTACATAGCACAGGACATAAATCAAGAGGAGCCATCATCCTTTGAAGAGGCCAAAGCAAAATCAGAATGGAAGCATGCAATGAAGGAAGAAATCGAAGCACTTGAGGAAAACAACACTTGGGATTTGGTGCCCAAACTTCATCTATGAAGATAATAGGCTCAAGATGCATCTATAAACTCAAGAAAAATTCTAATGGTTCCATTAACAGGTATAAGGTAAGGCTTGTAGCAAAAGGCTTTGCACAAAATCAAGGAATTGATTATGATCTGAGGTCATCTACCTATGTGTATATGTAGATGATATTATATTGACAGGAAATTATGCAGATGGTATGAAGAAGATCAAAGATCAGATGAGAGAAGAATTCAAGATAAGTGATTTAGGATCACTTACATAGTTCCTAGGTTTGGAAGTTGTCTACAAAGATCATGGTTTATTTCTCACTCAAAGGAAGTATATCAAGGATATGTTAGCAAAATTCAAGATGGACAATTGTAAAATTGCAGGTACTCCAATGGAGGTCAACCATAAATTGAGCTCACATGAAGGTGAACTCATAGAGGACATCACATCATATCAATGTCTTGTGGGTAGTCTTAACTATGCCACATTGACAAGGGTAGATATATGCTATAGTGTGAGTGTGCTAAGTCAATTCATGCACACACCAACAAAACCACACATGGATGCTGCTAAGAGGATACTCAAATATCTCAAAGGAACCATAAATGAAGGACTTTATTATCCTTATGTATCTAATTTAGGGTTGAAGCTATTTTCTGATGCAGATTGGGTTGGCTCCAAGGAAGATAGAAGGAGCACTTCAGGTTATCTTACCTTTGCAGGTTCAAAGCTTATTTCATGGTCATCCAAGAAGCAACCCACAGTTGCTCTCTCTTCTACTGAAGCTGAATACAGAGGTCTTGCCATAGCTACACAAGAAGCTATGTGGATGAAGACATTATTCAAAGATCTTGGATTGGAGTTTGGAACTCCAACTATTTTTGGTGACAACATGACTTCTATTCATTTAGCTGCTAGCCCTATTTTTCATGCAAGGACTAAACACATTGAAGTTCATTATCACTATGTAAGAGAAAAGGTTCTAAGCAAAGAGATTCAGATATCATATGTGTCCACTCATCAACAATGTGCAGATATTTTGACCAAAGCATTGGATGGTACAAAACTTTGCAAATTCAAGGCTATGATTGGATTGCAGGTTATTCTTGAAGATTGAAGACCTCAAGCATACTTGGCTTGAGGGGGAGCTGTTGGAACAAATCCATTACAAGCCTAAGTATTATGCCTCTACGGGATTGATGTTCACTTGAAGACCTTGGCAGTATGAGAGTCTGACTGCATTATTTGCTGCACCTGAGTCAATCAATGCTCTCACAGTCCTTACATTCTCTCCGTGTCTTACCTCTAAGGTCACAAAGGGACATCGATCAATTATTCGAGAAGCAATTGCACCTGATGTTTGACACATGGCCATGTGATATCGTAGGGCTTCAGGATTGACATCTAGTCCTAGTCACCTTAACTTATTTTTCCTGATGCGCTCTCTTGTCTCTGCCTGTGCTTCTTCTCTAACTCTCAACTCTTCTTCTTTTTGCTTCTTAGCCATGTTCAGTCTCCTTAACATATCCTCTGTAAGAGGTTCTTGATATAGCTTGACTTGGCATCCACTAATATAGTTTGGCAAGATGTCATCTTCTAGAGTGGCCAATTGAACCACATCACTAGTGGAAATTCTATTAATGATCATGGGTCCATATCCTCTTTTTTCCAATTTATGGGCATGTTCCTTTAGTGTATAAACCAGCACCAGATCTCCTTCTTTCAATCCTTTATCTTTGATGTGTGCATCAAAGTATGCCTTTTGCCTTTTCTTTGCGGCATAGATGCCCACAGCTGCTCATAGCCTTGTCTCACCTAAGCATTCTAGATCAAAGATCCTAGAGGACAACTCGTGTCCATTCCACTCGTATTCTTGCGCTACTTTCAAGGCTGGGATTAGGAAGTCCAATGGCAGCACAGCTTTCTGGCCAAAAATCATATAGAAAGGGGTGGCATTGAGGATCGTTTTGTAGGCAACTTGATAAGCCCAAACAGCATGATGAAGCTGTTTGTCCCAATCAGAGCATTTATTATTGACCAGTTTTGTCAATACATTACATAGGATCTTATTTGTACTCTCAGCTTGTCCGTTAGCTTGTGGATGATAGGGGGAAGGCTTCTTATGTACAATCATGAATTCTTGGAGAAGATTCTCAATGACTTTGTTCAAGAACTATGTACCTCTATCACTTACTAATTCTATCGGTAATCCATACCTAGTGAACACATTCTCAAATAAGAACTTAGCCGTGGTCTGAGCATCATTCTTTGTTGTGGCTTTTACTTCTACCCACTTTGTAAGGTAATTTGTGGCTACAATAATGTACTCTGCATGGGAGTTTCTAGCTGGGGGGTTAATAGGGCCTACAAAGTCTATATCCCACTTTGAGAATGCACGTCCGCCATCATTGGTCTCAAAGGCATCTCATCTTTCCTGATCGGATATTGTGCACATTGACGTGTCACATCTCTTCACACAGGTATGTGCATCCATATGAAGAGTGGGCCACCAAAGTCCTAAGAATAGAATGGTGTTAATTACTCGATCAGGACCAAAGTGTCTACCTAAAACACCACTGTGTGCCATTTCCAAGACTTTCTGGTAGTCTGATTCATGAATGCACAGTCTTAAGTATCCATCTTTGCCTCTTTGGTATAGATTGTCTGCTACTAAGGCGTAGTCTTGAGTCTCTTGCTCCATGCTTCGTTTCCTTGCTAGACTAGTCGCATTGGGTAAGGTTCCCATTCTCATGAATTCTACCAATGGAGCACTCAAATATGGAATTAATGACACATGATAAAGGTTGGCATGCTCAACTGGGAGTTTCTCTTGGCACACTGGACAATTCTTAATCCACTCATGTATTTCTTTGTCCATACTAAGCCAATACACTCCTAAATGTTTTAGATTTTGCAATGTTCATTGTTTAGAGTAGTGATTTCCTAGCAATCCTTCATGGGCTTGTTGCAACCAACTACTATGTTCATCATCCTCAACACAACAAGCTAGTACACCCTCTCTATCTTGTTTGTACATACTACTTGCTAATATTTGATAGTTTTGTGATTGTACAATTTCCTCTAGAGTCGTTTTCACATTCTTATTTGCAGGTCCGAAGGTTAGGACATGTACCAACTTATTTGCCCATTTAGGAACAACTTCCAAATTGAATAGATAAGCGTGAGGTAGTTCATCGGACACTCCTTGTGGTGGCTCTCCTGAAGTAATGCGAGAGAGGTGATCTGCCCTGATATGGGTTCTACCTTTCCTGACCACAACTTCGAAGTCGTATTCCATTAATAGGAGGAACCATCTTACTAAGCGCCCTGTGTTGCAAGGTTTATTGACTAAATATAATAAAGCTTGATGATCAATGAAAGAAATTGAACTTGTTGGCCAATAGATGGTGTCTAAACTTCTTCATAGCATATACCATGCCTAAGCCTTCTCTTTCAGTTGTTGTATAGTTTCGTTCAACTGCATTTAGTTGTCTACTAGCATAAGCGATAAGTAAATCTAGATTTCCTTCACTAGTGGGTTGTGCTAGCACACATCCTATACATGATTGGATGCATCTACATGGACATGAAAGTCTCTTCAATTCATTGAAGGAATTTTCACATTTGCTGTTCCACTCAAAATTTGTCAACAAGGGATAAAGAGACTTAGCTATGATTGCATACATGTGGATAAACATATGATAATATCCACAATGGCCCATAAAGGCTTGTACCTCTTTAACATTCCTTGGCCTTGGCAACTATGCTATGGCTCGTACTTTATCTTCATCTGTTGAGATTCTGTTCTTAGAAACAATATGACCTAAGATTTTACCTTGTCGTACCATGAACACACACTTTTCTGGGTTCAGACAAACTCGATATTCTCTACACTTGTTGAAGATCTGTCTGAGCCCAGGGATGTGGAGTCTTCTTTCTTGGGAATGAGCACATAAATCATCCACATATACTTCTAAGATCTTTTGCAAGAACTCTTTGAAGACATGACACATGAACCTTTGGAATGTTGCAGGTGCATTGGTGAGGCCAAATGGAATCACGCAAAATGCAAAAATTCCCCACTCTGTGGCAAAAGCAGTTTTGTGTTGATCTTCTGGGGCTATGGCTACTTGGTTATAACCTAAAAATCCATCAAGGAAGCTATAAACTTCCTTGCCTGCAACATGCTCCAATAAATGTTCGGTGATTGGAAGTGGATAGCTATCTCTAATTGTAGCAGCATTAACTTTTTTAAGGTTAATACACACTCGCCATTTTCCATTCTTTTTGGGCACCACTATAATGGGGGACACCCATTCAGTATGCTCAATCTCATAGATAAATCCAGCTTCAATCAACCTATCAATTTCTTCTTTTATTTTAGCTGCATAAGTGTCATTGTATGTGTAGTGCTTCTATTTGGTGGGCTTTGCATGAGCCGTCATGGGAATCGTATGAGAGCAATTTTTTGGATCTACTCCCTTCAAGTCTCTATAGTGCCATACAAACACGTCCATATATTCCCTTTTGCACTTAGATCGTCTCCTACGTACGTACATCACTCTTCATTCTCTTCAATGGTTACCACAATTTTTTTGGTCTTTTCTTTATTATCATATGCTTCTCCTATAATGGCCTCTCTCTTAGGCATTCGTGCCAAAATTTTCCGGTCTTCAACTTCATATTTCTTGAAATTCTTAGGTACTTCAAACAATGATTCCTCCTCTTCTTGTTTTACGGCTTTTCTTTTGTTTTTCTTTTGACCTCCTTTACTTCCATCCTTTGAATTTACCGTTTTAATGCTCAATGAGAGGCTCTTCTTCTTTTTGGGTGAATACTCCTACATCTTCTAGATAGTGCTTTTCTAAATTAAAGCAACTATCCATTACAATGGACTCTAGATCATCATTGTTCTCTTCTTCTTCTTCTTCTATGACATCACTAGGGTCACATTGGGCCAACAAGGGCTGACACATGAACATGGAAATATCATAACCCTCCTCATCACAATGAGGTGTCTATTGTTCTTCATTGACAGCAATGTCCATGGTGGCCAAGATTTCTGCCCAACCATGAGGCTCAAATTCCTCATCTGGAAAGATCATCGGTGTATAGGCTGGGTCTTTAATTGGTCTATCTTCTTGAGAAGTTCCTTCTTCTCACGCTTTTAGGTGTCTTTCCTCTTCCGTTGTGACCTTGCACATCCACAAATGAGTATCTTTATGCATCCAAGATGGATCAAGTGAACTTCCAAAATGCACAGAAATAGAATCTTCTTTTGCTTTGTGGATAGGATTCCACTGTAGGGGTGGTACATCTCTGAAGGTATAATCCTTTAGATTGACCTTGGTGGTGACCCCTACGTGCTGTAAGTACAAGGAGTTGGTTCCCCAATCCTGTACTATTTGTAATTGTTGTAGGAAGGGTCTTCCTAGGATCATCTCATAGACATTATTTTTCTCAAAGTCACATATAGCAAATGTGTGTTCAAACTTTACACCACAAGTGGTTAGAGTTATCCCTTCGAGCAATCCTAGAGGTCTTTCAACATGGCCATCTACCATTTGAAGCTTCATTCTAGTTGGTCTTAATGTGGGTTTGCCCCATGGCTTCCACAAGGAGGTGGTCGCAATAGCAACACCAACACCTGAATCTATGATCGCTTTGGTTGTGTAACCTTGATAGGTGATCAAAAGATAAGTATTACCTTCTTCACCTTCACTCATGTTCCCTATTTTTTCAAGAGGTATCTCTAGAATTTTTTGCTTAGAACCTGCTTTTGGCATATTGGAATCAAGTTCTGGAACCTGATCCTTCACATGATTCCATAGCTTAGGTTTTACTTTTAGCAGCTCTTCCATGGTAAGATGACACTGAATCTTGGTGTTCTTCACGACATCAATGTTCCTTGGAACCAGTGAGTCTTCGTTTCTTACCAATATTGTGGGAGCTCTGATATGAAGAGATTCAGATTCCCATGGGCCTCTGAATTATGGCAACTCTTGTAAAGAATTAGATTCAAAATCTAGTCTTTCATCCTCTTGTTGCTCTACTTGGTCTCTATAAATAGATGGAATGTCTTGGGGAAATTGATCGTGAAGATCATCAATTTTAGGAATAGGAGGGGAATTACCCTTCTCCTGGGCCCATTTCCCTTCTTGTATTTCCCGCAAGAACTCTTGAGAGTATTGTTGAATTGAAAGAGGTGCTCCCTCATCTATGGAATTAGGAACGTAAACTTTCGTTGGTGGTGAGATTTCTCTTTCAACAATTGGTTGAGCTTGTGGAGGTAAAGAAACCTATTGCTTGGTTACCAATTGCTCTAATCTTTTGAGTAAGCCCTGGAAATGCAAACTTGGTTTGATTAATTTTTTTGATTTAATGATTGACTAGTCTCGAGAATGGCTTGAACTAGCTCTACCATTTTCATGCACATTTTTGTCTGTTCAATCTCTAAATCTGCTCTTGGGTAACTTTTGTCTAGGGTTGCAACTGCTGCCCCTTCTTGAAGTCGAGCCTATCAGGCCTTGAACATCATGTCCAAGCCTTCTGGGGTTGAATCTGCAAGAACAGAACCTGGTTGCGGTCTATTTACAATGGGTGATGGGGTGGGATGAGGTGGTGTGGATGGAGTTTCAAGATTTGAGGGATTCTACAGGGCAATATCTTCTATTTTGCTTTTTCCATCTTTCAAACCTTCAAAGGGAGAAAGAAAGTATCAAAACACATGAAAATTTGTACAGTTGATCCCATGAAGTATAAAATCATACATATAGATAATAGATAGAACATATTTTAGGATATAAGATTTTGGCAAAGGAGTTGCTCGATAAGCAACTTCATGGCATGCTAAAGCGACTATTGGGATTCCATCAATTAAGAAAGATGGTTGCAACTACGAGGTTGAGTGAACATGCCAAAGGCCATAATTCTTTAAGAGAAGTGAAAGTCTAAGATAAAAGTTTGATTTCGAAGTGTGTAATCTACAATGGTCACAAACAGTACTTATGTCCATGGAAGATGAAATTTGTATCCACCTATCCTTAAAGGGATTTTTGAGGAAATCCAAAAGCATTTATGTTGGGATAGATGGATGGACACTCCAAGAAATGAGTAGGTACTGCCAAATCCTGCTTTGTACCAGCCCCTTGTAGCTTTAGAGTTGAGTTGTGGGCCCTCTTAGCTTTCCAATGACACTAAATAAGTGCCTATGTACTTTGGAAATGATGTGAGAAAAGATTGAACCAAAATAGACCACTTCCAACTTGAAGGATCAATGAAAACCTTCTATTTTTGTTCACACACATGTTGCTTGTTATGCTCAGTGCTTCCAATACAGTAGGAATTAGAAAAATTCCTTTTAGAGGTATCTAATTATCTTAGTAAGCTAATGATTTCAAGTGGAATCACTTAAAATCATGCACTATACATAGAGCAATCAATTTAACAATCAAATCATTACCCCCGATTTTTTAGGACCTCTGCAAAGTTTGACCAATGAGTGATTGGATGCACTTTTCTCCAAATTGGCTAAATATGTTTTCTTCAAGATTTGTGAGAATGTAGAGAACTTGGGGCAGATTCCAACAAGCTATAGATCATTGAAAATGGTGAAGGAATGGCTGAGATATGAGCAGTACAAGTTGACTATTATGAATGACTATAACAGAGAGATCATAGATGAGCAATGTAGATCTATTGTATTAATGAACAATGTTGTACAAGATCATAGGCTTGGAAATCATAGACTAATGAGGATAAGACGTGTAGGTTACAATGTAGAGCTCACTCTCTTACAATATGGCAATGGAGAACTCGGGAAATGGAGTCACACCCCGCGACTTTTTACAAGTTACTTTTATAAGTGCTACATTCAAATTTTGAATTTGAATTCAAATTTTGGCTCTCTCTAAAAGTAGTCCTCCAATCTAGGAGATATTCTCTCAAATTTGAGTCATAACTTCTCAACTAATAAACTCCATGAGTTTTTTGGTAGTTACAATGATTCTTTCAAGTCAAAAATGAATTTTACAAATGTAAAGGATAAAATCTTCCTATCAATGGTTTCCATGGAGCTTCAATTGTTCATGAACTTCTAGCCAAATGTGTAAGTGCACCAACAATTTATAGGTGCTTCGACTTAAGTAGTTGAGAGATTCCTAAAAATGCCCTATGGTAACTATTTAAAAATTTTGTTAGACGGGAATCTAAAAGACAAGATTGAGTGCTTTGCACTGAAAGTTAGTTGAGTAAAGAACTAACTAGGTCTTGAATCCAATTCAAGATACTTGGAATTACACTCAAACAATTAGAAATGAAGGATGGAAAGGTACTCTATAATTTTGATAAAGCTTCTAGACTTTAAGATAAATATTAGGAGCACATCAATGTTGTATATAAAGTATGGTGGTATGGGACACTATACTTTATATTCACATTAATGTAGGAATGATGGTATGGTAAATTAGACCTTGAAATGGTAGGTATCTTTTGGTGTTGGGCTCATCAATTGAAGTGAAACTCCATCCCAATGGGAATTTAAACTTCATAGATGCAGTATAGGATGTTCATAAAATATTGCTAAGAAGCGCTTCAAGTATCAAGCAACTAGAATGTTTGAAGATCATGAATTTGAAAGCACTTCCTAGGTCTTCATAAAGGTTTTCATTAATACTAGGATAGTATCATCCAAGTTATGAGACTTTCTAGTAAGGATTCTTTAGTTCTTTATCAAAAATAGTAGATGGATATTTGAAGAAAAAGAACCTAAGAATATGCTTTTAAGAAAGGTAAGTTCAACTAATTCAACCATTGAAAAAGCACTTAGTTGACAATAGAACTAAGTGAATGGATGTCTTGACTCAAATTTATGCCTTTAAGTATATCTTGACACACCTTTAAGTATAAAGGTGTGTCAAGAGATGGTGAAGAGGAGTAACTTAGTAATCCACATAATTCAAATTAGAATAAGTTAATTCAAATACCCTTGATGATAATACAAGGAGGTAATCAGTCTCCTAAAGTAAGAGATCTATAAAAATAAAAAAAACATTGGATCACTCTTCAATTGTCATTTTACGTGCATCTGATTGAGGGCTCTCCATTGTTCAGATCTATGCTGCACTTATAAGCTCCAACAATCTCTTTCTAAGACTCTCTTTTCTAATCTCTCTCTTATTGTCTCTCTCTCTCTCCTTCATTCTACCTCTTTCTCTTTGAATTTCTATCTCTCTCTTTCTGTTTCTCTTTTTTCTTCTCTTCTGATCTCTCTCTCTCTCTCTCTCTCTCTCTCTCTCTCTCTCTATATATATATATATATATATATATATATATATATATATATATATATATATATATATATATATATATATTGTGAAGAGGTGGATAGATATGTGCTTGAAGATGAAGTGGTGCTGCAAAATCCTTGATCTACACCAGCCAAATGAACTCCAAGAGTATGTGGTGGGCCCTTTTAGCTTGCCAATGGATGTGTTAGACACCATATGTACCTTGGAAGATCAATCTCAAAAAGATAGATCAAAATAGATGAGCTGGAATTAATTCAGAGGTGAAAAACTTGTTATTTTGATTCATATACATGTCCAATGTTTTGAATAATTCTCTGAGCACAACAACAATTAGCTTAATTCCTTTTGGGGAATTCTAATTAACTTAGAGAGCTAACTTTCAAGAGTAATCACATCAGAAATAGTGAATCACACAATGAGAATGAAGTTTAACAAGTTATGACATCATCCCGATTTTCACGGGCTATAATATTACTTAGACCAGTGAGTAGAAAAATGATCATACCTCAAGATTCCAATATCCAATGATGATGAAATTTTGTATGCTGATAATAGACAGTATGTTGAATCTAAAAAAGGTTGAATCATGCGATTTGGTGAAGTGCGCGTGGAGAACAAGCTCTGACAAGTTGACTCAAAAAAAATCAAAAATCTGCAGAGAAGTGAATATGAACAGATAGGGTTGGCTTCAACTGAACATAACTCACGATTGAGAACTCCAATAGCAATGCAATTTTGTGAGCATATAGTAGACTCTAAAAGAAAACTTTAGCAAGTTAAATAATTGAAAACAATGCACCACACTGAGAGAAATGATCTCTGTAATCTGACTGAAAAATTTGAGAAGCATAACAGTGAAGAGTAGACTCACAAAACCATGAAGATATGAACTTGTATATGAATGTATATTGATTGTAGAATACAATGAACTTACAGATACATGTGTGTGCCTTGTATCCACACTTGATATAGCATATAGCTCAGTTTATGGATGCCTCTAAAAGTGCGACTAAACTATCATGTATATATAGAGAGTTTTGGAGCCAAGATTTGAATTTGAATCTTGCTCACCTAAAAGTAGTTTCCTAATTTTTAGAGATTGATTGATTCTCCAACCTCCAAATCAAGAATTCATGGTTTCTCTCTCTATTTTTATCAAGTGAACTCAACTACTTTGATTCCTCTTACTTTTACATCAAGTAAATGATCAAACAATTACAAGGGTGAGTTCTCTAGTGAACTCTTAGATTTCCATACATTGTCTTTTCTTAGAAACTCAAGAAATTTCTTGATGGGAAAATGCTACTAGAAGTACATCGAAAGAGAGAACAAAAATGTTCCACAGTTACTAGAGAGGAATCGGATCGCGGACCAGTTAAGAGCATATGAGGAATTGAATCAAGGAGCATGAAAGGTGATGTATTGGCTATTGGTTAGCATAGATAATAGCATGATTGGGCACATAGAGGATGTCAAGACTCCAAAAGAGGCTTGGAATAGCTTGATCACATTGTATGAGACCAATACACAGGCACAAAAATTGCAACTCAAGAACCAGTTGCATACATTGGAGAAGACTGGCATGTCAGTAAGTGACTACACCCTGAAAATCAAAAGCATATGTGAGTCACTTGCATGTATTGGCGTAAATATAGATGATGATGATGATAAGTTGGAAGTGTGCATTTGTGGTTTAGGAGCTGCATATAAGCAGTCTAGAACTTCTATACAGTCCAGAGAAAAATTGAATGTGATTGTAGATTGAAGAATCAAAATAACAGAAGGCAGCAAAACAACTATGCATCCACAAGTGTAGATGATTCTGAGAAGTTGTTCATGGTTCAACATCACATGATGAATATAATGTCTGCTTGTGTTTCAAAATCAAGTGATAATTTTTGGTATGTTGATTCAGGTGCTTCAAATCACATGACCAATCATGTGGAATGGTTTAGTACTTTGCAAAAATTGTCAGTTCCTCGATATGTTGAAATAGGTGATAACACATCATACCCTATCGAGAGTACAGGAAACATAGCATTGTCTATGGAGGATGGGAAGGTAAAACATCTAGCTAATGTGCAACATGTTCCAAATATAACAAAGAATCTGGTTTCTGTTGGACAAATGGTTGACCAAGGATTACAAGTCTGGTTCAATGTTGATGGGTTATATGTAGAAGAATACAAATAGGATGGAAGATTGATTGCGAAAGGAAACAAATGTTGATATATTTAGGTAGTGATGTGTGTGAACACTCTAGGACCGCCAAGGCACTTTTTTCCCTCTTTAGGAGGTTTTTTTCCCTCGGCTTGTATATACACCTATTGCCCTAATGGGCTACTTATCTTTGTACATTCTCTAGTAATACATTCAGTCTTGTGTGTTGTGCTCCAAGCTTCTTCTTCTTCCTTGTGTTGTTCGCGTGCTTCCGCAGACGTCTATCTCCAACAATTGGTATCAGAGTAGGTCGTCGCTTCTTCTAGGGTGCCGTCGACACTCCTCCGTTTGCAGTCTCAGATTCGCACGAAATTTGGTGAGCATACTCAGGGTGTTTTCGAGATCAAAACAGCTTTGTTCTGTCGTGCCGAAATCGCGATCTGAGCTCGTTTCGGCCTCCGAACGCACTATCGCAGCGCTTGTGCAGGCTATTTCGTCCTTTTGTGCCAAAGGTATATACTAGTTTCTGTTCGTCAGTTTAAGCGTCTCGAAGTCTGCTACAGGTCTAGCAGATATCGTCTAGGCAGTTCTGTTCAACTTTTTGAGATACAGTCAATTTTCTACATCAAGGTATTTTAGTCACTCGCCATGGTTGAAAGCAGTGATGTATTTCGTATGTTGGCTGTTGAGGATAAGTTGGATGGTACCAACTACCCATTATGGGCTTATATGATGCGACATGTACTGGTTGCAAAAGGATTGTGGAACATTGTGTAGGGTGTTGAAAGACGTCCTGTTACACCTGTAACGACAGGTACTGCAAATACAGGTGTTGAAGCTGATGAAGATGGTGTCGAAGATGATATTCCGCAGATTCCTGTTCGTGCTGCTGTTTCTGTTGCACCTACTGCAGAGCAGATTCGTTGGGATGGCAGAGATGCCCAGGCACATGCATTGATAGCCTTGTCTGTCAAACGTGCCATTATTCCTCACATTCGCTCTTGCAGAACAGCAAAGGATGCTTGGGATACACTTACCACTTTGTACCAGGCTAGGAATGAGGCTCGTGTTGCTTACCTCCGAAAATAGTTGGAGAGTGAGCACATGAATGAAGGTGATTCTATGGACAGTTTTCTTACAAAGATCAAAGACCTGAAGGAACAATTGATTTCTGCTGATGAGGTTATACCATATAGCTCACTTGTGCAGACCGTTCTGAATGGTCTTCCTGATTCATATCAGATTTTTGCCTCTACTCTTCGGTTGATGATGAAAGGCAATCCGAATGCCTTGTCATTTGAGGAATTAGTCTCTGTTCTGTTGCAGGAAGATCAGTCCAGGCAGAACAGGTCCATTATGCGTGTTGCAGATCAAGCTTTCCTGGCTAGTCAGAAGGGCAAAGGAAAATGGAGCTCTTCTACTAGTAAGCAGAAATCTGCAAATGCTGCACAATCGAAGAACCAGGATAAAGATGAAAAGAAATCACAAAAACAGAAATTGTTCTGCAAGTACTGTAAAGGAAATGATCATATTATAAAGAACTGTCCAAAACTGGCTGCTAAAGAGGCAAAGAAGAAAGAGGCTAGAATGGTTGTTGCAGAGGCCTCTACACCAAAAACAGAGTCTGCAAATCTTGTGCAGGAAGAAGAATGGGCGTTTACTACTGTCTGCAGTTTTGACCCATCTTCACATGATCAGTGCATGTCTGCAGTAGACTCAGATGTTTGGTACTTTGACAGTGGGGCGACCAAACATATTACCTCGCAACGCAGTTTCTTCTCTTCACTCGAGCCTGCCCCTACAGGGAATACTGTCACATGTGCCAATAACTCGTCTTATCCTGTTATGGGAGTTGGTAAGATCATTCTGACTACTGCTGATGGTAGTTCTTTCACTTTGTCAGATGCTTTATTTGTGCCAGGGATCAAAAAGAACCTGTTATCAGTTTCTGCATTAGCGAAGATTGGCTTGGTTGTGAAATTCGTTGATGACAGGTGTACAGTTCATGATCTCTCAAATGGGGATGTGATTATTGCTTCTGGCATTTTATGTCGTGGGCTGTATAAGCTCATAGACTATGAAAGATCTGTGAATGATTCGGCATGTGCAGTTCATGATTCTCAGGCTATGTCAGATGCAAAGCTTTGGCATGCACGCTTTGGTCATCTGAATTTTGCTAGTTTGTTACGCCTACAGAAATCTGAAATGGTGTCCTCTTTGCCCAAACTTGAGGCACCTAGAAAACATGTTTGTGAAGGCTGTATTTTGGGCAAAATGCAGCGTTTTTCCTTTCCAAAAGATGGTTCAGTTCGGGCTACGCAAAAATTGCAGCTTGTACATAGTGATGTCTGTGGTCCTATGCAGACACCCTCTTTTGGAAATGACCTTTACTTCGTGACTTTCATTGATGATTTTTCCAGGCATGCATGGGTATATCCACTCAAAGCAAAGTCCGAAGTGTTCATGTGCTTCAAACAGTTTTTGGTTTTGGCTGAAATTCTGTCAGCATGTAAAATGGGCACCCTCCGTTCTGATCGAGGGGGGGAATATATGTCTTCAGATTTTAATGCATTTCTGGCTGAACGTGGGATAAAACACCAGTGTACAGTGCCGTATACACCTCAACAGAATGGAGTTGCTGAACAAAAGAACAGGTCACTCATGGAGATGGCGAGATGCATGGTCAAAAGTCAGGCTTTACCACATAGTTTCTGGCTTGAGGCTGTCATGTGTGCAGCATATGTACTGAACAGGTGTCCCACTAAAGCGTTGCAGTCTATCACTCCATATGAGGCTTGGCATGACCGCAAGCCATCTGTTGCTCATCTGCGTGTTTTTGGTTGTTTGGCATATGCATTAGTGCCTGAACAACATCGCAGAAAATTGGATGATAAGGCAATTAAATGTATTTTTGTTGGGTACAGTTCAAGTAAAGGCTATCGTCTGTATCATCCACAGACTAAACGCATTCTGGTTAGCCGTGATGTTGTCTTTGTGGAAGATGCTATTCAACCATTGCTTTCATGTACTAAGGAGACATCTGTTAGCTCCAAAGACATGTATGATACTTTGATGCCTCTTTTTACAGGTGGACAGGCTAGTGCTGGTCCTAATGAGGCAACTTCTCAGCCTTTGCAGGTTTCATATGATGATGCAGATCATTCCATTTCTGATGCAGATTTACATGATGCACCTGTTGATGAGAGAGCTGATATTGAGCAGGCAAAAACTATGCCAAAATGGCTGGTGCAAACTTTGCGTGATAGCAAATTAGATGCACCTTTGTCATATCGTACTCGTTCAGGCTCTCATAGTTCCTCCTTTGCATCAGATTGCTATGCTATGGCTGCATCTAGTCTCTGTGATGAGAATGAGCCTGTTTCTTTTAATGAAGCACAAAATTCAGAAAATTGGATGGCTGCTATGCAATCTGAATATGATGCTATAATGAAGAATGGTACATGGTCTTTATGTGACTTGCCTCCTGGCAAGAAGGCCATTGGCACTAAGTGGGTATACAAGCTGAAGTGTAAACCTGATGGTACAGTTAACAGGTATAAGACTAGGCTTGTTGCAAAGGGTTATGCACAGGAAAGAGGCATTGATTTTGATGAGACCTTTGCACCTACATGCCGTATGACTACTGTTCGCAGCATTTGTGCACTTGCAGCCCATCATGGTTGGAATGTACATCAGTTGGACATTAAAACAGCATTTCTGAATGGTGACTTGCATGAAGAAGTGTATGTTTTTCAGCCCCGTGGCTTTGTGCAGAAAGGGCATGAAAACCAGGTTTGCAGGTTAAAGAAGGCATTATATGGTTTAAAGCAAGCACCACGTGCTTGGTATGAGAAGATACATGCCTATCTGATTGCACATGGTTTTGAGAATAGTCCAACTGAAAGCACCTTATATGTTAAACGTGCTAATGATGTGCTTCTGATCATTGTTGTCTATGTTGATGACATGCTGCTCACTGGTCCTATTGAGACACATATTGCTGATTTTAAGGCTGATTTGCATGCCTCATTTGAGATGTCTGATTTGGGGCATTTGCATCACTATTTGGGCATTCAGTTTATGCACGTTGATGGTGGAATGGCTTTGTGTCAAACGAAATATATTGACACATTATTGCAGCGTTTTGGCCTTGAAGACTGTAAGCCTATTGCCACTCCTATGGAGACAGGTTTACGATTGAGTCTTCATGATGCTGGAGATGCATTTGATGCTGTTCTCTATCAGCAGGCTGTTGGATGCTTGATTTACTTATGCATTACTCGGCCAGATATTCAGTTTGCTGTCTCACAGATGAGCAGGTTTATGCATTGCCCAGGAGTCACGCATTGGAAAGCGGTTAAGCGCATCTTTCGCTACTTGAGTGGTACTCGGCTACTTGGGTTGTTTTATCCCAAGGGGGGATCACTACCGCCAGATTTGCATGCTTTTTCTGACTCAGATTGGGCTGGTTGCTATGACACTCGTGTGTCCACCAGTGGTTTTTGCTTCATGCTTGGTAGCTCATGTATATCTTGGTTGAGCAAGAAGCAGCCTACTGTGGCCACTTCCAGTTGTGAGGCTGAGTATAGGGAAGCTTTCACAGCGACTGTTGAGTGTGTGTGGCTCAGACGCCTTATGGCTGATTTGGGTGTTGGCCAGTCTTCTGCCACCACCATCTTCACTGACAGTCAGAGCGCATTGGCAGTTGCGAGGAACCCTGTGTTCCATGCTCGCACTAAGCACATTGAGGTGCATTATCACTTTGTCGGGGAGAGGTTCTCTGCTGGGGAGATCAGCTTGGCATATGTGCCCACACAGGAGAACATTGCAGACCTTTTCACGAAGGCTCTGCCTAGGGAGAAGTTTGAAGCTTTCCGCAAAGCTTTGGGCTTACTTCCTTTTGTGGAGTGATTTCCACATAGCTTGGCACTTCCTTATGCATGAGTGCAAGCTCCTTGTTCACCGCATCACTCCCAGGGGGGATTTGTTGATATATTTAGGTAGTGATGTGTGTGAACACTCTAGGACCGCCGGGGCACTTTTTTCCCTCTTTAGGAGGTTTTTTTCCCCCGGCTTGTATATACGCCTATTGCCCTAATGGGCTACTTATCTTTGTACATTCTCTAGTAATACATTCAGTCTTGTGTGTTGTGCTCCAAGCTTCTTCTTCTTCCTTGTGATGTTCGCGTGCTTCCGCAGACATCTATCTCCAACAACAAAGTGGGTAGGATGTTCACCTTAAATGTGAAAATTCCTAAAATGAATGTAGCCATGTTCAGAAAGGAGATTGTCCATGGACAACCAAATTTCAAGGTTGCAGAGATGCAAAAGGTATGTGTGACATGTCAATTTGGAAAATAGCCAAGAGCATCATTTACAAATGACAAGCATGTTAGTGAGAACATACTAAAAATAGTACATATATATGTTTGGGTTCCTGCAAAGACCACATCTATGGACGGTTGCAGGTTTTATGCTACTTTCATTGATGACCATACACGGAAAGTGTGGGTATATTTCATGAAAGAGAAGAGTGAGGTATTCACTCACTTCCAAATTTTTAAAGCTATGGTGGAAAAGCAGACAGGGAAGTATATTCAGACATTAAGATCTGATGGAGGAGGTGAATACATGTCAAATGAGTTCAACAATTTTCTAAAAAATCATGGAATTCGGTGTCAGTTTTCATGCAAGTACACACCACAACAAAATGGCTTTGCTGAATGCAAAAATAGACACATTGCAAAAATAGCAAGAGCCTTGATGGTTGAGAAGAATATGCCTCATTGTCATTGGGCAGAAGTTGTTCATACTGTTGTCTACATCATGAGAAGAACTCCAACTACTGCTATACATCAAGTTACACTTGAAGAGAAGTTTACAGGTAAAAATCCAAACTTATCACATTTGAAAGTTTTTGGTTGTATTGCATATGTACATGTGCTAGATGAATTGAGGGTGAAGCTTGATCCAAAAGCAGAAAAGTGTGTCTTTATTGGATACTTCCTTGAGCAAAAGGGATATAAATGTTGTAATTTACTCACACGATAGGTGAAGGCGAGCAGAGATGTGGTATTTGATAGAATGTCAAGCTTCTATGTAGATATCAAAGAAGGACTGAATCTTGAACCAAATGACAAAGAAAATGCTAAAAAATCAAGTGCAAAATCTCAAGCTTTGAGTGGACCAGATGCATCACCAAGCAATAGTTCCAACTCAAATCCATGGAGTGGAAGATTGCGTGGAAATTTCAGTCCAACAAATTCATCAAATACATCCAAGAAAGGTAAAGAAAAGCTTTCTGCTGGTCATAAAACATGTGCAGGTTTTGAAGATGTTGATGGAGATTCAAGCGGTTCAGAAAAGAGTCTTGACGAGGAACTTGGATTACCTTTTGTGAAGACTCCAGGAGTAAGAAAGGCACATGCAGATGATACAAGAAGAAGTGACCCAGGACCAAGTAGATTTGGGAGGATGCGGAATTCAGTGCAATGATTGACATATGATAGCTACATGGCTCGTCATTGTGCCTACATGACAAAGGTAATACAAGATGCTAAACCTTCTTGTTTTGAAGAAGTGTGTGTAATGGGCTAACCACTTGCCCCAAAAGCCATGGTTGAGGATTACTTCCTAATCCTCTCTCTTAAGGCGTGGTTCAACCATCTCCTACTAGGATTATGTGACATTCCTCTCCCCTTAGACTGAGCATTATCCTCAATGATCACTTATGGACCATCCGATCTAACTTGGGCCCCTTTCCACGTTTGAGCGCCTCCACTAGCCTAAAATTCCAGCACCTATACCTATTTTGGACCTATCGAGCCCACCTCTCTCTGGTGCCCAAATGCCCACGCACCTTCCTTCTTGGCCAGTTTCAGACTCACCCACGGTCAAGCGCTTCCCAAGTGCCCATGGAATGAAGCGGTACCCTCCATCTTTCCCAATTTCACAACTAAGCTCTGATACCAATGTTGGAAATCAAACTCACAACCTCCTGGTTAGGAGTGCGATGGGTTAACCACTTGCCCCAAAAGCCATGGTTGATTATTACTTCCTAATCCTCTCTCTTAAGGTGTGGCTCAACCATCTCCTACTAGGATTATGTGACATGCAATTGGAAATGCAGATTGGGAAAAGCCTATGAATGAGGAGATGGCTACACTTTATGGAAATGATACATGGAAGCTGGTTCCATTGCCACAAGGAAAGAAACCCATAGGTTGCAAGTGGGTTTACAAGGTAAAGCACAATGCTGACGGTAGCATAAGCAGGTATAAAGCATGGTTGGTAGCAAAAGGATATGCACAAACTTATGTCATTGATTATGAGGAAACATTCAACCCTGTGAACACTTGTTGCATTAGCTACGACAAAAGGATGGACATTGCATTAGATGGATGTGAAGAATGCTTTTCTACATGGTGAGTTATAGGAAGAAGTATACATGGACCAGCCACAAGGATATGAAGATTCAAAGCATCCCACATCCCTCCTCTTGAACTATGTCATCCTCGAAAGGCATCTATTGGTGATGTGAGTAGATTTGATATACCTATTTTTCTTTTACATTGAGCAGATGTTCCTTGCAGACCATAAACTATTGCTAGTGCTCTAACATGACACCATCATTTGGAAGATGTCGATTGTCAGCATAAAAATGAAGCTCATGAACTATTAAAAAAACATTAAGATTGGACAAAATCTTTAGGAAAATCTTGGATTCCATGTCAAAAAACCTTGTGAAAAATGATTCTTCAAAAGTTTATAGATATAGACTCGACAAAAACATGAGCCACCTCAAATAGTAGGCCATTATTATAGCTCTCATAGGTATGATTGATAATTCAAATAAAATTGGGGTTACTCCTTGGTGGATACCTATAAAGTTGAGGAAGGTATACTTTGTGAACTTAAAAAAATCTCAAAACTATCAAAATCATATTGAGGATCTTATTTGTCAGCTTGATGATTAATTCTGTAATGTGTCTTCAACAGGGACATAGCCATTTGGTGAGTCACTACTTATGCATATTGCCTTTCCTTTGCTCTTCCAAAAAAAATGGCCATTGTCTTTCTCAAGGCACTAGACAAAAAGAAGGATTTACTTAAAATAAAAATGGTGCTTCCTACCAATGTACTCATAAGGTTGGATAAAAAATCGTTTGCATCATACAAGATCAGCTTCATTAAACTATTCTTGTGTATAATTGAATGTCATAGCTGTGAAGTTTAGTTCATGGTCTCGATCCTTCTGGGTTATTCTCTTATATAACTATGAGTTTTTTCTTTTATTATACCATATGGAATGTTGAATGGCTTCATTATTTTTTATAGATCTTTACTTCTACTTTTTGCTTCTTTCATTACATGTAGCATGATGTCTCTGAACTCCTGTGTCATGTGAGACATCGATAGTGCCTGCGCTTTCTGATCTAGATCTGTGGTGTATGGCACTAATACCTTGTCAAGATCATCCATCTATTGCTCATGAATAGGAGAATGAACAATGGGGGAGAAGGAGGAAGTACCTGAGTCTTCTTAGTATCCACATCAAGCTTTGGCATTACTGGTGTCCCCAGGTTTTTTTTTTCGTGTCCTCTTCTCATTCTATAGCTATATAATATGCTCTTGAAGTTGAGCTATGACTTGATCTCTTTCTTGCACTTGGCTCTTTACCTCGGTTAATTCTTTCTCTACTATCATCTTGCTTTCAGATATCTCCTTTACATGTTCTACAACTTGGCTACATTACACTGCATACATCTTAATCAATTCATTCCAATTATTTTTCAATTCACTTATATCCATTATGTACTTGTCTTCTAATTTGGCTCGTTGTGCTTTTTCGGCCTCTAATTGTGAAGCATTACCATCCAGTTGGTTTCTCAACTTTGAATTTCGTCATTGTCCTATACCATACATTACATTGGTTCTTTAAGTAGCAATGAGTTCATGAATTCTTTATTTTTGGTTTTGAGTGAATCTTATTCGTCCGTCTATACCTTAATCTTTGATCCAATCAACTTGGCTCTATTAGCTATGTGTACCTTTTCCACCTCAATTTGGGCATACTTGCTTTTTAGGTCCACATTCTCCATTTTAGTTTTTTTTTAATTCCTAATTAATATCCTTTACTTTGGATTGTCAGGTAGCATTCTCAAAAATAAACGAGTAGATCTTTATCATTGCACCTCCTAGATCTTTCTTTGCCTTATCTAATTGACTCTATGACCATTAATTGTTCAAAAAGTTGTTTGCTTGACACTTTGAATTGGTTCTTTTCAATGTGTGCTTGCTCAAATTGCCAATCTTCCTCCATCAATTCTTGTTGTGTGTCCATTGCACTTTGTATCATATGCTTGACTAGTATTTTGAGTTGTGCTACATCAACATTTAACCATGGTTTTGGAATAATGGGAGGTTCTCCTATATCGACCTACTTTCCTTGAATTGTGTGTAACGTTTCATTAAACAGCTGTCAAATATGAAGATTCGCATTTGTTTGATCAACCCTTTGCAGTGGAGTCACCTTTGAGCTACTTCCTATAGTGTTGAGATCCATATTGGATGGTTATGCAACAACCCTAATAGGTAAAACTAGATCTTCCTTAATTTCTTATTGTTGGGACTCTTCTTGAACTTTGTTATCTGCATATCTAGTGTCTAAAGACACTATTTCCTTGATTTGTAGCTTTGTGGTTCGATTGATGTTGATTGTGAAGTCCATGCATGGCCTTGGAGTATGGATTACATCCTCATCTTCTTTTTGTATTTCAACATTTAATATTGATTGTTCTTCTTCTTCTTTTGATCTTGAATAAGAGATTGAGTTATCTGATCCCAACTCTACATACTGAGACATTTGTGATAGTCTTTTTGCTACTCTCTATGTTCCCTTTGCTTCACTCACTTGTCTTTAATGGTGTCCTTATACATTGAGATTTACTTGTCCTTCAATGAATGCATGAGTGGCATGTAGAGCTTCTTCAAGTTCCTCCTTTGTGTTGGGTGGTGGTTGAGCTAGAGAAGAAGTTGAAATTTTATGAGCTCTCTTATCATATGATATAGTTGATGATTCATCGTATTATCTTGCTTGTGTTTATCCTTTCATCTTGGCATTGTACTAGTGCTAACTTCTTTAGTCAAGCTTAAATTTTCTTCTTCTCAGGAACTGGTGTGAACTTTACATATTTTGCCATCTCCAATGCAGTAGGCATGAGTTGCAAGTGACTTCAAATCTTTAATGCATGATATATTAGAATGGTTAAAATGGTGCTACCATTCAAGAACTTCTTGATTTCCTATTGTTTCTTGGCTTTGAATAATCTCTCTTGGATATAGGGCGTCAAGTTGATTTGGTTCCTTAATTTGGCAACACGAGATGATAATTATACCAAGATCTTATGAGAAGCTATATCTAATCATAATAGGGAAATAGAAGTGTTGGTGTAATAGTCACAGTTCTTCTTCTGTTGTATATTAAGGAATCATGGAAGGTTAAATGGATTTTTAATGTTTTAAATGTCCAGAAGGTTTTAATGCGGTTGTGTTTCATCTAGCAGGTGAAGAAGCATGACGGCATGGATACAAGTGGATGCGTATAAATAAATAAATTCAAAGATTAAATTGAAGACTTCTAGAATAAGTTATATTATTGGAAATGAGGTAGGCCCTTGGCTCATATCACAGGTCCATGGTGCCATAGGTACAACATATACAACACATAATCTAGCAATCTTCAATATTGACAAAACATGAACATACCACACTTAATCATACAAATGATGAGACAAAGATAGAGAGAGACTAGACAACATGTGTAAAGTGTTACGTAAGCTACTGCTTACTCACACTATCATATATACCAATGTTCAATGTACAACGTGCGAGCAAAACTCTCAACCACTCTATGTGATGAGAAATAGATGAATGAGTGAATGTACAAATGTAACAAACATATTCAGATGTATGGGCAGTAATCTGAATATACATGAGATATGTGACCTTATAGGTTATAGAAGAGTGAATATGAGTGATTGAAAGAGAAAGGATCAGTGTGAAACCGATAATCAACAAACCCTCATCTAACCTTAGGCTATGGAAGACCCTAAGTCAGATACGTGTGTGAAAAGATCACATACTTAAAAAGTAGCAATGAATGCTAACAAGTTTGCTGCCAGAAATCCTCAAACTCATGTGAACACACCTTCTCAAACACCTCATCCAAATATGCATAAAGCATATACGTACTGATTCTCTTGTACCTATGCCGAATAGGACTCCTTCTGATATGGATGTTACTGCCTCCATAAACTTCAAGTAGTACCTGTGTGCATAAAGAGAATATGTACCTGAATACTTAACATAAGATGTAAATCTTATGTTAAACACCATCCAATGTCTTTGAAGTAGCTTGAAATCTTCATGTAGAAGACAATCTTCAAATACACCATGTAGATGACCGATCCTCACCATCAAGCTGCTAATGACCAAGTCATCTTTCCATGAACAAGAGATAACCTCCTCTTCATAAGCAAGAGTGTGAGCACACTCTTCATCTTCTGGAAGAAGAACTCCAAGAAGAACTCCATAGCTGCTCCTCAACATGCTTCAAGTTAGCACCATGGCTGCCCCATGTGCTAGAAGAAACACCACCTCTATTGAGGTCCAAGCTCAAGGCTTGTGTTGAAAACTAGGTGAAGGATGCAATAACATGAGCCCAAGCTCTTGTTATATAGTGTTTGTTGTCCTTGAAAAGCTTCTCCCAAAAGCACATAAAACTACTATCGCTCTCGAATAAAGCATATATCGCGTCGTCTTCGTTTTACTTTTCTTTACAAAAATTCTCCACGCAAATTCTTTCACGATCCATTCGCTGTCTATCTTTTAATAAAGCAAAATCACTTTTTGTGAACACGCTGCCGTTCGGGGGACTTCAACCCAGGCGGGTGACATGAGAGGACTTTTGCCTATCCACGTTGCTGCCCGCTTTTTCTTCTATAGGATACAGAAGAGATGATTATTATATCTATTCCATAAACTGTTCTGGACAATACTTGACCATGGACAACGTCCTATATGACATTGTATTCCAACAATCCCCCCTGCAATGTCATAATGGTACAAACTGGTGTGAATCTGCAAACTATCAAAGCTGCAAACAACCACAAGCTTCAAGCTTATACTCCAGAACTGACCTTCAAATCTTTTCTTTAAAAGTCTTCTTCAAAACTGAATTTGAATTTCCTTCAAAAAACTTGAACTTGCTGAATATGAACCATAATACCTGAGAAAATATGCAAACTAGATATCCAATAGTGTACTTATCAAGCAATCACTGCTTGACAACAAATATAGCATGAATTGTCTCTGAACCTACTATCTCCTGTCTTCAAAAAATTGAAATCATACACTAGGATCCATATATTTGCATTTACCTTCCAAAAGCTTTCTAAACGTACTTCTGTTGTGTTATGTAAATACATTAAAAATAATCAAGAACTGAATCCTGGAACCTGTGATTGAAAACTCACAACTTAGTGTATTATGAACACTGCTGGTTCATCTCTGACTGTACTCAAGTCAACTCAACTCAACCCAATTGAAATCAACTGAAATCAATTGAAATATGAGTCTCATCAAAAAATCATATCTATGATGTCATCATGTCATCATCCTTGTTCATCTGTAAATCCTTCATACCTCTTTCCTTCAGAACCTGGTATTAACATATATGTGCCCACTTCTAAAACATACCTTTCTGAAATATCAAGCTTCTCTTCAATAGAAATCTGGAACCTTCTCCTGAACAGGAACATCCTAACAAGAACTTTCTCCAAACATTCTTCTTCTTCCTTCTTCTTTCAAAGTTGGAACATAAAGAGAACCTGACAAAGGAAACATAGGAATACCTGAAATAGGAATACCTGTAGGTATGACTCTGCATTCTTTTACATATGGCTGAAAATAAGTCTTAATGTTTCATCACACCCCTGGATGACTTAACACTAGTATCCAAAATTCTTCAAATATATCATACTTTATGAAATCTGGAATGTCTTCCTTCTTTCAATAAATTTGATCTTTAGTGATCAATACCTGTATGTGAAACAAAAGTTTAGGATCCATAATCTTCTGTAACCTAACAAGTATCTTCTTTTTCTCTCCAACACAAATCTCATAGAATCTGAATCTTTGACTTACTTCTTCCAATGCTAAGAACCTTACCAAACAAAGGATAGACAACTGACTCATAAATGTTCAAGATCATACAAGATCAATGATCTCTCCTGTGTAGAATCTGCTCTCATCAAACCTTCATGACTGAATGTGTGATTTATTTACCTGAATGTCTCCAAGTGTCCATGCTTCGCACAAAGTTGTAAAACTTTTCTTCAAACAAATCCTTTCCAAGAATCTGCAACTCCTACTTGAAACATAAGTGGACAAACTTCTCATCTTGAGGAACTCCAAAAGCTGCAAGTTGATACTTCATATCTTTCATATTCTACCCGGGTGAAATGTGACAGTACCTGCTTGATTTTCTTTTGGCTAACTCCACTTCTCAATCAAATGATAGGATATGATGGAACACCTTTTCGAATACAAACATGTATCCAAAAGTCTAGACAATCATAGAAAGTAGATTCTCCATGGACTTGTACATCAACAACTTGAATTTTTTGAAGTTTTCTAAAAATATTGAACATGAGGTAACTTTTCCAAACATAAAACCTCAACCCAAGTCTTCAACATCTGCTACAGAAAACTCTTTTACCTTAAGAGTTAGATAAAGAAGAAATATACTTCACTGCAACTTGTCACATAAGTAGCTCTGTTTTGACACACAAAGAATTCTTTGAGGGAACATATAAGCTGCCTACTCAAAAGCTTCAACTAAAACACAACTCATACACATATGAGTCACAACATATATCTGCTGCTTTTTTCTTTCTCTCAATGCAATTCTTTGTCAAATCTACTAAATCATGACCAAGTGTAATGCAAAACAAGAAACTGCTTCTTCTTTAGACTATCTTCACACAAGATGTTCTCGTAGACTTGTCTTTGGGTGTAGCGGATAAAATAGGAAAAGTATATGGAAAATATATGAGAAAAGGAAGTCTTACTTTTCTTTTGGAAATGATGGACTTTCTTCTTCTGCATCTTTCTTCCACCTGATGATGTCAACATCTTCAAACTTCTCTTCCATACCTTTTTTTCTCTTCATCTTGAAGTAGCAAGCACTCTTGACTTCTTCAAATGAACTCTTTCTTTTCCTAGTGCTAAGAGTAAGAGACAAAACAAACATGGTATACAAATGGAAGTGAACATAGAATCATGTTTTATCATCTCCTCATATCTCTGAATCAAAATTCTGCTTCAAATGTTTGAAATGACTAAATTCACCAATCTTTTGTCTGAATGATTCTAGAGTTACCTCTCTAGATCACATTTGTACCTTGATATCCAACCAACATACAACAAAAAATTGGCTGAAAAACTCATCCCATCTCCAAATTTGTCTACTTAGATGAGCCTTCTTGCCATGAAAGAGATCTCTCAAAACCCTCTAGAAACACCTCTAGATACCTGTTTTGATGTAGCCTTTAACTTTCAAATGATGAAAGTGTATAAAAGCACTCCTTGAATCCTTCAGATCTCTTCATAACTGCTCTTCTAAGATATGACCTGCAAATGATAATCTGATAGTAGAAACTGATACCTGTGATTTGATGTTGATTTGATTCCTTTCATCTTCTCTAAGACATTGTTCTTCCTTGAATTTGAAGTAGCCTTCTCTTCATCAAGTCTTGGTCTTCAAACAATACTTTTGTAAAGTATTTGCATACTTTTCCAAAAATATTTGGCTGCTAACAGATCATCAACTTCATACTCCACACTGATGAATACACATGTGACTGAATTGTCTAATTCTCAAATCTCTATTCATCTAGATTAAGTGTGTGTGTCAAATGTCAAATGTTAGAAGATGCACTTAAATCATATGTTGTAAATCTGGAAGTCTGGGAACTTGGGATTCTGAATGAGCCTGAATGCATTGATGCCAAAGTCCTAAAGCTTTGAAACCAAAACCTTAGAGCTCTGATACCAAATGTTGGAAATGAGGTAGGCCTTTGGATCATATCACATGTCCATGGTTCCATAGGTCCAGCATATACAACACATAATCTAGCAATCTTCAATATTGACAAAACATGAACATACCACACTTAATCATACAAATGATGAGACAAAGATAGAGAGAGACTAGACAACATGTGTAAAGTGTTACGTAAGCTAATGCTTACTCACATTATCATATATACCAATGTTCAATGTACAACGTGGGAGCAAAACTCTCAACCACTCTATGTGATGAGAAATAGATGAATGAGTGAATGTACAAATGTAACAAACATATTCAGATGAATGGGCAGTAATCTGAATATACATGAGATGTGTGACCTTATAGGTTATAGAAGAGTGAATATGAGTGATTGAAAGAGGAAGGATCAGTGTGAAACTGATAGTCAACAAACCCTCATCTAACCTTAGGCTATGGAAGACCCTAAGTCAGATACGTGTGTGAAAAGATCACATACTTAAAAAGTAGCAATGGATGCTAACAAGTTTGCTGCCAGAAATCCTCAAACTCATGTGAACACACCTTCTCAAACACCTCATCCAAATATGCATAAAGCATATACGTACTGATTCTCTTGTACCTATGCCGAATAGGACTCCTTCTGATATGGATGTTACTGCCTCCATAAACTTCAAGTAGTACCTGTGTGCATAAAGAGAATATGTACCTGAATACTTAACATAAGATGTAAATCTTATGTTAAACAACATCCAATGTCTTTGAAGTAGTCCAAAATCTTCATGTAGAAGACAATCTTCAAATACACCATGTAGATGGACGATCCTCACCATCAAGCTGCTAACGACCAAGTCTTCTTTCCATGAACAAGAGATAACCTCCTCTTCATGAGCAAGAGTGTGAGCACACTCTTCATCTTCTCTAAGAAGAACTCCAAGAAGAACTCCATAGCTTCTCCTCAACATGCTTCAAGTTAGCACCATGGTTACCCCATGTGCTAGAAGAAACACCACCTCTATTGAGGTCCAAGCTCAAGGCTTGTGTTGAAAACTAGGTGAAGGATGCAATAACATGTGCCCAAGCTCTTGTTATATAGTGTTTGTTGTCCTTGAAAAGCTTCTCCCAAAAGCACATAAAACTACGATCGCTCTCGAATAAAGCATATATTGCGTCGTCTTTGTTTTACTTTTCTTAACAAAAATTCTCCAAGCAAATTCTTTCGCGATCCGTTTGCTATCTTTTAATAAAGCAAAATCACTTTTCGTGAACACGCTGCCGTTCATGGGACTTCAACCCAGGCGGGTGACATGAGAGGACTTTTGCCTATCCACGTTGCTGCCAGCTTTTTCTTCTATAGGATTTAGAAGAGATGATTATTATATCTATTCCATAAACAGTTCTGGACAATACTTGACCATGGACAATGTCCTATATGACATTGTATTCCAACAATCCCCCCTGCAATGTCATATTGGTACAAACTGGTGTGAATCTGCAAACTATCAAAGCTGCAAACAACCACAAGCTTCAAGCTTGTACTCCAGAACTGACCTTCAAATCTTTTCTTTAAAAGTCTTCTTCAAAACTGAATTTGACTTTCCTTCAAAAAACCTGAACTTGCTGAATATGAACCATAATACCTGAGAAAATATGCAAACTAGATATCCAATAGTGTACTTATCAAGCAATCACTGCTTGACAACAAATATAGCATGAACTGTCTCTGAACCTGTTATCTCCTGTCTTCAAAAACTTGAAAACATACACTAGGATCCATATATTTGCGTTTACCTTCCAAAAAGCTTTCTAAACGTACTTCTGTTGTGTTAGGTAAATACATTAAAAATAATCAAGAACTGAATCCTGGAACCTGTGACTGAAAACTCACAACTTAGTGTATTATGAACAATGCTGGTTCATCTCTGACTGTACTCAAGTCAACTCAACTCAACTCAATTGAAATCAACTGAAATCAATTGAAATATGAGTCTCATAAAAAAATCATATCTATGATGTCATCATGTCATCATCCTTGTTCATCTGTAAATCCTTCATACCTCTTTCCTTCAGAACCTGGTATTAACATATATGTGCCCACTTCTAAAACATACCTTTCTGAAATATCAAGCTTCTCTTCAATAGAACTCTCGAACCTTCTCCTGAACAAGAACATCCTAACAGGAACTTTCTCCAAACATTCTTCTTCTTCCTTCTTCTTTCAAAGTTGGAACATAAAGAGAACATGACAAAGGAAATATAGGAATACCTGAAATAGGAATACCTGTAGGTATGACTCTGCATGCTTTTACATATGGCTGAAAATAAGTCTTCATGTTTCATCACACCCCTAGATGACTTAACACTAGTATCCAAAATTCTTCAAATATATCATACTTTATGAAATCTGGAACGTCTTCCTTCTTTCAATAAATCTGATCTTTAGTGATCAATACCTGTATCTGAAACAAAAGTTTAGGATCCATAATCTTCTGTAACATAACAAGTATCTTCTTGTTCTCTCCAACACAAATCTCATAGAATCTGAATCTTTGACTTACTTCTTCCAATGCTAAGTACCTTACCAAACAAAGGATAGACAGCTGACTCATAAATGTTCAAGATCATACAAGATCAATGATCTCTCCTGTGTAGAATCTGCTCTCATCAAACCTTCATGACTGAATGTTTGATTTATTTACCTGAATGTCTCCAAGTGTCCATGCTTCGCACAAAGTTGTAAAAATTTTCTTCAAACAAATCCTTTCCAAGAATCTGCAACTCAAACTTGAAACATAAGTGGACAAACTTCTCATCTTGAGAACTCCAAAAGCTGCAAGTTGATACTTCATATCTTTCATATTCTACCCGGGTGAAATGTGACAGTACCTGCTTGATTTTCTTTTGGCTAACTCCACTTCTCAATCAAATGATAGGATATGATGGAACACCTTTTCGAATACAAACATGTATCCAAAAGTCTAGACAATCATAGAAAGTAGATTCTCCGTGGACTTGTACATCAACAACCTGAATCTTTTGAACTTTTCTGAAAATACTGAATATGAGTGTATGGGCAATAATCTGAATATACATGAGATGTGTGACCTTATAGGTTATAGAAGAGTGAATATGAGTGATTGAAAGAGGAAGGATCAATGTGAAACTGATAATCAACAAACCCTAATCTAACCTCAGGCTATGGAAGACCCTAAGTCAGATACGTGTGTGAAAAGATCACATACTTAAAAAGTAGCAATGAATGCTAACAAGTTTGCTACCAAAAATCCTCAAACTCATGTGAACACACCTTCTCAAAGACCTCATCCAAATATGCATAAAGCATATATGTACTGATTCTCTTGTACCTATGCCGAATATGACTCCTTCTGATATGGATGTTACTGCCTCCATAAACTTCAAGTAGTACCTGTGTGCATAAAGAGAATATGTACCTGAATACTTAACGTAAGATGTAAATCTTATGTTAAACACCATCCAATGTCTTTGAAGTAGCCCGAAATCTTCATGTAGAAGACAATCTTCAAATACACCATGTAGATGGCCGATCCTCACCATCAAGCTACTAATGACCAAGTCTTCTTTCCATGAACAAGAGATAACCTCCTCTTCATGAGCAAGAGTGTGAGCACACTCTTCATCTTCTCCAAGAAGAACTCCAAGAAGAACTCCAAGAAGAACTCCATAGCTGCTCCTCAACATGCTTCAAGTTAGCACCATGGCTGCCCCATGTGCTAGAAGAAACACCACCTCTATTGAGGTCCAAGCTCAAGGCTTGTGTTGAAAACTAGGTGAAGGATGCAATAACATGAGCCCAAGCTCTTGTTATATAGTGTTTGTTGTCCTTGAAAAGCTTCTCCCAAAAGCACATAAAACTATGATCGCTCTCGAATAAAGCATATATCACGTCGTCTTCGTTTTACTTTTCTTAACAAAAATTCTCCAAGCAAATTCTTTCGCGATCCATTCGCTGTCTATCTTTTAATAAAGCAAAATCACTTTTCGTGAATGCGCTGCCGTTCGGGGGACTTCAACCCAGGCGGGTGACATGAGAGGACTTTCGTCTATCCACGTCGCTGCCCGCTTTTTCTTCTATAGGATTTAGAAGAGATGATTATTATATCTATTCCATAAACAGTTCTGGACAATACTTTACCATGGACAATGTCCTATATAACATTGTATTCCAACATATATTTATGTTTAACTAGTTTTAAAAGTAGTGGTTGGCTTAGAAAGCAATGCCTTTTGTAAATAAAGTAGTTTTTCCTAAAAGTGGCTTCTAAAAGCAACGGCTCTCATGTAACTTCTATTTTTAGGACGTAATAGAAATAAACCTATAAATACGGGTACTCTAATAGACTCATCCATCAGAGTACATGTGGGGAGATTGCACCCAATATCACGTTGATTGTCTCTCTGTTTATGATTCATGTTTCGTCTTCTTTCTGCCTCTGTGTGTGCGTGCCCTGAAGATCCTGATAACAGTGGTATCAGAGCCTGACACGTATCACTCCGGAAGAGATTGTTTGTCGAGGGGATTGTTTGCATTCTTTGTTTGCGAATCCGAATCCGAATCCGAATCTGAATCTGAGTCCGAACCCGCGTCCACTTCTGCTTCTGCTTCTGCTTCAGTTCTAGAACTAGAACCTACATTTATACCTGCGTTTACACCTATGGCATCGACTAAGGGAAATAACTTAGGCAATACATTGGCAACATTGGCACCCAAGGCTCCCTTGGTGACCGTTGGCTACGCGCGAGGCAATTTTAATTTTGAGTGGCAATAGAAAGTTTTAGACTCCCTAAGGTAGGAGGATTTGAACCCACAACCTCCTACTTACAAGGGAAGTAGTTTATGTTGGAGTTAGATGTCTACAGAAGCATGCAAACAGCACAAGGAAGAAGAAGAAGAAGCTTGGAGCACAACACACAAGACTGAATGTATTACTAGAGAATGTACAAAGATAAGTAGCCCGTTAGGGCAATAGGCGTATATACAAGCCGAGGGAAAAAAACCTCCTAAAGAGGGAAAAAAGTGCCTCGACGGTCCTAGAGTGTTCACACACATCACTACCTAAATATATCAACAAATCCCCCCTGGGACTGATGCGGTGAACAAGGAGCTGGAACTCATGTATAAGGAAGTGCCATGCTATGTGGAAATCACTCCACGAAAGGAAGTAAGCCCAAAGCTTTGCGGAAAGCTTCAAACTTCTCCCTAGAGAGAGCCTTTGTGAAAAGGTCTGCAATGTTCTCCTGCGTGGGCACATATGCCAAGCTGATCTCCCCAGCAGAGAACCTCTCCTTGACATAATGATAATGCACCTCAATGTGCTTAGTGCGAGCATGGAACACAGGGTTCCTCGCAACTACCAATGCGCTCTAACTGTCAGTGAAGATGGTGGTGGCAGAAGACTGGCCAACACCCAAATCATTCATAAGGCGTCTGAGCCACACACACTCAACAGTAGCTGTGAATGCTGCCCTATACTCAGCCTCACAACTGGAAGTGGCCAGAGTAGGCTGCTTCTTCCTCAACCAAGATATACATGAGCTACCAAGCATGAAGCAAAATCCACTAGTGGACACACGAGTGTCATAGCAAGCAGCCCAATCAGAGTCAGAAAAAGCATGCAAATCTGGCGGTAGTGATCCCCCCTTGGGATAAAACAACTCAAGTAGCCGAGTACCACTCAAGTAGCGAAAGATGCGCTTAACCGCCTGCCAATGCTTGACTCCTGGGCAATGCATAAATCTTCTCATTTGTGAGACAGCAAACTGAATATCTGGCCGAGTAATGCATAAGTAAATCAAGCATCCAATAGCATGCTGATAGAGAACAACATCAAATGCATCTCCAGCATCATGAAGAGTCAAACGTAAACCTGTCTCCATAGGAGTGGAAATAGGCTTACAATCTTCAAGGCCAAAACACTACAATAATGTGTCAATATATTTCGTTTGACACAAAGCCATTCCACCATCAACTTGCATAAACTGAATGCCCAAATAGTGATGCAAATGCCCCAAATCAGACATCTCAAATGAGGCATGCAAATCAGCCTTAAAATCAGCAATATGCTTCTCAATAGGACCAGTGAGCAGCATGTCGTCAACATAGACAACAATGATCAGAAGCACATCATTAGCACGCTTAACATATAAGGTGCTCTCAGTTGGACTATTCTCAAAACCATGTGCAATCAGATAGGCATGTAGCTTCTTATACCAAGCACGTGGTGCTTGCTTTAAACCATAATGCATATAATGCCTTCTTTAACCAGCACACCTGGTTTTCATGCCCTTTCTGCACAAAACCACGGGGCTGAAAAACATACACTTCTTCATGCAAGTCACCATTCAAAAATGCAGTTTTAGTCTCCAACTGATGTACATGCCAATCATGATGGGTTGCAAGTGCACAAATGGTCCGAACAGTAGTCATATGGCATGTAGATGCAAAGGTCTCATCAAAATCAATGCCTCTTTCCTGCACATAACCCTTTGCAACAAGCCTAGCCTTATACCTATCAACAATACCATCAGGTTTACGCTTCAGCTTGTATACCCACTTAGTGCCAATGGCCTTCTTGCCAGGAGGCAAGTCACATAAAGTCCAAGTACCATTCTTCATTATTACATCATATTCAGATTGCATAGCAGCCATCCAATTTTCTGAATTTTGTGCTTCATCAAATGAAACAGGCTCATTCTCATCACAGAGACTAGATGCAGCCATAGCATAGCAATCTGATGCAAAAGAGGCACTATGAGAGGCTGAACGAGTACGATATGACAAAGGTGCATCCAATTTGCTATCACGCAAAGTTTGCACCAGCCATTTTGGCATAGTTTTTGCCTGCTCAATATCAGCTCTCTCATCAACTAGTGCATCATGTAAATTTGCATCAGAAATGGAATGATCTGCATCATCACATGAAACGTGCAAAGGCTGAGAAGTTGCCTCATTAGGACCAACACTAGACTGTCCACCTGTAAAAAGAGGCATCAAAGTATCATACATGTCTTTGGAGCTAACAGATGTCTCCTTAGTACATGAAAGCAATGGCTGAATAGCATCTTCCACAAAAACAACATCATGGCTAACCAGAATGTGTTTATTCTGTGGATGATACAAGCGATAGCTTGTACTTTCAGAACTGTACCCAATAGAGATACATTTTAATGCTTTATCATCCAATTTTCTATGATGTTGTTAATACAACCAAAAACACGCAGATGGGCAACAGATGGCTTGCGATCATGCCAAGCCTCATATGGAGTGATAGACTATAGTGCTTTAGTGGGACACCTGTTCAGTACATATGCTGCACACATGATAGCCTCAAGCCAAAAACTATGTGGTAAAGCCTAACTCTTGACCATACACCTCACCATCTCCATGATTGACCTGTTCTTTCGTTAAGCAACTCCATTCTGTTGAGGTGTATACGGCACTGTACACTAGTGTTTTATCCCACGTTCAGCCAGAAATGCATTAAAATCAGAAGACATATATTCCCCCCCTCGATCAGAATAGAGGGTGCCCATTTTACATGCTGACAGATTTTCAACCAAAACCAAAAACTGTTTGAAGCACATGAACACTTCGGACTTTGCTTTGAGTGGATATACCCATGCATGCCTGGAAAAATCATCAATGAAAGTCACGAAGTAAAGGTAATTTCCAAATAGCAGTATGCAATGTGTTCATCACTTGTGTGCACCTCCCAAAATCTGCCTTGTAAATTGGTAGAATTAGAAATGCATCAATGCCTGCTTTTTGCCATGTTTCTATATTCATGGACATGTTGTGGATAATATGGAAATCTTGAGTCATAACGAGGAATTGATGATCTCTTTCCATTATCTGAATAGTGACTAAAAACATATGTTCACTTGCTATTTGACCATCTCTAAGCCAATGCCCTCTGGCTTTGATGGCACACTCTAATGGAAATTCTCTTGCTTGAGGCATCTCCTCTATGTTTCCAGAAGACATTTGCACTCAAATCATTAAGAGTTGATCAACATGAGAGAGTGTGAAAGCCATAAAGTGTTTCGTACTGTTCATGCATGATTCTTCCTTCCTTCAAGTAGTTCCCCTCTTGCATTATCTAGATCATGACCTTGTTTTTCCCTAGATCATCATCTTGCTTAGTATATCCATATTGGCCTTTAGTGGGAGATTATTATCGTTAGTGTCCATGTGAAAGGCCAAATGATTGTTGGATAGTTTTGTATATGTTCTCTAATAAAACATATAGTGGCCTGGCTAGCTACAGATGAGAAGTTTGACTGCATTTGTAACACCTAATCGTGCTCTCTGTGTACTCTGTTTTTTACATATTCTATAGGCATGTGCGGAGTACTGTGTGCGGCATTCAAAGCTCGATTTTATATTGTGAGGGTATTGTTGTGGATCTCTTGAGAAGTAGAGTCCACCATGGTGCATCACCATCGAAATACTTCAGAAAGACCCTTGGAGGATAGCATGGTAATTGAACTTCCAAGCTCCGAGAGGTGGCTTGATGAAATCTTTGAAAAAGTAGGTTCCAGAAGATCTCCAAAATGACTCCTAGCTCTAGGGTTTCTTCAATGTGTAGGAAATTTGGACTTGGTAGGGAGAGAGAGAAGGCAAAAAAGATTGTGGAGTTGTCAAAAATGCTCCCTTTGATGGTTCTAATATCCCATATGTGATGCAACAAGGTGCAACAAGGAGGCTATAAAACCAAGAGCTCTTTGTAGTATCCTACATTCTTAGGATAAGAGAGAGCTCTACATACATGGATGCTTCGTCCGTATGTTCAGACTGCTTGTGTGCATTGGTGATATGAGGGGGTTGTTTCTAGTCTCTTGTTGACTGGGGGCTCTCCTCCTTCTTGCCTCCTTAGAGAGGGTTCCTATGGACCATCCTACCTCCTCAAGATGGCCTATACATGGGCCTTTGGGCAATTCTTGTGCAAAGCAAAGAGAATTCTCTACATGGGTACAACTTTGATGACCTCAAAAATAGGGTTCCTTCCATGCGACTTCCAAGGCAATTTCTTTGCACAAGAGTCAAGGAAAACGTATGCTAGCATATGCTTAAATCAAAACCATAGCTTTGTATATTGGTGTTATAAAGCTTCCCAAGCTTGAAGATAATTGCCATCTATTGTGAGTGAGATTACCTTCCACCCATCCCACTCTAACCATGTAAATATCTCCAACCCAAGAGGTCTAAGCTTGCCATATGACCCACTCACATGGTTTCCCAAGAAGAGTTCTTCACGTGGGTTTCTAAGTAAAAAAATCATATGAGCTCACTTGAAAATCACATGGTTTCTTAATACAGGAGCTCTAGACTTGCACGTACCCCTCCTTGAGTCGAGTTATTCAATTAATAAAGCTCCACACCTTAAGATAAAAATCCTAAGGTTCAAATCATTCAATTTCAATACAATTCCCAAGGGTTCATAAATGAAACCCACGGGTTCATAAATGAAACCCACGGGTTCATAAATGAAACCCACAGGTTCTCCAAAGTTCTCCAAAGTTCTCCAAAGTTCTCCAAAGTTCTCCCAATGGTTTCTCTAGGAAATCCAAGGGTCTCAAGCCTTGAAATTCATGCAATTATCCCTTAATCATACAAAAAATCCCTTTCTAATTAAGAGGTGGATCAAATATATGACAACCATGCTCCTCAATTTGGACCATGGGCTCATCAGAAATGCTATTATATAGTTGTACCTTGAAGTGTGTTTTTTGAGGATTTTTTTTTTCAATGGGGGAGGGTGTTATAAATTAGCTTGATGATGCAAGATAATGATAACATTAATTACTTCTAGAGTGTTCGACAACTTGTAAGCTAAGCTTAGTGGTTAAGTCCCAAGGATGGAAAGGAGGAGATCTTGGGTTCAACCCCATGGTGAGCATAGGGAGAGTATTTTGTTCGAAGACCCAATAAAACCTTTTAGAAGCATGCACTCAAGTTAATGTAAGTTAACTTGAGTTCTATGGGACTTAACTCAAATAATGAGTACACTTCATATTAGTAGACTCTTAAGCAGTGGTGAAGATTGCACATGCATGTGTGGACTCCACTTAACTTGAGAGGTGAGTGTTAGTTAAAAAATCTATATAATGGTAGGTTGGGTGGAGAGTTTTGGGTCATTCTCTTGCATGTGGAGGCTAGGTTCTAGTTTTTCACAAATCTCTAAAGAGGATATGACTTCAAGGAAATTCTAACATTTTCGGTCATGGAAATATTATAATATCTCTTAAAAGCATGCTAGATTTGCTAAGTAGAAGAAACAATGAAAGCCAAAACAACTTGGCATGTAGATTCTCAAAAAATTATGTTCTCATTTGGTTAAGTTTTTTGAAATATGCCTTGCCCTTAGTAATTAATGGGTTTTTTTACACCACTACCCATACTTCATATTTTACAAGAAACAATTCCCAAAAATAGATTGGTGACCATACAAAGTCAACAATGCTCCCACTATGTAAAATAATTTTTTCTTTTTCAGATGTTCGATCTTTGGCCTACTCTTCCATTAGGTTTGGAATTTGAGAGAATAATGCACACACCTAGGGCACCTCCTTTACCCCCTACATTTAGGGGGTGGACATCTGACATCTGAATGATGTGTGGGTATTGAATTTTGAATCTTTAGTCCAAAGGTTCAATGTGTTTACCATTACTACATGCACCTTGACAATATGTAAAATATTTTTTCCATTTTTTTGGGAAGTTCAATCATCGACTTACTCTTCAGTTAACCGTCACTTTTTAGGAGCTAGCATCAAGATTATGCTCAAAAATTGAACGTAAATATGGGGTCAAAAAGTGATTATCACTATACCACACACCCCAGACAACTATGTCAAAGATTGAAACCTGTGCGGATTCGTCATTCTAAAATGAAGAGATTATCAAGAGTTTATGGGAACTTTTGCATTTTCCTCATTTGAAACGAAAAGAGGAAAAAAAAAAAGTTTCCTGATGTGGAAAATGCAAGAGATTCGTTTTGGAATCAGCCCGCCCTCATGAAGTGCATAAGATGTTTTAATTTTAGATTGATTTAAAATCCAGATGAAGTCGATAAAACTCTTTGGTTCTACGTTAATTGCCTTCTGGACTGATCATGAGTAGCGAAACAGATGATCATACCTCAGGCTCTGCCTTGGACAACTCATTATCATCATCTTCTTCCTCCCATGGAATTCTAACTTCTTCGAACGTAGGATTCCGGTTGCTCCAGAAGGCAGGATGGAAAGAGGGATCGGGTTTAGGTGCATCAGAACAGGTAAGCCATACATTTATGGTAGCGAATCGTCCTATGATGGATTTTTCTGTTGGGGTTGGATAATCTATATCGAGTGGGGAACTTGCCCTTTTTCACAAAAGTACGATTCTCTGGAATGGTATAGAATCACAGAAGAGGGATGCATAGAGAGACTTGCAGAATCACAGAAATGGGGATGGATGCATAGACAGAATTACTATGCATGTCTATCCAACTACGATGGTGTTGTAAGCTAACATAAAAGTACACTGCATTAGGAATGATGCAGATTTTGGATTTGTTCAACATTGTTCTGGAACAAGCTTGCATATTACGTTAAAATATGATTTTGTGCATGGAAGGACATGCAAGGTGGAGATGTAACCTTGGTTTTTATACCTAATAGAACTGCATACGCTGGATACATGCCATCCTTCCATCTCAAGAGTAGTTAATCATGCATCCAACTGTAATTGATAGATCTTATCTCAAATGCACATAACTGTGCGCATCCTCTGGTTGTGTTTGATATATTATTTGTTTCATGTCTGTGATAGACATGCCATAAATATTTAAATGTATTGAATGGAGGAGACTTTTTATTTTAACCTGTATTTGATCCTGATAGACGTAAAACTAATAGTGACATGGCAAAAGTGCAATGCAATGTATATCATAAACACAACGTCAGATTTCACTCAAAAGAAGCTTGGAAGGTAAACATGAGGTCCAACTTGGATGTGAATAGATAAGTAATATGTTGCACGCATTGGTTCATCACATGCACATGGTCTTGACACCTCGAGGAAGGAGATATGCATTGGGTTAGATACCATATTAGCATGGACATGTGCACTTAGCATGGCCTGCACTCAATACATAAAAGAAGTGTTTGGTTAGAGAGAGTAAAGCTAAGTTCATGAGAAAATAATACAAGGTTGGGGACATACGATGCAATGCTTGTAGAGGGACATAAAGTTCAAGATTGAGAGAGAGAAAGTGACATAATGAACAAGAGAGCCCATCAGAAACAACTATAGTGTGTAAGTTATAATTCCTATATTGTTAAAACTGATGGGTCCTTTACTTGGAGCTTTTGAAAAGTGCACATACACCTCATGGGTGGCAGAGACATCCTTAATGAAATGCATATATACACAATATATGTGGAGATTATGTGGAGGCAAATAGATAGATAGATAGATAGATAGATAGATAGATAGATAGATAGAGAGAGAGAGAGAGAGAGAGAGAGAGAGAGAGAGAGAGAGAGAGAGAGAGAGAGAGAGAGAGAGAGAGAGAGAGAGAGAGAGAGAGAGAGAGAGAGAGAGAGAGAGAGAGAGAGAATAAAGACAAGATGGAGAATGGACAAGACAAGTCGTGTAGTAGTGTAGGGAACGACTTAGTGCTATACTTGCACGTTCACTTACGAGTACTTGAGCTAGAGGTACATTGACTATTAGCCAAAAAATCGCTAATGGTATGGATATTTGACACGGCATTCATGCTCGAGGCATTTTGAATGATGATGCAAGACTAGGGCTGATGTGAGACACGACGACATATGGGCTAAAATATGCAAAACTGAGATGATGTATGGGGAGCAATGTGCAAAGGGAGGTGATACATGAGCTAAAATATTCAAAGATGAAGTTTCCCTTGCCTCAAAGCTTAGTTCAAGCTTTTGACGAGGCTTGAAGATAGAGCTTAAGGGCTGAATGGGCTGTCTTAAAGCTCTCAAGTCTCAGTGACATGAATGGCTATGAAGCTCTCAAGTTTGAAGCTTAGCCTCTCATGAATGGTTGTCAACCTTTCAGGAATGGCTTGCCGCTTGAGCCTCGACTTCTCAAGTTTGAAGGCTATGGAAGGTTCAACTTCAAGGCATTTCCGAATGGAGTTTGAGAGAAAAACTCTCGAATTGTGATGGAAGACGGTACTCTATGAGTGTGGCTGCATTCAAGAGTGTACTACTAAGGGGTGGCATGCTTTCAATAGTAGCTATGGTGCTTTAACCGGGCTCTCAATGGGCTGGTTGAAGGCTCATGCTGGGCTGCAATGCTTGCGGGGAGTATACATGAATGAAGTGTAGGGTACAAAGTCCAAGATAACCTCGAGGCTCCCAATGAACATACTTTAAAAAAATGGCACGAACCTCGGTTCAAAGCAAATGGTAAGTACCTAAAAACGAACCGATTCGGTCTGGTTCAGGAATCGAATGAGCAAAGATGTATATTTGTGCATGGGTGTATATGCGGACATGCAGTTTTCACTTGTGGATTCTTTGTCTAATAATAGGTATGTATACCCTATAAACTACACATTTTTTGTAATTTTCCCATCTTTTGATAGCCAATTAATAGGTATGTATACCCTATAAACTACACTTTTTTTGTATTTTTTCCTATCTTTTCTTTGCATTTTGTGCTAGGTTTCATTATGACCGAGCTTGCCCATTACTTTCGAAAGTGATAAAAACTAACCTTGCAAAGCCTTATGTGAATCCATGCTTGTGGCATGTATGCATGGTTGCATGGTGGGGTGCATGTGTGAGCATCTTGTTCTTAGTTCTATACCCACTATCGGGCACTGATGATGTTAGTGGGGATGTCATAGTATTGAGTCGATACTATTGTTGGAGATAGACGTCTGCGGAAGCACGCGAACAGCACAAGGAAGAAGAAGAAGCTTGGAGCACAAACACACAATACTGAATGTATTACTAGAGAATGTACAAAGATAAGTAGCCCATTAGGGCAATAGGCGTATATACAAGCCGGGGGAAAAAAACCTCCTAAAGAGGGAAAAAAGTGCCCCGGTAGTCCTAGAGTGTTCACACACATCACTACCTAAATATATCAACAAATCTCCCCTGGGAGTGATGCGGTGAACAAGGAGCTGGCACTCATGTATAAGGAAGTGCCAAGCTATGTGGAAATCACTCCACAAAAGGAAGTAAGCCCAAAGCTTTGCGGAAAGCTTCAAACTTCTCCCTAGGCAGAGCCTTCGTGAAAAGGTCTGCAACGTTCTCCTGCGTGGGCACATATGCCAAGCTGATCTCCCCAGCAGAGAACCTCTCCCTCCCTGACATAGTGATAATGCACCTCAATGTGCTTAGTGCGAGCATGGAACACAGGGTTCCTCGCAACTGCCAATGCGCTCTGACTATCAGTGAAGATGGTGGTGGCAGAAGACTGGCCAACACCCAAATCAGCCATAAGGCGTCTGAGCCACACACACTCAACAGTCGCTGTGAAAGCTGCCCTATACTCAGCCTCACAACTGGAAGTGGCCACAGTAGGCTGCTTCTTGCTCAACCAAGATATACACATGAGGTACCAAGCATGAAGCAAAAACCACTGGTGGACACACGAGTGTCATAGCAACCAGCCCAATCTGAGTCAGAAAAAGCATGCAAATCTGGTGGTAGTGATCCCCCCTTGGGATAAAACAACCCAAGTAGCCGAGTAACACTCAAGTAGCGAAAGATGCGCTTAACCGCTTTCCAATGCGTGACTCCTTGGCAATGCATAAACCTGCTCATCTGTGAGACAGCAAACTGAATATCTGGCCGAGTAATGCATAAGTAAATCAAGAATCCAACAGCCTGCCGATAGAGAACAGCATCAAATGCATCTCCAGCATCATGAAGACTCAATCGTAAACCTATCTCCATAGGAGTGGCAATAGGTTTACAGTCTTCAAGGCCAAAACGCTGCAATAATCTGTCAATATTTTTCGTTTGACACAAAGCCATTCCACCATCAACGTGCATAAACTGAATGCCCAAATAGTGATGCAAATGCCCCAAATCAGACATCTCAAATGAGGCATGCAAATCAGCCTTAAAATCAGCAATATGTGTCTCAATAGGACCAGTGAGCAGCATGTCATCAACATAGACAACAATGATCAGAAGCACATCATTAGCACGTTTAACATATAAGGTGCTTTCAGTTGGACTGTTCTCAAAACCATGTGCAATCAGATAGGCATGTATCTTCTCATACCAAGCACGTGGTGCTTGCTTTAAACCATATAATGCCTTCTTTAACCTGCAAACCTGGTTTTCATGCCCTTTTTGCACAAAGCCACGGGGCTGAAAAACATACACTTCTTCATGCAAGTCACCATTCAGAAATGCTGTTTTAATGTCCAACTGATGTACATTCCAACCATGATGGGCTGCAAGTGCACAAATGCTCCGAACAGTAGTCATACGGCATGTAGGTGCAAAGGTCTCATCAAAATCAATGCCTCTTTCTTGTGCATAACCCTTTGCAACAAGCCTAGCCTTATACCTGTCAACTGTACCATCAGGTTTACGCTTCAGCTTGTATACCCACTTAGTGCCAGTGGCCTTCTTGCCAAGAGGCAAGTCACATAAAGACCATGTACCATTCTTCATTATAGCATCATATTCAGATTGCATAGCAACCATCCAATTTTCTGAATTTTGTGCTTCATCAAAAGAAACAGGCTCATTCTCATCACAGAGACTAGATGCAGCCATAGCATAGCAATCTGATGCAAAGGAGGCACTATGAGAGCCTGAACGAGTACGATATGACAAAGGTGCATCTAATTTGCTGTCACGCAAAGTCTGCACCAGCCATTTTGGCATAGTTTTTGCCTGCTCAATATCAGCTCTCTCATCAACAAGTGCATCATGTAAATCTGCATCAGAAGTGGAATGATTTGCATCATCATATGAAACCTCCAAAGGCTGAGAAGTTGCCTCATTAGGACCAGCACTAGCCTGTCCACCTGTAAAAAGAGGCATCAAAGTATCATACATGTCTTTGGAGCTAACAGATGTCTCCTTAGTACATGAAAGCAATGGCTGAATAGCATCTTCCACAAAGACAACATCACGGCTAACCAGAATGCGTTTAGTCTGTGGATGATACAGACGATAGCCTTTACTTTCAGAACTGTACCCAATAAAAATACATTTTATTGCCTTATCATCCAATTTTCTGCGATGTTGTTCAGGCACTAATGCATATGCCAAACAACCAAAAACACGCATATGAGCAACAGATGGCTTGCGGTCATGCCAAGCCTCATATGGAGTGATAGACTGCAACGCTTTAGTGGGACACCTGTTCAGTACATATGCTGCACACATGACAGCCTCAAGCCAGAAACTATGTGGTAAAGCCTGACTTTTGATCATGCACCTCGCCATCTCCATGAGTGACCTGTTCTTTCGTTCAGCAACTCCATTCTGTTGAGGTGTATACGGCACTGTACAGTGGTGTTTTATCCCACGTTCAGCCAGAAATGCATTAAAATCTGAAGACATATATTCCCCCCCTCGATCAGAACGGAGGGTGCCCATTTTACATGCTGACAGATTTTCAGCCAAAACCAAAAACTGTTTGAAGCACATGAACACTTCGGACTTTTCTTTGAGTGGATATACCCATGCATGCCTGGAAAAATCATCAATGAAAGTCACAAAGTAAAGGTAATTTCCAAAAGAGGGTGTCTGCATAGGACCAGAGACATCACTATGTACAAGCCGCAATTTCTGCGTAGCCCGAATTGAACCATCTTTTGGAAAGGAAGAACGCTGCATTTTGCCCAAAATACAGCCTTCACAAACATGTTTTCCAGGTGCCTCAAGTTTGGGCAAAGAGGACACCATTTCAGATTTATGCAGGCGTAACAAACTAGCAAAATTCAGATGACCAAAGCGTGCATGCCAAAGCTTTGCATGCATCTGACATAGCCTGAGAATCATGAACTGCACATGCCGAATCATTCACAGATCTTTCATAGTCTATGAGCTTATACAGCCCACGACATAAAATGCCAGAAGCAATAATCACATCGCCATTTGAGAGATCATGGACTGTACACCTGTCATCAACGAATTTCACAACCAAGCCAATCTTGGCTAATGCAGAAACTGATAACAGGTTCTTTTTGATCCCTGGCACGAATAAAGCATCTGACAAAGTGAAAGAGCTACCATCAGCAGTAGTCAGAATGGTCTTACCAACTCCCATAACAGGATAAGAGGAGTTATTGGCGCATGTGACAGTATTCCCCGTAGGGACAGGCTCGAGTGAAGAGAAGAAACTGCGCTGCGAGGTAATATGTTTGGTCGCCCCACTGTCAAAGTACCAAACATCTGAGTCTACTGCAGACATGCACTGATCATGAGAAGATGGGTCAAAACTGCAGACAGTAGTAAACGCCCATTCTTCTTCCTGCACAAGATTTGCAGACTCTGTTTTTGGTGTAGAGGCCTCTGGAACAACCATTCCAGCCTCTTTCTTCTTTGCCTCTTTAGCAGCCAGTTTTGGACAATTTCTGCAACACGCATAATGGACCTGTTCTGCCTGGACTGATCTTGCAGAACAATTTCTGCTTTTTTGATTTCTTCTCATCTTTATCCTGGTTCTTCGATTGTGCAGCATTTGCAGATTTCTGCTTACTAGTAGAAGAGCTCCATTTTCCTTTGCCCTTCTGACTAGCCAGGAAAGCTTGATCTGCAACACGCATAATGGACCTGTTCTGCCTGGACTGATCTTCCTGCAATAGAACAGAGACTAATTCCTCAAATGACAAGGCATTCGGATTGCCTTTCATCATCAACCGAAGAGTAGAGGCAAAACTCTGATATGAATCAGGAAGACCATTCAGAACGGACTCCACAAGTGAGCTATCTGGTATAACCTCATCAGAAGAAATCAATTGTTTCTACAGGTCTTTGATCTTTGTAAGAAAACTGTCCATAGAATCACCTTCATTCACGTGCTCACTCTCCAACTGTTTTCGGAGGTAAGCAACACGAGCCTCATTCCTAGCCTGGTACAAAGTGGTAAGTGTATCCCAAGCATCCTTTGCTGTTCTGCAAGAGCGAATGTGAGGAATAATGGCACGTTTGACAGATAAAGCTATCAATGCATGTGCCTGGGAATCTCTGCCATCCCAACGAATCTGCTCTGCAGTAGGTGCAACAGAAACAGCAGCACGAACAGGAATCTGCGGAATATCATCTTCGACACCATCTTCATCAGCTCCAACACCTGTATTTGCAGTACCTGTCGTTACAGGTGTAACAGGACGTCTTTCAACACCCTGCACAATGTTCCACAATCCTTTTGCAACCAGTACATGTCGCATCATATAAGCCCATAATGGGTAGTTGGTACCATCCAACTTATCCTCAACAGCCAACATACGGAATACATCACTGCTTTCAGCCATGGCCGGTGACTAAAATACCTTGATGCAAAAAATTGACTGTATCTCAAAAAGTTGAACGGAACAACCTAGACGAGTTCTGCTAGACCTGTAGCAGACTTTGAGACGCTTAAACTGGCGAACAGAAAGTGGTATATACCTTTGGCACAAAAGGACGAAATAGCCTGCACAAGCGCTGCGATAGTGCGTTCGGAGGCCGAAACGAGCTCAGATCGCGAATTCGGCACCACATAGCGAAGCTGTTTTGATCTCGGAAACACCCTGAGTATGCTCACCAAATTTCGTGCGAATCTGAGACTGCAAACGGAGGAGTGTCAACGGCGCCCTAGAAGAAGCGACGACCTGCTCTGATACCAATTGTTGGAGATAGACGTCTGCGGAAGCACGCGAACAGCACAAGGAAGAAGAAGAAGCTTGGAGCACAAACACACAATACTGAATGTATTACTAGAGAATGTACAAAGATAAGTAGCCCATTAGGGCAATAGGCGTATATACAAGCCGGGGAAAAAAACCTCCTAAAGAGGGAAAAAAGTGCCCCGGCAGTCCTAGAGTGTTCACACACATCACTACCTAAATATATCAACAACTATGCACAATGGAGTTGATCTGACATATAGTTTTGTGCTTGACTACCATGAGCTTATAGTTGCACTTCCATTTGAGGATGAATTTAGGGTTTTATTGGATTCATTCCGGTATATATGATTTTCATATCAACGGACATGCATATTTCACTTGTGGATATTTCATCCCATTGCGTCGAGTTGATAGGTATGTATACCTTATCAACTATGCATTTCTTGTAATTTTTCCTATCTTTTGTTTGCATTTTGTGCTACGCTTTGTTATGGCTGAGTTTACTCATCACTTTCGGAAGCACTGGAAACTCAGTTCATAGAGCTTGTTATGAGTCTATAATGAACTAAGAGCATAAGGACCACCATTGCTTCAAAGATGACTCTCCTTCGAACTTTATGCCTCTATATATAGCTACTCGAATCAACGAGGACCACAAATGTAAGTGGAGTCCACAAGTGCACGTGCGATCCCCATCATTGCTTTAGCACTTTGCACTAGAGTCCACTAATGGTTGGTGTACTCGCCACTTGAGTCAAGTCTCTCTAGACACAAGTTAACTTATGTTAACTTGAATTAGAAGGCGCTAGAGTGCTTCCCAACCTTGAGACTTTACCACTAGGCTAAGTCTATTACTTGTTTTAGAGAGCACATCAATCTATGCTTAAGTATAATCTCCAGATCTTTGGCTATGCATATGAGTAACCAAATGATGTCCGATTTCAAATATGTTTGAACTGGTCAGACACTCAGATCATAGACTTTATAACATTCTTCCCCCCTTGGAAAAGATTTTCTTCCTCGAAAATATAGCTATATATAATAAATTGTAGGCATACCCCTTTTACAAGAGTATTCTAAACTCTTTTTGGAGAACTAGTGCTACTTCACTTGAAGCAAATGGATAAGTCAACTTAGACTTAGCGTCTTCAATCCCCTTTGGGAAAGATTTTCTTCCTCGAAAATATAGCTATATATAATAAGTTGTAGGCATACCTCTTTTACAATAATGTTCTAAACTCTTTTTAGAGAACTAGTGCTACTTCACTTGAAGCACATGGATGAGTTAACTTAGACTTATTATCTTTGAAGATTGAAATGTGTTTTGTATAGAACATCTATATGGAATGTTTAAGGTTACCTCCTCATATTGGCTATCCCTGACTTGTACAAAAAGGAGTTAGATACTTTATCTAAGCCAGTTCCAAAAGTTTTAGAAAGCGATAAAGGAGAACCAAAACTCTAACCAATTGAAACTTCGAAGATGCTTAAACTTGGAGTGAGTCAAACTCTATGTGACTCAATACTTTAACTTTTCAAAGATCGGTTTCAATAAGATACTGAAGTATTTTCTCCATCTTTAAGAGAATTAAATTAGATTCTCAAAAAGATTCTTTGAGTAAAGTTAAAACATCATCCAACCACTATATACTAGTGTGGTATCAAAATATCGATGTGTCGATCCACCGAGCTTCCACTTTTGTTTACTCAAAATACTAATGCTTCACTTGAAGCTAAGTTTTTTTTCTTTTTTTTGTTACAATCTCTTAAGATTGCTTACTTGGAATGCAATTCGTATGCATTACTAGCCAAGAGATTGATTACACCAAGTTGCATTGTTAACTAGGTGCTTTCAAACTAACTTAGTCTTTCTAACCTTAGTTGAAAGGATCGTGTCAAAGTTTTAGTTCTCCAGAAATTCATAAAATATTTTTGAAACAAAATAGTTTATCTTGAAGTGTTCATAATTCAAGTAAGAACATGCTTTGTTGTATTTGAATTCTAAATGAAGATCCGAGAAGTTAACTACTTCGTGATCTTCATACTTATTTGATCTTGATGTGTCTTTTTCGATCATGTTTTTATCCTCCTTGGATTCAAACGTCTCCTTTGAAGTTTTAATTTCTTTGAGGATTCAATCTTTCTTCAAGGTTCGTTCTACGACTAAAAGATACTTATCATCCTAGAGTCCCATGTCCCATACGATCTTTCCTACATCAATCTGAGTATAAATCATCCCATCTTTTGTAAATTCCAGCATACTGTAAAGTTGTTTTCTAGACTACTTTACTTCTTGGCTAAACATCTACATCTTAAAGATGTTTTTCTTTCCTTTATCTAACCCATCAATTAGGCTTGATGGTCATGTCCTTTTTCTAGAAAGATATATCATCATGTGATAGCTTCTATCTTTAACCCATATATCTTTCAAAAGGACGACATCATTTACTTGTCCTAACATATTTATGAACTTTTACTTGTTTTGAGGAAGTCCATGGATGAATTGAGGTTCATTACTTGGAATTTCTTGTATTCCCAAAAGCTAAGTTGATCTTGAACATGGTAGGAGAATGGCTTGATTTATGAAGTAGAATACTATACTATTCAAAATTTGATTTATGTAATTGCCAATATGGTAAGCAAGTAAAGAATTTCTACTACTCTAGTGTCTTTCGCAAGTCCGATGTGCTTGATCTTGTTCATTCTGATGTTTGTAGCATGCCCACCAAATCTATGGGGAGTGCTCTTTACTTTGTTTCTTTTGTTGTTGACTACCATAGGAAGCTTTGGGTATATCTGTTAAAATCTAAAGATGAAGCCTTTGCTCCACTTAAGAAATTTCATGCATTTCTGGCCATCCAAACAGGTAGAAAGCTGAAATGCTTACGTACAAATTATGGGGGTCACTTTACAAGTGCTGAATTCAATAGTTTTGTGAAAATCTTGGTATTAAGACTCAAGAGGGAGCTAACAATACCATACAGCCCCTCTTCCAACGGTGTGGCTGAAAGGTATAACAGGGCTTTATGTGAGAGGGTGAGATGCGTGCTGTCCACAACTAATCTCTCTCATGGATTTTGGGGGAGGCTTTGAAAACTGCTGTTCATGTTTGCAATTGATCCCCTCATTTGTCCTTAAAAGGTGGCATTCCAAAAGAGGTTTGGCTTGGCAAACCAGCTTCATATGACCACCTACTCATCTTTGGTTGTGATGCTTTTGTGCATATAAGGTCTGAGTTGAGATTTGAGAAGCACGTTAGATGCAAAGTCCATGAAAGGAATCTTCATGGGTTATGGAGATGAAGGTGAAATGGGCTACAAGATTTGGCTACCTCAACTCAGGAAGGAAATATGCAGTCGGGATGTTGTGTTTAATGAGGCAAGGCTGCTAAAAAATGATTGTGCCTCTAAATGTGACCATAAAAAAGTCAAGTTTCAGCATGGACAGCCACGTGTTAAATCTGATTTGAACCCTCGGGATGCACCACATACGGCTGGAAATGACAATGAGCCAGTGGTTATTGAGCCAGATGACGTTGGGGAGCAATTGAGATGATGTTGGAGAGCAAAATGAGGCCCTGATGGGCATATGCAGCCACCTATTCATGCTGAAATTAGGGCTGGAAATGATTGACAGCAGCCCATTAACAATGAGGAACTTGATGTACCTCTTCATGTCGATCCATTCTCAGAAAATCTGGATCATTGGTAAGAAGATCTACACGTCTTAGGAGATGTGTGAACCTACAACACTTCAAAAAGAGTCTTTGTAGTCTCAGAGCATGGTAGGCACGCCTACACTTGGAAGGATGAATTTATTTTTCCCCAACCAAGATCCAATGTCTCCTATGGTCAGTGGTCACCAAGGAGCTTGAACATCTCAAGCTCATGGAACTCAAAGGGATAGGAGTAGAGATAGACTCGAGGTAAGTAACCCAATAGGAAAAGAAAGAACAAGAACAAAGACGGATAGAATGGAAAACAAGAGACATAGAGATCGAAGAAATCAAAGAAACACATATGAATTCCCTTTGCCAAGGCCTAGAGAACACGCTAGGACCTTGAGTACAGGAGACCCTTATGATCATGTGGCAGAATTTAAGCAAGTCTTGAGAGCTGAGCAAGTTGATGACCTATTCACGCAATACAATGCTTTTGGTCTAAGACTCAAGAACATTGCCCTTACGTGGTTTCAACCATTACATGAGAGGCAATTCAGAAACATAGACCAACTGCTAGAAGCCTTCATCACGAAATTTTCTAAGAGTGGCATCAGGCACAACACTTCCTCATTGATACATAGTTTCAAACAAACACCTCAAGAAACGGTTATACTTGCAGGAAGAAGGTTCATACATTACCTAGAGAGATGCCCAGTGCCAGAGTTACCCACTCCAGCCAAACAAGTGGCATAAATTGTTTGGCTTTATTCCTAGATGGGTTGTTAAGTACCTAATTGAGATCTTATGTATACTTGAAGGACCCTAGAACCATAGAAGAGTGTGTACGCATGTGCATAGACATTGAGGATAATCTAGGGGAGAAACTAGAGCTTTCAAAAATCTATAAAGATTCAGATAGCTCTACTAGCCTCACTTCCAAACCATCCACATCTATTGAGAAACTGGCAGAGAAGGTAGCTCAGAAATTAGGAGTCTCTAGCAAACAGATACCTAGATTTGCCCCAGTGAAAAGATGCTTCTCTTGCGGAGGAGACCATATGACTAGCGTGTGTCCAATTATGGCTCAACCCCAAGCAAACCTGAACAACCAATACTGCACCATAGAAAGGAGGTACGCTAACCACACCGCACAAGACTTCCCTTATAACAAACAAGCTATTAAACAAAATTATCCCCAGCCATATCCACAACAAGGAAGATATTAGAATCAGTACCCACAGCAGTATGATAGGCGCCAACATTCCTATCAGCAACCCTACTAGGCCCAACAAGGACCTCAACATGTGTTAGCTCAACAACCTCAACTCTAGCCAATGTGATCCCAGTGAAGTATGTAGCCGTTGAATAAAATCTAAATAGAGCCTTAGTGCCAGTAACACCATTGCTTTCAGAAAGTGACCCAAATGATCATAGTTTTGACTCTACTCGTATGGATAGTCCACAGGCTTACTATATGCGGTCACTTGAGCATAATGAAACATACTATTATGGAAACCCTAGTGAGTCTAGTGGAGAGCCTGAATACACTAATGTCATGTATGCAAATCCTAATTCTAGTCCTCAACCTAGACATATGAGACCCCAAGCACCTAGAGGGCCATGTTACATATGCCATGGAGATCACTTCATACGTGATTGTCCTATGCAAGCACTTACACAACCCCAATCAGTGACAATTCAAGGCTTTTGTCAAGATTGTGGGAAAGAGCACCTCTTACAAGACTTCCCAAAAAACCCACTCAATGCGACAAAGATCACTCCCATTAATGTGATTGGGTCAGTAGTAGACTCTACAGGAAGTGTAACTTCCACTGCCCAATGCAAGTGGTGACGAGAGCTCAGGCATTACAACCAAACCAAGGCTTAGGTAAGGAAAAGAGTTCAGAGGTTAGTGAGACCGAGAGTATGACAAAGAAAAGGACTAGAGCGTGGAAAGGCAGCCGAGAGGGAATGAAGAGACAATGGTCTAAGAAAATGAGTGAGCTTGAGGAAAGCTTAAGAGAAACAAAAACCAAAATAATTGAAATTGCATCTCAAACGCACTCTCACACAACACCACCACCACCACCACCATCCCTATCACCATCTATCCCACCACCTTCTAACCCGCCTCATACAATTCCACCACTAGCTAGAGTAGGATCAATCCTAGCAGATCCCACTTCGGAAGACCTAGACATGATGTTGAAAGCATATCAGGTCAGAATCCAAAAAGGGCCGAATGTGACGAATCACGAAAAATGTTACCCAAGAGCTTACTTAGAGATTGAACAGACCAAGCTTTGTGCTAAGATGGTAGAATTGGCTCAAACCATGTTTGAAGCCAGTCGTCTCTTTAACTACTCTAATTCAACTAAGACACAGTTGCATTTTGATGGACTATTAGAAAGATTGGAGAGCTTAATTGCAAAATCTGGACAAGAAGTCACCTCCAAAGGTAAGGACAAGGCAAGTGAAAGAATGAGCATTCCTCTTCAGGAAGCTTATATGCATAATTCAACTGAACCAGACACCTCTTCTTCTATGAATCGATATTCACGAGAATTTCTAAGAGAGATTCAATTTCATCATCTTTATATTTTCTTGCACCACCTCATGACATACCAACTTATGAAGTTAAAGAATCCTCAAGAGTTGAAGAAGAAAGAGAAAAAGAAGGTTTTGCACCAGTATTTAAGAACCTTTCAATATTGTCCTGACTCGTATCTAGATTGTCAAAGATAGTGGGATAGAAAACTTCAAAACAGATAGGACCGAAAGTCAAACAAACCTAAAGGAAAGAGAAAGGTAATGCAGATCAGGAAAATTATGCAGAGCATTTCAAGATTAATAATATTCTTGCACGAACTTGAGCTGAAGATGAACCAGCTAGTGTCAAAGATGCTTTACAAAATCCTGTTTGGAATAAAGCAGTGCAAGAGGAGATTGATTCTATACACGAATCAAACATGGAAGCTTTGTGAGTTACTGAAAGGTAAGAAAGCAATTGTTGTTAAGTGGATGTTAAAGATTAAAAGGAAAGCATATGGTACCATCGACAAGTATAAAGCCAAACTAGTAGTTAAAGGTTATGCACAAAAGAGAGGTATTGATTATGATAAAACATTTGCACCCATATCTAGAATGATGATAGTCAAGATAGATTTTTCTCTTGCTTCATTTTTAGTTGGAATCTATAACACTTAGATATCAAAATGTCTTTTCTAAATGGGGATCTTGAATACTGAGCAACCAGAAGATGGAGATGTCTCTATTGAGCAACTAGACGGTTTGAAAAGATACATTTGTACCTTTTATCTATTGTTTTTCAAAATTCTGATGCAACTCCTACCCTCTATGTTAAATCAGAGACATATGTCTTGGTTATTATCATCATTTATGTTGATGACATGATCATGACACGTCCCAAGGATTTCGATCTTCGGTTCTTCAAGTCGTAACTTAAGCATACATTTGATGTTAATGACCTTGGAATTTTATGTTATTACTTAGGCATTGAATTCAAATTCAGGAATGATTATATCTATATGACACAAAAGTACATTGAGAAACTATTATAAAGGTTTGGAATGATAGATTGTGAACCTATGCAGACATCTATGGACATTAATGTGCCATTATAGGTGAATGCAGAGTCGAAACTTTTTGATGCTATGGTGTATACTCAAGCAATAGGATGCTTAATTCACTTTGCAGTTTCTCGAGTATCAAGTTTCATGTACAAACCGCTCAAAATTCATTGGAAAGTATTTAAGAGGATATTTGGATATTCGAAGGGAACTTTGAATTATGCAATGGTAATTCTGAAGTCGTTGTATTTTCTACTATGAGGTTTTGCAAATTTTGATTGGTTAAGTGACAAAAAGACAAAAAGAAGCATAAGTGATTATTGTCTCTATGTTAGAAATTGCCTTGTCTCAAGGCTTTCTAAGAAACAACCAAGAGTAGCTACTTCATCAAGTGAAGTAGAGTATAGGGCTTCCTTTACACCACTTGAAGCAATATGGTGACAAAAAAATTTGAGTTACGTTATACATGTTCATCTACCTATGTTGACATTTTTAGATAGGCAAAGTGGTATTGCTATCACGAATAATCCTGTCATTGTGTCAACACAAAGCATGTTGAAGTAAACTATCATTACATTAGGGAATAGGTATCTAAAAAGCACATTGAACTAACTTATGTACCTACAAGTGAAAATATAGGAGACATATTTGCCAAAGCATTATCTAGAGACAGACATAAGAAGTATGCATACGTTTGAACCTTTTGCCATTATGAAAGAGGGGGGACTTGTTGGGAAACAACGTCAAAATGCTTAAATTTGCCAAAAAATCCAACAGTCCTAAGTTTGGTACTTAGTCAAAATTTGGTAAAAAATGGTAAAATTTTTGATTGATTCATTGAAAGGTACTCATTGAGAGCTTTCTAATCATCTAGCATCCGAAAGTAATCCAAAATTAAAACCTTAAGTTTTGCTTTTCACATGCTTTTCACACAAAACAACTTGCTTATCAATAGATTTTCTGCAGTTTTTCATGCTCTTCATGTAGATTTTCATGGGCATTTCATACCGTATATAAAGAGGATATAGGGAGCATCGTAAATCATCAATTCTTGAAGCACTCAAGACATAAGCTCGAGGATTAAGAGCTAGGAGGAGTTTTGGAGGTGTATATGCAGAATTGGAGGATTTTTTTTCCTTTGTTCTTCTTCACATTACTAAGTGTGCATGCTGATTTTGGAGAGTTGTAGCACCCAATTTAGGGTTTCTTCACGTGCTTCCATTGTATTAGGTGTTTACCTACCACTTCATGGCAAGAAGTTACCATTGCTGCAGCTCTACATCAGAGACCTAATTTCAGACTAGGGTTTGCGGGAATTATTGTTTTAAATAGTTCACTTCCTTCTTTTTGCACATAATCACTCAACCTCTTAGACACACTCATATATTTTTGTACCTAGAACCTTTAGATTCAGCCTATATTCAGATTTTGTATCATACACACATTGTAAATTGACATTTTGCATTTATTTAGTGTGTGTAATAGCATTAAGCTTATGCACTTTTATAATTGTCTTCTCATCTCTCTTTCTTGTTGTTTCTCTCTCTTGATCACGTCCAGGTGTGTTATGTGCTAAGGTCAAGTGTTGGAAAGATCTTGGAATTTACATGTGAATCTGTGATTATTGTTTGGGCCTACGACACTTCCAACAATCCTTAAGTTGTGGAAAACATTCTTTTGGAAAGAAGAATGCACAAACCTTCATTCTTTTCCATGCATGAAGTGGAAAATAGCTTATGAATGCATGCAAATATTTTTTGGTGCTTGATTTGCTTCCATTACGCTCATGTTTGTCTCTTTTAGCTTTCATTAACTTTTTGAAGTTCATTTAATCATTATCAAAATTGAAGTCTTATGCCATGCTTCAGTGATGATTCTATGCAAACTATATGAAAGCAAAAGCAAACAAATATTGAAATCAAGCATGAACTTGGAGAATATTTATTCCAAACAATAGCTACGTCCATCTGTTGCCTTGAGAAGAGCCATCATACTTCTCTTTGCAGAAAGGAAAATATTTATTCCAAACAATAGCTACATCCATCTGTTGCCTTGAGAAGAGCCATCATACTTCTCTTTGCTTCTGCAAAAGGTGGCTGGTGAGAACAAATTCTCTGCCCAGACCCGCTAAATCTTCTCCATTTTGAGATATCTTTATATCATGTGAAAGCTTATATAAAGAGTTTTTTAACAAGCTAAAAATCATAAAAATTGGACACTCGAGTAAAGAGAATTACACATCTGAAGTTGACTATCTGCGAGGTCATCATCTGCTGAAAACAGTGTTTGGAGTAGCTACTTTGGATGCTTCCCAAAGCCATCTTGGAGATAGATTCTCATCTTTGTAGTTATATACATGTTGTACAAACTCCAAAGAACACACATGAGTCAAAGAATAACAAATTTAGATCACAAATGATAACTTTCAAGAGGGTTCAAAAATGTCCGTGCATGATTTGCACTTTTTGGAGATAGATTTCCTTTTTTCCTTACATGGGTGAGGCTTCTTTCAATAGTCTTGTGTGCAAGCTTCAAGAGAGAATCTCACATATCTTTTCTCTCCCCTGATGCATCTTTTGCTTCACGATGCTCCCCAAAGTCACTCTTGACTAGCTTGGGTCCTCCCTCATCATTAAATCTCTCTCTTATATTAAGCACTCTTGAGTGATATCATGGCTGGGGAGATATATATAACGCTAAAAAGTAGGGTACAAATAAAAGCGTGAAAATAATTGAATATTTTATTTTGAACAAATTGCATTATATTTTGAATCTAATTTTGAGAAAAAACTAGAAACATATATGTATGAAACAAAAAACCCTAGGTCTATGCCTAACCTTTTTCTGAAAGCTATCATATGAACATATTTCATCATTTCTCTCCAAACCCAAACAAGAAGAGGGGAGGAAAAGTATAGATCAAAACATCTTTCTTCTTTTGACTTGGATACTATTTTTGTGGATACAAGAGGATCATACAAAGGTACAAGGGAAAGTGGTTTTAAGTCTAACAAGCTTAGATTTATAGCTGGAGTAATAGTTATGAACCTAAGATTATATTGATGTTTAGAAGAAAAAAATTGATTGTTAACTAAATTTTGAATTCTATAAAGAGGCTCTCAGTGGAAGATCCTTCTTTAATTGATTCTTTTTCAGTAACATAAATTGATTGTTTCTTGTTCTTTTTGTAGTAGAGTTTCTTGCACTTATTTTCACCTCATATATTTTGCATGGGTTAAGTTAAAAGTTCCTCGTGGGTCTGTCTTTCCACAATGTTTACATTTTGATTGTAAAGCTACTTCAAGATGATTGATCCTAAATATTTTCTTGTTTTTTCTTGCCATATCAATATCACCTACTATAGGTGATCCAACAAAAACCAATTGTGATAGTTGACTTTCAAATGTTCAAAGATAGATTGCTTATATCTTGTTTGAAAAGTTGTGACGAATCTAATTCAAGCATGTGCCATGATGATAGGATTGGTAGTCATTCTAGTCTTAACTTGTGCTTCCTCTTGCTCTGTTACCAAACTCTTGGATTTTTGACAAGATCCTTGATATGACAAGAGGTAAAAGAAGTTTTGACAACTAGAATTGTGCATAATATGTGTTGAGATTAATGGGCATATACAAAATTGAATGTTCATACTAAAGAATAATATTCTTCAAATGAGGATGACAAACAAACAAAGGTCCTGACAATGTGGAACAGATAGATAAGTGCACATAGTCGACCGGTTGATAAGTTCTCAAACTGGCTGGAGACTGGAGTAGATAGCAGAATATCTCCAATGGCAGACAAGCAAGTAGTTATACAACAAATACAAGAACTGTAGCAGATATAAATTTGTCCAACAGATATCAGATAGCAGATATAGAAGTTCAGGAATCAGCGGAGCAAAACGATCTTCAAAATAGGAAGCTCAGGTTCAAATATCCTTCAGAGTTGACCAGCAACAGATATATCCCAACACATATGCATACCTGCAAAAATTTAAGGAGCAGCAGGCCCTCAGCATCATCAGATCAGCAGATAATAATTGAAGAGAATTCTCCCGCAGATGAGAAATAATAATCAAGAAAAGATACATGGACCCCACATGCATTCGAGCTCCAGCAAGGATATATAAAGAATAATAACAGATGTAGATACCAGAAATAAACCCCTGCAGCTAGCAGATCTGTTCATGTGATCCCCAGATATTCACAAGGCGAATTCAATTTGCTCTCTATATAGTAGAAGATTTGGTATAGGTGGGCTGGAAGCAGTTTCATTTTAGGGAGGGGTTTTTAGCATAAAAACTGTGGTACGGTGTGTTTCAATGTAAAACCTCAATTTTTTTAATTTTAGTTTCTTCTTGCAGGACCCTAAAAATGGGGGGGGGGGGGGATTTCTGAAAATAAATGAATTAAAAAATTGCTGAACGCTTTTGTTTTTTGAAACCCTAATTTTGCAGGACCCTAAAAATGGGAGGGGAGGGGGGGGGGGAGGGAGGGAGGGGGGAAGAAGGGGGGGGGAGAGAGAGAGAGAGAGAGAGAGAGAGAGAGAGAGAGAGAGAGAGAGAGAGAGAGAGAGAGAGAGAGAGAGAGAGAGAGAGAGAGAGAGAGAGAGAGAGAGAGAGAGAGAGAGAGAGAGAGAGAGAGAGAGAGAGAGAGAGAGAGAGAGAGAGAGAGAGAGAGAGAGAGAGAGAGAGAGAGAGAGAGAGAGAGAGAGAGAGAGAGAGAGAGAGAGAAGAGAGAAGAGAGAAGAGAGAGAAGGGGGAGGGGAGAGAGAAGAGGGGGAGGGGGAGGGGGAGGGGGAGGGGGAGGGGGAGGGAGGGAGGGAGGGAGGGAGGGAGGGAGGGAGGGAGGGAGAGAGAGAGAGAGGGAGAGAGAGAGGGAGAGAGGGAGGGAGAGAGGGAGAGAGAGAGGGAGAGAGAGAGAGAGAGAGAGAGAGAGAGAGAGAGAGAGAGAGAGAGAGAGAGAGAGAGAGAGAGAGAGAGAGAGAGAGAGAGAGAGAGAGAGAGAGAGAGAGAGAGAGAGAGAGAGAGAGAGAGAGAGAGAGAGAGAGAGAGAGAGAGAGAGAGAGAGAGAGAGAGAGAGAGAGAGAGAGAGAGAGAGAGAGAGAGAGAGAGAGAGAGAGAGAGAGAGAGAGAGAGAGAGAGAGAGAGAGAGAGAGAGAGAGAGAGAGAGAGAGAGAGAGAGAGAGAGAGAGAGAGAGAGAGAGAGAGAGAGAGAGAGAGAGAGAGAGAGAGAGAGAGAGAGAGAGAGAGAGAGAGAGAGAGAGAGAGATTTTTTTTTTTCTTGCAGGGAAGATTGGAACCTGTAGATGTGTTTATCAAGTATGACAAACGGGGGTTAGGTGCCAAGGTGTCCACTCAAAAGAAAGTCACTCTGTTGAGCCAAATATCAAGTGAAACGACCCAAATAAAAAGGAATGAAGGCAGTGTTAGTGTTTTTTCTTTGACATTTTGAGTTAATGTTTTGTGGTGAGCGCTCGGTATTTTTTTTATTGTTTCCTTTTGTCTCTCTCTCTCTCTCTCTGTGTCTCTTGTTTTGCACATTGGTGCTAACTTGGGAGTACTTTGGAGCCACTTTTGAAGGGATTGCATGCTGTACATGTCTCAGCCACAGAAATTCTGTTACTTCAGTTACGAATACTATGATTTAATGACCATTCACAATCTAGCACTTACCTTTTGTGAAATTTTGTTTATGTGTTGCTTAATGTCCTTTAAGGTGATTTTACGATTGCCATCGAGTTTTTCATCTATTCTTACAAATTTGGCATCCAACGAAATCTGAAGGTCTTTCTGTTAAACAGGGCAAAAAGCTTATTTCTAAGAAAGCTGCAAAGAAGATGAAAAAGATGGCCGAAGAAGAGAAAAAAGCACAGGAACAGTTACTCCAGCGAAGTTTATTCATGGAGTTTTGGCCTGATAATGTCTAATGTCTAAGGATATTTTGGAGGCTTTGATTTTTATCGTGATTACTCATGCTCACAGTTGGAGTATAGCATGTGTCAAATCTCCTGCAATGCAGGCATTTGGAGACTTGAAATTATTCCTCAGCCAGCATTCTTCATGCACTTCAAAGCCTTGAAATATGAGGATTCAATGAGTCAGAATTATGATGATGATCTAGATGTTTGAGCTTTCAGAAAGGCTAGTACTGCATGGTCAAAATATTTCCAGAAGTATGCTACTGCACAGGCAATATTTTTTCCAGAAGGGCTGTTATTTCATGGGCAAGATTTTCCATGGCTCTGGTGAGTTCATGAAGATTGGTGAAAAACATGGATCTGACATATGAAGTTGTGATTTGGATATGAAGATGCTTCATATGGGAAAGGGTTGATCCTGATGATGCTTTATGTGGAGAGGTCTGTTTGAGTGAGTGCTTCATATCTGCTGTTTGGAGTTGGTTGGAGGTGACTGACTCTGTATTTAAAGATGTAGGCAAGAACCAATGTTAGTCAAGTTGCTGGTTTTAACCTGCTCATACGCAGGTCCCTAATATTTTCGACCAGAGTTGTGACTGCTTTTTCCTTATTTTGAAAAGTCAGCAAAGATCTATTAACGGCAGAAATTTGTTGTTGATCTAATGTTAGTTGCCGTTCTTTAGTCAGATAAAAAAAAGCTATCCGAATTGTGTAATTGTCATTGATGTTCGATCGAAGGCCTTATTCTCATGGAACAAGTTTATTCCTGTCCAGAGTGTACATGACTTCTTTCAATCTTGATGCCAGCAAGCCTGACTAAATTGTGGTTTAATTTTATATGGGATTCTGAGAAAGATTTCTGATGGGATTCTTTTTTGAAGCTATCCAATGAGATCTTAGGTTGATTGCTTAGGCGTTGGAACCATGGTTTCAGATGTTTGAGGCATTTCTTTGCTATCTGATGAGCTCTGAATGTGTAACTGTCATTAATATTTGATTGTCCCATGTTTTATAAAACAAGTTTATCCCAGTTATAAATGGACATGTTCTTTCACTCTTGATGCGAACGGGCAAATCAGACTTATATCTGATCAAATTTTAAACAGGAACTTGAGAAAACTTCTTATGGAACTCTTGTTTAAGGCTGTCAGTGAAATCTTTAGGTTGATTGCTTACGTGGCGGAACCACGGCTTTAGATGTTTGAGGACTTCATTTTTGTCATTCTCAAGATTCTCATTTTATTCTTATATTGCACATCGGACTAGGTTATAAGGTTTGACTTCTTTCTTTGTATTTACCACCCTCTCAAAATGGTAACAAAATCAATAAAACAATAATAAATGGGCAACGGTCCACTAGGGAAGCCCAACTTGCAGGTCAAATGTGATGGTCAAAGATTGGTTGAAATTGGTCAAACCTTGATTAAATTCTTTATTACATATTCATGTAGAGTTCGATGAGAGCTATCCAACCATATATAATACCATTGTTTAATACCATTTATGGTAGGTCAAAAGTCAAACTAGTTTTAGGTCATTAATTGAGAAGCATATTTTCTTATGTGAAAAAGCACAAGTGACACATGGTGCCATCTCATCAGACCTTGTATATATGACCAATGATTCATATGAATGCCATGCCATATGTAAAAAGGTCCACGGTAGCAGTAAAATAAGCACTTTTATAAAAATTGGAAACCTTGCTTAGGGTTGGTACTGGTTTTTCCTGCAAATAGCTTTTTAGCAAGCTTTTGCATAGGTTTTTGCCTTATATTTCAATAGCTATATAAGGACCACTCCATGGGCATTGTGCTTGTATGCATCATGTACTTGGTGAGCTTGGTCATCCTTGTACACTTGTAAGTACTTTTGGCAATAATACTTAGTGTGTGGAGCTAGTCATGTGCTCATTTATTTAAATATGTCAGTCTCTTTGTCTCTACTCTCGTTCTCTCTCTCTTACTTAATTGTGTGTGAATTAGAGTAGTTGTGCCCTTTTTCCTATCAATTTGGTATTAGAGCAAGGTGCATGGACTAGAGAGGAAATGTCAGTCTCCAATATGGTATTATCATATCATTCCGATGGAAGTAACTTTCCATACATGGAAAATTAGATTCCAATATCATCTCATTATCTATGATTTTTGGAAATTTGCTGTAAGTAAAGTGGCTAGGAGGTGGTGATATGGGATTGTACACAATAGCTGATCAAGAATTATTTAGGTCCCAAGCTCAAAGTGCTTCTTCATCCTCAATTGCAAGTGGAAGAGGAAGTCCTCAAGTAAGAGGAGTGCCAATTTCAGGAGTGGCTTCAACTTCAAATCAAGGCCTTGATGCAACAACTATACCTAGGATTAGAAAAGCTTTGTCCACTATAGGTATGAGTTTTAAGTAATGATAATGTGCATCACCTTGTGGTTATTAAAAGTGCATGGCTAAACAATCCCCTTGTATCATTAGTGACTTTCTTCTATCAACAATATAGATGGATTACTCTATGTTAGTGGCAAAGCATATCAACAAATTCAAGAGCATGTGTTTGTGGATACTCTGCATGATTTGTGAAAATTTATAGGTGCTAGAATGGTCGATAATTTTTTTTCTTCATGACATATGCCCCTAGTATTAGGTTAGGAGAGGAATTGTTAGCAAAATCACTAAAAACATAATAAATGGGTGACTTTTCACTAGGGGAAGCCCAAACTATAGGTCAAATCGGATGATCAAAGGTTGACCAAATTGGTAAAAGTTGGTAAAATTTTGACTAAGATTATTATTAGATATTTTTGTAGAGCTCAATGAGGTCT
>CM035425.1:78739300-78849300 GCA_020310875.1 Ceratopteris richardii | reverse complement strand
ATGCATCACCAAGCAATAGTTCCAACTCAAATCCATGGAGTTGAAGATTGCATGGAAAGTTGAGTCCAACAAAATCCTTAAATAAATCCAAGAAAGGTAAAGAAAAGCTTTCAGCTGGTAGTAAAATATGTACAGGTTTTGAAGATGTTGATGGAGATTTAAGCGGTTCAGAAAAGAGTCTTGATGAGGAGCTTGGATTGGCTTTTGTAAAGACTCCAAGATAAGAAAGGCGCTTGCAGATGATACAAAGAGAAGTGACCCAGGACGAATAAGATCTGGGAGTGCCGAATTCAGTTCAACGATTGAAATATGATAGTTACATGGCTCGTCATTGTGCCTACATGAAAAAGGTAATACAAGATGTTGAACCCTCTTGTTTTGAAGATGCAATTGGGAAAAAGCTATGGATGAAGAGATGGTTGCACTTTATGAAAATGATACATGGAAGCTGGTTCCATTGCCCCAAGGAAAGAAACCCATAGGTTGCAAGTGGGTTTACAAGGTAAAGCACAATGCTGATGGCAGCATAAGGAGGTACAAAGCACGATTGGTAGCAAAAAGATATGCACAAACATATGGAATTGATTATGAGGAAACATTCAGCCCTATAGCTAAAATGTCTTTTGTCAGAACACTTGTTGTGTTAGCTACAACAAAAGGATGGACTTTGCATCAGATGGATGTGAAGAATGCTTTCCTACATGGTGAGTTACACGAAGAAGTATACATGGGCCAACCACAAGGATATGAAGATTCAAAGCATCCAAAATATGTTTGCAAGTTGCAAAAGGCTTTGTATGGGCTTAAGCAAGCTCCTCTTGCATGGTATGCAAGGATTGTTGATTACTTAACCACCATTGGGTTTTTTATGTGTGTTGCACATCATTCATTATATGCAAGGAAGGGTGATGATGGCATCAAAATTGTGGCTATTTATGTTGATGACTTGATTGTAGGTGGCCATAATGAAGAAATCATTAAAGAGGTAAAGCAACTTCTTATGTAGGAATTTGACATGAAAGTTCTGGTGTGCTGCGCTATTTCTTGGGCATTGAGTTTATACATACAGAAACAGGTATATGGATGTCGCAAAGGCAATATGCCTTGAATATGATGCAAAAGTATGGTATGGATGATTGTAAGCCGATATCTATGCCATTAGATCAGAATTTAAAGTTAGATACTACATCAGGCGAAGCATTGGAAAATGCTACTATGTACATGAGAATTGTTGGAAGTTTGATATATTTCACAATTACGAGACCTCATCTTAGCTACACTGTTGGACTTGAAAGTCAATTTATGAAGGTTCCTAGGAAGCCACATTTAGATGCTATGAGGCACACTCTAGGTTATGTGAGTGCTACTTTGGATTATGCATTGTTTTATGAAGCTGGTGTAGATTTGTAGGTTCATGGATACTCCGATGCAGATTGGGCTGGTAGCATTCTAGATACAAGATCTACTAGTGGCTTTCTATTCTCACTTGGGAGTGTAGCTATTACATGGAGCAACAAGTAGCAACCCACAGTTGCTTTATTGAGTACAAAGGCTGAGTATAGAGGTGTTGCAATGGCAGCATGTGAGGCATCATGGATGGAGAGGCTACTTGCAGATTTAGGTGTGGAAGTGCGAAAGCCTATCACCATCTATTGTGATAATCTTAGCAGCATACTATTAGCACGGAACCCTATTTTTCATGCGAGAACAAAGCATATCGAGGTACATCATCACTTCCTCAGAGAGAAGGTATCAGCAGGTGATATTGATCTTGTTTATGTGAGAATAGATGAATACGTTGTTGATATTTTCACTAAAGCACTTGGAGCAGAAAAGTTAAAGAAGTTTTGGAAGATGCTTGGATTAGAGGACATGGCATTGAGCTTGAGGAGGAGTGTTGAGATATCAAGCTCAACATGTGATGATCTAGGATAACACGTATTATTTTTTCATTTCTCTGACATGTATAGTGGTCACGCCGATATATGTCAGGGACACTTCATTGAGCTTTATTAGATTTATCTACCGAGAGTGGCAACACTTTTGTTTCTTGCCAGCTCACTCGTTCACGGACATCAGGTTTTTCCTTATGTACTGCTCTTTATATATTGCACTTGTTGTATTCTTGTTTTTAGGTCATTCTTGTACATTCCTTTTATGTAATACAAGAAGAAGAAGAAGAAGAAGAAGAAGAAGAAGAAGAAGAAGAAGAAGAAGAAGAAGAAGAAGAAGAAGAAGAAGAAGAAGAAGAAGAAGAAGAAGAAGAAGAAAAAGATCATTCTTCCTTGCCTAAATCTGAGTGTGTGCTTCTCCTTGATTGTAAGAGTGAGCTCTCTTGCTTATCTCCTTCCTCGTGACATGTATGTATGTATGCATGCATGCATGCATGTATGCATGCATGTATGTATGTATGTATGTATGTATGTATGTATGTATGTATGTATGTATGTATGTATGTATGTATGTATGTATGTATGTATGTATGTATGTATGTATGTATGTATGTATGTATGTATGCATGCGTGCATGTATGTTACCAACACACCTAGGATTGTCGGGAACCTTTCCCCTCCTTAAAAGGTTTTTTCCTCCTCTCTTTCGCTTGTATATATGTCAATAACCCTGATTGGCTACTTATGTTTTGTACATTCACTTATTAAACCACTCAATGTTTTTCTCCAATCCTCTTCTTCTTCCTTGCCTTTTTTGCATGTTTCCATAGTCCCTTAACTCCACAATTGGTATTAGAGTATATCATCACTTTGTACATGGCATCATTGACACCTATCGGAATTATACATCTACGAAAGCACCCGAACAACACAAGGAAGAAGGAGAAGCTTGGAGCACAACACACAATACTGAATGTATTATCGCTAGAATGTACAAAGATAAATAACCCATTAGGGCAATAGGCATGTTGAGTATACAAAAGCTGCATTCCTAAGAAATAAGATAAGTTTCCCAAATCACTTATCTTAAACTCCTTCTCTATTTGTTTCTTAAGCTCCTTGATTCCTTGAGCATCTGTACCTGTGACAATAATATCATCAACATAAATACACATGTATATATATCCATTTTCACTTGCCTTCACTAGCAAGCTAATATCTGCCTTTGATGCTTGATATCCACATTCCATCAAGAACTTAACAAGCCTGTAATTCCATGCTCTTGGAGCTTGCTTCAAACCATACAAAGCTCTCTTGAGCTTACACACATAATCTGATCCCATTGAATCCATGAAACCCTCTGGTTGCTCCATGTACACTTCATCTGCAATGTATCCATTCAGAAATGCATTCTTCACATCTAATTGTGATAACTTCCATCCTTTACAAGCAACAATAACAATTAGGGATCTAATTGTAGACATATTAGCAACTGGACTAAAAGTTTCATCATAATCTACCCCATAAGTTTGGGCATAACCTTTAATCACAAGTCTAGCCTTGTATCTAGACACCTTTCCATCTACAAATCTTTTTGTTTTATACACCCACTTACATCCAGTGACCTTCTCATTCTTTGGCCTTGGCACCAATTCCCATGTTTCATTTTCAAGTAGAGCATCATACTCTTCTTGCATTGCCTTCTCCCAATTCTGTTTACCTTTAGCTTCTTCATATGTGGTTGGATCTTCTTCTGTCTTCACAATGTAAGCATAATATTTTGTTGTTAAGAAAGATGTATCATAACTATACCTGATAGGTTCTTTCCTTTCTCTCAAAGATCTTCTGACCTCTCCACTCCTTGAAGTCTCAGCCACATTTGATTCTGGATCAAATCTTGGCCCATCTTCAACATTGCCTTGCAAATTAATTTTACAATCAACATCATCAATATCTTCTTCATACACCCTTACTTTTGTCTTCCCTTTCCTTTGTATTTCTTCAATATCTGCATAGTCATTTGTTGACCCTGTATACCATGTGCTTTGCTCATCAAATGTGACATCTTTTGTAACAAGAAATTGCTTTGTGGACGGAATCCACAATCTGTAACCCATCTGTCTATCATCATACCCAATAAACACATACTTTTCTGCTTTGGGTTCTAGCTTATGTCTTAATTGTGAAGGAACATAAGCATATGCTAAACATCCAAATACCTTACAATGATCAAGAGTAGGTTTCTTACCCCACCATGCTTCATAAGGTGTTTTTCCATCCAAAGCTTCACAAGGTAACCTATTCACAAGGTATGTTGCAGTGTTGATAGCTTCTGCCCATAAGTAATTTGGACAATTCTTCTCTTTCATCCTTGCTCTTGCAAACTCGACAAGAGTTCTATTTCTTCTTTTTGCAAATCCATTTTTTTGAGGGGAATACCTGCAAGTTACTTCTATTTTTATACCTACATTCCACAAATAATCATCAAAATCTTTAGAAAAATACTCTCCCCCTCCATCTAGTCTCAACCTCTTGAGCTTTTGTCCTGTAAACCTTTCTACATAAGCATGATAATGCTTGAATGTTTTGAACACTTTTGATTTGTCCTTGATTACATATAAAGTAATCCATCTGGTTGCATCATCAACAAACAACACATAATATCTGGATCCATTTATGCTATAGTCCCTTGAAGGACCCCACACATCTGTATGAACCAACTCAAGCATATTTGAATACTTGTACCCTGATTTGTTGTATGAACTTTTGTGTGCTTTACCTAATTGACAAGCTTCACACTTGTACACCATGTGTTGACCTTCAACATTTGGAAATCCAAGCACCACAACATTCTCTGACATTTCTTTTATACCTCTCTCATTGAAATGACCTAGTCTTTTATGCCATAGGTCTAACTCAGACATCTTTTGGCTTCCATAAGTAAATAATGCATGTCCCACATTACCTTGGACCTTGAGAGTAAACAACATTCCTTCCTTTTTACCTGCAATGATATTTTTATATCCCTGATTTGGATCTTGCACATAAACACCACCATTTGTGAATCTGACTTCATATCCCTTCTCCACAATTTGTCCTACACTTATCACGTTTTTAGGAATCGTAGTAACATAAAGTACCTTACTTAAGGGTGTGCTTCCACTCTTTGTCTTCACTGATCCAATGCTTTCCACTTTATGCTTGGTGTTATCTCCTGTTTGAACTGTATGTCCATTCACCTTTGCTTCCATATCAGTCATCAATGTATATTGCCACTCAAATGGTTGCTACATCCTGAGTCAATATAGAACACCCTTTGATCTTCTCCTACTGCTTCATGTGTTGCATTCAAGATGAGAGTCATGTCATCCTTTTGATCTGATGCATAATTATAATAATTGTTGTTGTAGGACTGAGATTGAAAACTTCTTCCACCTCCTCTAGCATATGATGTCCTACCACCTCTTCCTCTGAAGTTACCTCTTTGATTTCTCCCTCCTCTACCTCTTTGATTGAAGCTCTGGTTATTACTTCCACCATTTTGATTTTTATACCAACAATCATTTGCCAAATGATTTGTTCTGCCACAAATCCAACAAGCTTTAGTATTGTCTTTGTTCTTACCTCCTCTTCCTTTACCTTTGAAGTTCATCTTTCCTTTTGTGAAATTAGATTGACTTGAAGTTCCTTCATCATCAATTGACTGCTTCCCTTTGCCATTCTTTTTCTTGTCCTTGCAGTACATAGCTTGACTTGCACTCCTATCATTATCTCCCTTAATGTCCTGCTCAAAAGTTAGCATGTGTCCTAGCAATTGATTAAGATTAGGAGTAAAATGATATAATGAAAATTCTATGGACAATATGAAAGGCTTCCACTTCTCATCTCCTCTCGGACCAGTAAGTATTTGCTTTACAACCTTATCCTCTTCAATGTATTCATCTACTGCTCCAAAGCTATCTGCAATACGCTTCATTCTTGCCACATAGTCAGAAATTGATTGTGAACTCTTCTTCTTGAAAATTGTAAACTCTGCCCATAATGAGGACTTCCTTGACTTGGTTGTGTTTTGGAAATGCTCTTCCAAAGCATTCCACACATCTGTTGCACTTTCTAATCCTCTAATGTGAGGTAGAAGATAATCATTTACAGCCATGTAAATGATGCTCCTAGCTTGAGCATCCTTTCTCATCCAATTCTTCAAATATGCAAGTTCTTCCCTAGTTGCAACACTAGGATCTTCAAACTGAGGCTTTTCTTCTTCTCCTGTAATGAATGCCATCAAATCTTTGCTCATGAGGTGTGCCTCCATCCTCATGGACCAAGCAGGGTAGTTCTCCCTATCTAGCTTATCAATCTGCAAGCTTTCTCCCATCTTTGATCTTCTGTGTCTGCAATTACTAAGATTTATGATGATATAGTGTACCTTTGATATGAAGCTTTAATCCTTCTTGATCCTTTGAACTCATGCTTTGTACTTATTCATATTGTCTTCAAGAAATTAACCTTGTCCACCTTCGATTAGAAGAAACTTCAATATCTTCAACAATCGGGACTTTCAATGCCTTTACTTCACTTGTATTGCACCTTCAGCTCTGATACCACTGTTGGAGACCTCTAAATCCCCAAAGGTTTGATCTATAATGATTTAAGAGCACCTCTATATCAGTTATGGACCAAACTTTACACAAATGTTACCTTCATTTACCAATTCTTCAACTATCACTTCTCTGAGTGAGAATCTTCCTTCTTCAAGAAGTTTGCTTCAAAGATTGACTTCATTACCTGCACATATCTTCAGATTTCTTCAAAATAATGATGTACATATCTCCATGCTACCTTTGTGCAATTATATCAACCATTAATCCTTCAAAAGAATCATTAAAACTTTAATTTGATCCTTAAGATCAAAAGTATGTCAGAAACTGTCTTCTTGAACAAGCGACTTTGACATAGTTAACTTCTAAGGTTGATTTCTCACAGCACAGATCCTGTTTTGCTAAATGCTTTTAGCCATAGCTTCCTTACCTTCTAAATTAGATTTTGAATTCTCACTCATAAAAAACTTTACACTGTACACTGAGATCCAAGCAAAACATTGACACAAAAAAGTGTGCGACTCTGAGAGATCTACCTGCAAACTTTACATACACATGTTCCTATTGATCATACTCATAGCATGAAAGAAATTTGGCCATGAAACTTTGAACATAGCTTCATTAGCTTCTAGGTTAGATGTATATAAAAGATTTCTTGATCCACATGATCAGGCTGAGAGAAATTAGAGAAATACTCGTTGCTAATTTCTAAAGATGACTCTCTACACATCTACCTCATTGACACTTGGCTTCTAATGACTCTCACATGTATTTCTTTACATCATTGACTTATATACATATGATTCTAGACTTCTCCTGTGTCTATTACATATTCCTTATCATCCTAAGGATCGTCTAAAACTCAAAGTACAAGAATTTGCATCTATAATGTACATATGTATACAAACTTCACTTTTGAGATCTCTTCACTTCCTCAAATACTTTCTTTAACTTCATTCTGACCATTGAATTGCTTCAAGATCTTTATAATGATCAATTTGTGATTGCCTTGTTCCAACACCATCAACATGCATAAACTGAATGCCCAAATAATGATGCAAATGCCCCAAATCGGACATCTCAAATGAGGCATGAAAATCAGCCTTAAAATTAGCAATATGCTTCTTATAGGGACCACTAAGCAGCATTTCATCAACATACACAACAATGAACAGAAGCATATCATTAGCACACTTAACATATAAGGTGCTTTCAATTGGACTGTTCTGAAAACCATGTGCAATTAGATAGGCATGTATCTTTTCATACCAAGAATTTTGTGCTTGCTTTAAACCATATAATGCCTTCTTTAACTTGCACACCTGGTTTTCATGCCCTTTCTCCACAAAGCCACGGGGTTGAAAAACATGCACTTCTTCATGCAAGTCACCATTTAGAAATGCTGTTTAATGTCCAACTGATATACATTCCAACCATGATGAGCTACAAGTGCATAGATGCTATGAACAACAGTCATACATCATGTAGGTGCAAAGGTCTGATCCAAAGCAATGCCGTTTTCCTATGCATAACCCTTTGCAACAAGACTAGCCTTATACCTATCAACTGCTCCATCAAGCTTACACTTCAGCTTGTATATCCACTTAGTGCCAATGGCCTTCTTTCCAGGAGGCAAGTCAAATAAAGACAAGGTACCATTCTTCATTATAGCATCATATTAAGATTGCATAACAACCATCTAATTTTTTGAATTTTTTGCTTTATCAAATGAAACATGCACATGCTCATGACAGAGACTAGAGGCAGCCATAGCATAGCAGTCTGATGCAAAAGAGCCACTATGAGAGCTTGATCGAGTACGATATGATAGAGGTGCATCTAATTTGCTGACATGCAAAGTCTTCACCAGCCATTTTGGCATAGTTTTTGCCTCCTGAAGATCAACTCTCTCATCAACAAGTGCAAGGGAATGATCTACATCATCACATGAAGCCGACAAAGGCTGAGAACTTACCTCACTAGGACTAGCACTAGACTGTCCACCTATAAAAAGAGGAAGCAAAGTATCATACATGTCTTTGGAGCAAACAAATGTCTCCTTTGTACATGAAAGTAAAGGCTGAATATCATCTTCCACAAAAACAACATCACGGCTAACCAAAATGCATTTAGTCTGTGGATGATACAGATGATAGCCTTGGCTTTCAGAACTATACCTGACAAAAATACATTTTAATGCTTTATCATCCAATTTCCTACGATGTTGTTCAGGCACTAATGCATATGCCAGACAACCAAAAACACGCAGATGAGCAACCGATGGCTTGCGACCATGCCAAGCCTCTTATGGAGTGATAGACTGAAGTGCTTTAGTGGGACACCTGTTAAGTACATATGCTGCACACATGACAGCCTCAAGCTAGAAACTATGTGGTAAAGCCTAACTCTTGACCATATACCTTGCCATCTCCATGAGTGATCTATTCTTTCGTTCAACAATTCCATTCTGTTGAGGTGTATATGGCATTGTACACTGATGTTTTATCCCACATTTAGCTAGAAATGCATTAAAGTCACAAGACATATACCCCCCCCTCGATCAGAATGGAGGGTGCCCATTTTACATGCTGATAGATTTTCAACCAAAACCAAAACCTGTTTGAAGCACATAAACACTTCAGAATTTTCCTTCAATGGATATACCCATGCACACCTTGCAAAATTATCAATGAAAGTCACAAAGTAAAGATAGTTCCCAAAAGAAGGTGTCTCCATAGGACCACAAACATCACTATGAACAAGCTGCAATTACTGAGTAGCCCAAAGTGAACCATCCTTTGGGAAGGAGGAGCATTGCATAGCGCAATTTCTGAGTAGCCCGAAGTGAACCATCTTTTGGTTTTTGCAGGCATAGCACACTAGCAAAATTCAGATGAACAAAGCGTGCATTCCAAAGCTTTGCATCTGACATAGCCTAAGTCATGTACTACACATGTTGAATCATTCACAGATCTTTTGTAGTCTATGAGCTTATACAACCCATGAAATAAAATACCAGAAGCAATAATCACGCCACCATTTGACAGATCATGAACTGTACACTTGTCATCAACAAATTTCACAACCGAGGCAATCTTGGTTAAAGCCGAAACTGATAACAGATTTTTCTTGATCCCTGGCGTAAATATAGCACCTAAAAAAGTGAAAAAACTACCATCAATAGTAGTTAGAATGATCTTACCAACTCCCATGACAGGATGAGAGGAGTTGTTGGCACATGTGACAGTATTCCCTGTAGGGGCAGGCTCGAGTGACGTAAAGAAACTACGCTACGAGGTAATATGTTTGGTTCCCCCACTATCAAAATACCAAACATCTGAGTCTATTGTAGACATACAGTGCTCATGAGAAGATGGGTCAAAACTGCAAACAGTAGTAAAGGCCCATTTTTCATTCTGCACAAGATTAGACATGATCATTTGCTTTATGTAATTTGCAAAACAGTTTTTGCTTTTCTGATCTCTTCGCACCTTTGTCTTCCTTCTTCGAATGTGTAGCATTTGCAGATTTTTGCTTACAGTAGATGAGCTACATTTACCTTTTCCCTACTGACTAGCTAGGAAAGCTCGATTTGTAACATGCATAATAGACCTATTCTGCCTAGACTAATCTTCTTGGAGAAGAACATAAATTAACTCTTTAAATGTTAAGGCATTTGGATTGCCTTTCATCATAAAAAAAAGAGTAAAAGCAAAACTCTAATATGAGTCAGGAAGACCATTCAGAACAGTCTACACAAGTGAACTGTCAGGAAGGACTTCATCGATAGAAATCAATTGTTCCTTCAAATCCTTGATCTTTGTCAAAAAACTATCCATATAATCACCTTCATTCATATGCTCACTCTCCAACTATTTTCGGAGGTAAGCAACATAGCCTCATTCCTAGCCTGGTACAATGTGATAAATGTATCCCAAGCATCCTTAGCTATTTTGCAAGAGTGAATGTGAGGAATAATGGCACGTTTGATAGACAACGCTATCAATGCATGTGCCTGAGCATCTCTGCCATCCCAATGAATTTGCTCTGTAGTAGGTGCAACATGAACCATAGGAATCTGCAGAATATCACCATCTTTGATGCCATCAACCTCAGCTTCAGTGCCTGTATTTGCAGGTGTAATAGGACATTTTTCAACACCCTGCACAATATTCCGTAGTCCTTTTGCGACCAATACATGTCGCATCATATAAGCCCACAATGGGTAATTGGTACCATTCAACTTATCCTCAACAACCAACATACGAAATACATCAATGCTTTCAGCCATGTCCACTGACTAAAATACCCTGATGCAGAAAAATGACTGTATCTAAAAAAGTTGAAAAGAACTACCCCAAAGAGTTTAACTAGACTTGTAGCAGACTTCGAGACACTTACTTTCTTCTAGTTTAGATAGCTTTTTATTCCACTTGCGATTGGCCTTCTCCTTGGTATCCTTCCATGTTCTTGTTTTTCTCTTACTAGGCTCTTCTGATTCACTTGACTCCGATTGTTCAATTGCTTTATCTTGTTTTAATGTGTGTGCTCTAGTGACTGCTTGTATAGGAGCCACATTATTGCTACTAGCACTTGAATCCACCACTAAGCCTACCACATTAATGGGTGTAACCTTGGGTGCACTAGAGGGGTTTCTAGGACAATCTCCCAAAAGATGTTCTTTGCCGCACTCACGACAAAAACCTTGTATTGTGATGGTCTGTCCTTGTCCTAGATTTGGTGAATGAGGGCATTCATGAATGAAATGGTCATCTTGACATCGAAAACATGGTCCTCTAGGGGTTTGTGGTCTTATTTGTCTCAATTGGGGTGTAGGGTTTGGATTCATATACATGACATTGGACTATTCAGGCTCCCAATTTTGTTTCATAGGTGGTGCCTCATGTGATTCTATGTAATAAGCTTGTGGTCTATCTTCATGGGAGTAGTCTGAACTATGAGCATGAGAGTCATTTTCTGAGACCAATGGGGTTAGTGGCACCAAAGCTCTATTAAGGTTCTCTTCTGCCCCTACATACTTAACTGGAATCACATTGGCAGGAGCTGGTGGTTGGTTTCCTAGGGCTGGTTGTGGCCTATATGGTGCCGGATATTGCTATTGTGGTCTATAATATGGCTGTTGGTATTGGTTTTGATACCTACCCTGTGGGTAAGGTTGCTGATAGTTCTGTCTAATAGCCTGCCTATTGTATGGACAATCTTGACCTATGTGGTTCATGTATTTCTTCTCAATAGTGCAGTATGGAGCATTTCTTTCTCTCACATTTTGGTTTTGCATTGGTCCCTTCCGCAAGTATAACATCGGTTCAATGAGGTGACTCTTTGTGTTTGTCTATTTTGGACTCCTAGCTTCTTGGCAACTTGCTCAGCTATCTAATCTATTCGAGTGGAGATTCTTGAAGTATGAATACACTCTTCTATGGATCTAGGCTCTTTCAAGTACACATATGATCTCAACTTTATGCTTAGTAAGCCATCTAAAAACAATGCCACTGATTTGGTTGGTGTGGGTAACTATGGAACATGGCATCTTTCTAAGTACTGTCTGAACCGTCTTCCTGCAAGTCGCACTGTTTCTTGGGGAGTCTACTTGAAGCTGTGGATCAAGGATGATGTGTTATGCCTGATGCCACTCGAAAAATTCTACAATGAATTCATCTAGTAGTTGACCTATATCTCGATAGTTACACCTATTTAGGGGTTGAAACCAAGCTAAGGCAGTACCTTTAAGAGTCAAACCAAATGCCTCGAACTGGGTGAAAAAGTCCTCAACTTGTTCAACTCTTAACACTTATTTCCACATGATCATAGAGATCTGCTGTCCCGTCAAAGTAGTTTTTCATTGTCTTGACCACTTGAGAGGGTCTAAGAGTCCTTGGGTACTCTCGGGGTCTAGGCAATGGAAAATTGTGTTCATCTCTTTGATGCCTATGTGCTCTATGTCTCTCTCTTTCAAGTCTTTCACCCTCAAGTCTTGGTCTATCTCTACCCAAAGTGTGTGCAAAGCTTACCTCTGGTCTCTCTCTGGATCTTTCCCTCTGGTTTTCATGAGCCTTGGATGATCCTACACCTTGGATGCCATGGGAAACATTGGATCTTGGTGGAGGGAAGATCAACTCACTCTTCCAAGTATATGCATGTCTATCATGTTTTGTTACCAAGAACATTTTCTCTGACATGTTATCCAGGTAGACAACTTTGCCTAGTGTCTTCGGATCCTTGAGCTCGTAGATGATGACTATGCCCAATTGGCTAGGTTGATCTGGCTTGAATCTCCAAAAGGCTTCCTCCGTTTCTCTATTTGAAAATAGTTCTATGCTTTTGTTGTCTTGAGGGATCCAATCTGGAGTGATCACTCTGGTCAAAGTTGACTTACCTCTAGGAGTCTTGGGTTCTCGTTCTACATCTCCTTGCTCTAGATCTCCTATCTCATTCTCAGGAATGATATTTCCAAACTCATATGTCCTATCTGGTAGGTTGGTGCCACATACATGATTCCTTCCTTATCAATGTATGAACCCTCTTCGAACTTGACCACTGGGTGTTCAAGTCCAAAGGGTTGATCTAGATTTTTGAGTTGGACCATTGATAACCTCAAGCCATCCTCATAGATGCGTGCACCTAATCGGTTGGTCCTAATATACTCTAATTGTGTCTAATATGGACCTTCTGGTGTTTGTAGATAGGCAGTGCCTGAGCCCCCTACAGGTTTCCCCATGCCATAAGACATTTCTGAATTACTTGTGTCTAAATTTAGTACCTAAGGATAACCACTTAGTTGTTGTGCCCAAGACTTAGCTGTATGGTTGAAACTAGCCTCAGATGATCTAATGCTTTGTCTATCCTTGCCTAAGTATCTACCGGATCTCACGCTCATAAGCTTTGTCTTCTAGTCCCAAAATTCCCCTATGTATTGCTCAAAATCCTTTGGAGCTCCCTTGGTTTCCTTATCCCACCTGAGGGTCAACTTCAAATTACTCTATTTGAAGTTCAATGCATTATTCTTAGAAAAGGCTGTGTAGGATTCAAAACGAGCTTTCCAACGCACTCTAGAGCTCAAAAAATGGATTTTGGATGGAAAAGTTATGTCAAATCAGGCCTCTGGGGGTCAAAACAGGCAAACAAGACCTCTTAGAGAATCGTGTTTTTTCGGGAGTCAGAGGGCCAGAAAGTCAAGATTTTGTGAAAGCCAACAACCCAAACAGTCGTGATTCTTTGCCCAATAAGTATCCAAAAAGTCGCGAATTCTTCTTTTTTTCTACCTTCAAAAAGTCGTGAATTTCTTAAAAAATACTTGGCAGAAAGTCGTGATTATCTCAAAGTTGCCTTCCCAAAGAGTCGTGAATCTCTCAAATTTGAGTTACAAGAAGTTGTGATTCTCTCAAATGTAAATTGCAAAAGTTGCAAATTTTTGAAAAATGGTCTTCCCAAAAAGTCGCGATTTTCTTAAAATGGGATTCCAAAAATTCACGGTTTTCTCAATCTAGATTCTACCAAGTCGCGATTTCTTCAAAAAGTCGCCTTGCAAAAATTCATGATTTTCTCAAATATTAGATGGCAAAAATCTTGATTTTCTCTTCCAAAGTCCACCAAAAAGTCGCGATTCTCTCAAAGTAAGAGTTGCAAAGAAATCGCAAATCTCTTAGAAATAGGATTGCACAAATTCGCAATTTTCTCAAAACTAAAGTTCAAAAAGTTGTGATTTTCTCTGAAACTTGATTTCAACAAGTCACGATTTCCTCCAATTTTGCCCTTAAAAAGTCGCGATTTTCTCACTGGAATTCCAAAAATTTGCGATTTTTTTCAGAACTAGAGTGCCAAAGAATCACGATTTTCTCCAACTTAGAAAACCAAAGAATCACGATTTTCTCACAATCCTAAAAGCAAAAATTTGTGATTTCTTGAAATTTAGAGAGCCAAAAAGTCGTGATTTCTTACAACCCCAAAAACCAAAGAGTCAAGATTTTTTCCACACCTAGAGCCAAAGAATCACGATTTTCTAAAAAAATTCTCTTGCAAAAAGTCATTGGGTGATTTTAGGTGGGAAACCAAAGATTCGTGAAATTCAAATTTTTTGAAATTTTCAAAAAGTCACGATTTTCTACAAAAATTCACGGTTTTTTTAGAATTTAGGCGGGAATTTTGAATTTTTGCACCGAGACCCAAAGGTCTAGAAAATCATGAAAAACACAAGCGCATGCACTCCCAAGCATTCCTAGCTCTTTCTTGCACTCCCACACATGAGAAATGATGTGAAAATGGTGAAAATGCACTCAAAAATGAAAAATTTCTATGAAGATGATGATGGATGAAGATGGTGATGATGAAGATGATGAAGAAGGAGAAGAAAAAATCAGAAAAATAATAGAAAATGACTATTTCTTACCTTCCAATGTCACAAATCCATGATCGTACCGTCACAATGCTCGTCCTCGAAGCTCTGTCCTTAGCAACGACGCCAAAATTTGGTGTAGCTCAAGAGTAAGCACCACCTCCTTTACTTGTCAATCTGCGGAGATGTGAGGACTGGTATGAAGACCATGAGAAAGTGAAGGCACAAGTGCGTGAGTGAAAGTACAGAAACATGCACACACATACACACACGTGCACAAGGTAAGATCAAAGAGAGGCCGAGCAATGGAAAGCTTCAATCACAAAAGAGTTCTCTTACAGAAGCTTAAATCTACAACAAGCTAACTCTCTAATAAGCAATCCCAAAAATGAGCTCTCTAGCTCTTTTTATAATTTTTTGACTCGTTTTGGCCCTCTCAAGACCTAGTGTCCGGCCTAGTTAAAAATTAGGTTCCAGGGCTTATTTGAGGGCTCAAACTGAGTCTAGGAGTGTATGGAGGCTGCTAGGGTATGTGAGAAAGGTCCACCAAGAATGTATTAGTAGCAACACGAGCACCAGGAAGTCGTCGTCTAGGAATCCATAGTCTCCAAGTGGTATTGGCCATGCGGGATCGCTAGGTACTCCATAATATGTCAACTAGATGGATCAAGCGAATGCTCTAGAGGTACACCACCAACAAGGTACACGAGCGGAACAAGATCTCACTGGACGAGATCACCTCCATGCGAGATAGGCAGGATGACTCCATGTGGTATGTCGGAACCTCCAAAGCTTTCACCATATCCACCACACTATGTGTAGTGCCAAGAAGTAGGTCTTGCAAGAGTGGAACATAAAGCATGAAGCATAAAATCATAGTCACATGGTAGTACATCTGTATGCTGAAGTCCTCCATGGAGTGTACAAAGTCCTGATGTGTGTCGGTAGAACCTTGGAAGCCCCCTCTGAACCGAGAAGCTGGCTCAGAATGGGATCCAACTGAGTGATGAATCCAAGTAGATGCAGGAGTGTCCTATGGTAAGTGACCAGATGCTGGACTCCATGAATGGAAAAGTACATGCTCAGAATGCTGCTGTAGATGAGGTAAGTGGACTCTCGAAGATGGGAATGGAAAATGACAAGTCACTAATCCTGGAGTAATGCCCAACTGAAGCTGAGGTGAAATATAAACCTTCAATGGGACGATAGGTATATCCATCTGAGGTATAAGTTGAGATGATATCTCTGATTCCTCATGCTCCAAAACTGTACCATGATCGGGAAAGTCATGTACAAAGAGAGCATGCTCCACATAGTGTGACTGTTCAAAACTGGAATGATCCCCCTCTGAATCTAAAATGGGAGGATCCCAAAGGGATGAATACTTAGAGTATTCATCAAAGGTGCAGTCTTTGGTTACTCTAACTGAGTGACTCTTTGGGTCATAGAGTTTATATGCCTTTTGGCGCTCACTGTATCCAATGAAAATGTACTGCTTAGGCCGATCATCATCATGACCTTGGATGTAGGCATCACTACCAAAGACACGGAAATATCTCACACTTGGTTTCTTCTTAAAGTAAGCTTCAAATGGGGTTTGGTTCTTCAAAACATCTGAGAAACCTCTATTCTAAATGTGTACTGCTGTCTATACTGCTTCACCCCAATACTTTAGTGGAAGTTGCTTTTGTCTAAGCATAACTTTGGCCATTTGGATCACATTTTGACTCTTTTGTAATGCAATACCTTGTTGAGTATCTTGCTTGGCTTGATACTTGATTCCATGTTGCTTCAAGTGCTTGGAGAAGTTTGGGTTGACAAAGCTACTATCTCCATTAGATCGGATGATCTTCAAAGAACTTGGAAAGTCTTCTTCAACTATTGTTGTCCACTCCTTAAACTTGGAAATGGCATCTTCTTTATGCTTGAGTGAATAAACCCATGTGTATCTAGTGAAGTCATCTACAATCAAGAAGAAGTAAAGTGACCCACTTAGAGAAGATGTACTCATTGGTCCACAAATGTCAATATGGACTAATGCTAAGGGTTTATTTGCAGAAATGGATGCTTCTTTAGGCAAAGAGAAAGCTGTTTGCTTGTCACATGCTTTGCAATTCAATTCCACTTGTGCAATCTTGGGTAGACCTTTGACAAGATGAATGGAAGAGATCATAGCTAAGCAAGAGCTATGTCCAAATCTACAATGCCACAAGGTAAGACTTGATTCTTTGGCTATAAAGCTTGAAAGCTTGTAGAGACCCTTATCTTCATATCCTTGAGCTATCACTTCATTAGATTCGCGATCAATGACTTGAACTTGGTTGTGATTGAACTGAACCATCATGTTGCACTTTGTGATGGCTTTGACTGAAAGAAGATTCTTACAGAGGCTTGGGACATAAAGAACATCTTTTAGTGATTTGGCCTCGCCTTCAGAGTTAGTGACTTGAACTTTTCCTCTTCCTTGGATTTCAATGCACTTGTTATCTCCAAGGTAAACTTGTCCTTGATACTCTTCGAACTCATGAAAATCATCTTTGTCATGGCACATGTGGGATGAAGCACCACTACCGAAAATCCATTCTTTCTTGGGAGTGGTTGCACTACAAGGAATACGAGCGTATAGCGACGGTTAAGGCGACAGAATTTTGTCGCTATAAAATTGCAACTTGCATCGTAATTAGCGTCGCGTGCCGACCGTCAATTAAACGACGCAGAAAACCACGGTATTTGTGACTTGTGACGCGACGGGATTGCGACGTTCCCATAAAACGTCGCTAAATAGGTCTTCACTTGTGAAATGAGAATGATGTTCACTCTTGGAATTAGACTTAGACTTGTCTTGGTTCTTTTTCTTGAAGCAATATTTTTCAATGTGGCCAGGTTTTCCACAAAAATTACAAGTGAACTTCTTCGATGAATTATGTGATCCTTGCTTAGATCCATTGCTAGCATGATGACTTGAGGTTTTGCCCTTATTGAATGGGCCTTTGGCCTTCATGGCTGACTCTTGTGAGGAAGTCGCTTTGGCTCGCGAGTTGTGAAGGAGCAATAGTCGATGAACCTCTTCCCAAGATAAGACTTGGCCGTGATTAGACAAAGTTGTGAAAAATTTCTCGTACGACTTAGGTAACTTGTTGAGAAGCCTAATGGCCATGTCTTCACTAGAGATCTGCCTACCACAAAGTGCTAATTTACGCTGGCAGTCCTCAAATTGGGCTTGACCTTGGTAATTGTGTCGTGTGGATAATGGTCAAATTATGAAACTCGTCCTCTAATGCATATATCTTTGAAGGGGTCTGGTCTTTATACAAAGTGGCTAACGTGTCCCAAGCATCCTTGGACGTCTTGCAGGCAGTGATATGTCCTTTCGTCAATTCGTCGCAGGCAAGTAACAGCTGTCCTAAAGCTCTTTTGTCCTTGACATTCCACACATGCCAATTGTCTAAGTTGGTATCCCTATTGGGTTCGGGGTCTGATCCATCTACTACCTCATGAAGAAGATTTGTGTAGAGATATGTGCGCATAACATCTTTCCATAGATTGTAATTCTGTCCATTGAGGCGTTCATCCTTCGACATAAAAATAGGGGTGAAAGAGGGTAAGAAGTTAGCCATAGATGATGAGCTACCTTCACTTTTGGTCATTACAAAGCTTTGAAGATAAAGTGTTTAGAAAAACTACCAAAATCTTCGCCAAACGCACAAGCTTTGAAGATAGAGTGTTTAGAAACACTACAAAAATCTTCTTACCAAAAATGCGGCAGCAAAATAATTGCAAAGGTTGAAATGAACGACTCGATTCCAGACTGAAAACTCCTTGGGGAGGGGGGCTTAGAGTAGCTCCTCACTTGCACCAAGAATTAGAAGAGACACTTCGGGGGGCTTAGAATAGCCCTTCACTTTTGCAAAGAGAGACACCGTAGAGTGGCGAGAGTCGATGCGCAAAGAGATCTTGTGGGTGGGCTTAGACTAGCCTCCAATCCCACAATCATACACACACAATACTTTTTCCTTTTATATTTTGAGATACAAGAGTGAGGCACTTAGTGCCAAATGATATGATTTGGTGATTACAATAAGTGACGCCAACTTAGGTGCAAAGTCAATGATCAAGTGCATTGGGATATACAATATATGGGTTAGTAAAATTCAAGGGGAAACCCTTGGAAGAGATACAAAATGATGCCGATTGAGGATTAAAACCCTTTGAGGAATTACAAAAGAGTGTCTGGATGTTGGATGCTCAGAAAGGCAAATGTTATGCCACAAACTAAAGGCAAAACCTTAATACAAAATGATAAGTGAAACCATAAGTAAAAAAAATCTTGATAAGGAGTAACGAGGATGGTTTTAACAAATTATCACGCACGATAATGCCACATTCATTGAAGAATGAACAGCTTTGAACTACTGGGCCACGGATGTCGACTGCTGGAGTATGTGATGGTGCTGGAAGTATCTACTATTCCATACATCATTGATGATGGCACATCGATGAGGGCATAGAGTGGCTGCGAAATCTGAGAGGTATCCGACTATGGAAACAGTTTGTGGGCCCTTCGTATCCATTACAGAGTGCACCAAATTGATCGAAGTCACTCCATATGTGCGTGGTCGGCCATGATTTTTGGCGATGTCAGGTTAATTGATAAGGTCCCAAGTGATTATGTGGCTTGCTTCAATTTAGCTGTTTTAGCCAAACTTGCCAATGGCGACTCGTGAGTATTGCTAGAGAGAGACCATCTTCTGCTTCGTGTCTGTACACAGCTGCCGCAACAAGACGAACACAGAAGAGTCCCGATAGGCAAAACATTCAATCCTTGGCTTATGGTGTTGATAAGCACAGCAAGAAGTCGAAGATGAAGTCGCCGATCAGCCACTGTATGCAGAGTCGTCCGTCATAGACACACAGTGCTCTCTCTGCTCTACGTTCTTGTTTTGCCATTAGTCAAAGAACGCCTTGAGCAAAATGCTAACATTCACAATACACTTGGTAATTGTCTTTTTCTCTCTGCATAGAGCAGAGGAACTCGTTCTATCTGATGTTGTCTTGCTCAGTTGGATCCTCTAACATATCCTCTAACGTTCTATGCACCCTGACCTCTTTGACGCAAACTCTGAGAAAAGTAGGTGAGGATCCGGCACACACGATAAAGGAGGCGCTGTGCAAGGCATTGGTGCACTATTATGCATTAGCGGAGAGGCTGGCCATCAGCCCCGAGGGCAAGCTCCATGTCGACTACATCGGTCAGTTTCGAGCGATGTTGAAGAAGTGCTGAAGAAGTCAGAGAGACTTGGGCTGATGCAGCTACTTCTCAATTGAGTGGTCTGTGTAGTAAAGCTCTGCGAGAGATTTTTCTTGATGCGCACATGGAAAGCAATAGGAGTACGCAGCGATGAATCTGTGTACCATAATGACTTCAGAGATGTCGATCGCTTAGATAGCTATCAATTCTTCAATTGATTGAGAATTACTTCAAACCGAAGGAAAGAGGTTCCCAATAGTGTTTTTAAACACTCCACAAACTTGGGATGCATTACAATCCTTGAGCAATGGCACCAATATGAATGCTAAAAGTGTTTATAAATACTATAACTATTGTAATGCATCACAGTAATGGAATAACTACAATGTTTTGTCAAATACCACCATGAAGAGGGTGAGAGGGTGGGAGGGAGGGAAAAAATGGGGTGAAGGTGAACAAATTGATGAAGAAAATGATTGGGAGGGTGGGCAAATGGGCGAAATGAAGCCACAAAGAGTAAAGTGATGGAAAAATGCTTCTCCAAAGTGAGTGGAGAGCCACACCACCAAACTCAAGCACCACCACCACCAAAATCAACACCAAACGCACCACCAAGTCCTCCACCTAGAGCTCTGATACCATGTAGAGAGTACGCATGCGGAAGCAAAATGAAAAGTAAAGCACTCTCACAAAACAAAGAATGTGTGAGACACAAAATGAGTAGACCATGCAATGGGTAAACTCATGTGGATTAGAAATGAGCTTGCCAAGAGCATGGAGTAGGCTCCTTAAGCTTCTAACCAAGTACAAATGAGGGGAGAGGCCCTCCTTATATAGATTTGGGAGGGGCTCTCAAAAGTACATCATATGTGCGATAAGTCTCCTGAAAGGAGAATGAATACAACTGATAGAAGCACATGGCACAGTACCCAAATACAAAGGAAATACAATATAAAATGGAAATAGACTAGAAGTGTAGTGCCTCCTGGATACAAAATGGAGATGCACTCATGCAGATACAAATGTAGATGAAGTAGGAGCAATCATGCCATCAACACAAGGCAATGTTGTTCATGCCTTTTTCACTTATGGAGAACATAAGATCTCAGAGTTAGATCTTTGGCACAAAAGGCTTGGACATTTTAAAGAAAGAGGTATTAAGGATATGATTAACAATGGTTCAGTGCTTGGATTGCCTAACATTGCAGGTCGACACATGACATACAAGTGTGAAGCATGTCAATTCAGTAAATCTCACAAGAATACTTATGGTAAGAAAGGGTTTATGTATTTAGAGAAGCTTTAATTGGTGCATAAAAATGTATGGGGTCCATAAAAGCACTTTAGCATTAATGGTTTGAGTTATTATGTGATTTATGTTGATGATGCTACCACGTGGATCACTATATATGTGATCAAAGATAAATCAGAGGTGTTCAACACATTTAAACATTATCATGTGTATGTAGAGAGAATCTCAAGGCAAAAATTGAAGAGACTAAGGTCAGATGGAGGGGGAGAGTATTTCTCTAATGAGTTTAGTGATTACTTATGGAATGCAAGTATAAAAAGGGAAGTTACTTGCAGGTACTCTCCTCAACAAAATGGTGTAGCAGAAAGGAGAAATAGAACTCTTGTTGAGTTTGCAAGGTCAATGATGAAGGAGAAAAATTGCCCTAATTATTTGTGGGCTAAGGCTATGAATACAACTACTTATTTGGTTAATAGACTTCCATGTAAGGCTTTGAATGGTATGACACCTTATGAGGCATGGTGGGGTAAGACACCTACCTTAGATCATTGCAAAGTATTTGGATGTTTGGCTTATGCATACATACCATCTCAATAAGGCATAAATTGGAACCTAAAGCTAAAAAGTATGTGTTCATTGGTTATGATGATAAGAAGATGGGTTATAGATTGTGGAGTCCATCCACAAAGCAAATTCTTGTGTCAAAGGATGTTACATTTGATGAGAAAGGTACTGGGTATGCAGGTACAATTAATATTCATGGAAATCTAAGAATCAAGTTCCTGATGATGAAGAGATTGTTGATGCTCAAATTGATAAGCGAAGGTTTGATCCAGAATATGAAGAACGAGAGACTTCAATGAGTGGGGAAGCTAGAAGATCAACAAGGAACAGAAAGCAACCCATAAGGTACAATTATGATACTTCATTTTTGACTACTAAAGATTATGCTTACATGGTGAAAGTAGAAGAAGATCCTTTTACATATGATGAGGCAAAATGTAAGGAAAATTGGGAGAAAGCTATGCAGGAGGAGTATGATGCAGTATGCAGATGGAAGCTTGTCTAGGTATAAAGCTAGACTTGTTGTGAAAGGATATGCTCAAACATATGGTGTAGATTATGATGGGATTTATAGTCCTATGGCAAAGATGACAACTATAAGGACTCTCATAGCTATTGCTGCATGTAAAGGTCGGAAGATATGTCAATTAGATGTGAAGAATGCTTTTCTAAATGGTTATTAGATGATGTTTTCATGGAGCAACCAAAAGGTTTCAAGGATAAATGTTATCCAGAGTATGTATGTAAGCTCAAGAGAGCTTTGTATGGTTTGAAGTAGGCCCTAAGGTCATGTAATTATAGACTTGTGAAGTTCTTGAAAGAGCTTGGTTTCCAAGTGTCTAAGGCAGACAATAGCTTGCTTGTTAAAGCAAGTGATGATGGGTTTATTTACATTTGCATATATGTTGATGACATAATTCTTACATGTACAGATGAGAGGGGCATACAAAGTCTTAAGAAGAAGATGGAGAAAGAGTTTAAGATGAGTGACTCGGGAGACTTGTCATATTTCTTGGGAATGGAGATTTCATATACTCAACATGGAGTATATGTGACTCAAGAAAGATATTTGAAGAATTTGCTAATCAAGTTTAAAATGGAAGATTTCAGGGTAGCACCTACTCCAATGGAGGTGAATCATAAATTGAGCAGATATGGAGGAGAAGAATTCAAGGACATGAAGCTATATCAAAGTTTGGTTGGTAGTCTAATCTATGCTACATTGACTAGGCTTGATTTGTCATATGCAGTTGGAGTGTTGTCTCAATTCATGCATTGTCCTATGCAAGAACATTGGATTCTAGGACAAAGGGTGCTAAGATACATTAAGGGTACACTCAAAGAAGGTTTGTATTATGGATTCATATCAGATACAAAAATCAAGATATATAGTGATGCAATTTGGGCAGGTAACTTTGATAATAGGAGGTCAACCTATGGATATTTATGTTATGTGGGAGATAAATTAATTTCTTGGTGTTCTAAGAAGCAACATACAATTGCTTTGTCATCTACAGAAGCAGAATATAAAGGTGTGGTTGAAGTTGCAAAGGAGGTTATATGGTTGAAGACACTTATGAAGAATTTTGACATCATTCAGAGTGCACACACTATTCATGGAGATAATGTGAGTTCATTGTATCTAGCTGCTAACTCTGTGTTTCATGCCAGGACTAAACATATTGAGATCCAATATCATTTCTTGAGAGAGAAGGTGATTGATAAAGAAATTAAAGTCATACACACTTTCTTCAAAGCAAAGGTTCGAGTATTGGTTCTCGTCATAGAAGAAGAGGAAGCACTTAAAACTACTCAGAAGATTGCATCTTGGCAACAATGATTTTTATCACTAAAACAATGTAATATATGTACATACACCTAATTATTGTGAATATGACTCCATTTTGTGCAAGCCGAGGAGTCTTCGGGCTTGAGGAGTCTTGGTAGAGAGCTCACACCAGTTTTTGTAATTTTTGGAAGCTGTTAGATAGTTCAAATTAGAGGTAGAACCTATTTTTTAACTATGCCGGTCACTAGATGTGAAACTGATCAAAACTAGTCAAAAACTATAAATAGAGCTAGAGAGCTCATTTTGAGGTGGTTTTTAGTTTATGATTGAACCTATGAGCTAAATCTAGAAGAGATGTTGTAACTAGATGATGATGAATATGATTATGAGTTCTTTTCTTGCCTTCCATTGATCTCCATTGCAACTTTCCTAGTGTGTGTGTATGCATGTGTGTGTATGCTCTTGCATTTCTCATCATCTTCTTCATGCACATCATTCACTCTTGATCTTCATATTGGCCTAAACTCTCTACGGATTGATAATTACAAGGTGGAGCTCCTCACGTTGGTACTTTCCATGGTGTTAGAGTGACACCAAATTTGGCACCGTTGTCGGGGACGAGCTCTAGGTTGAGCGTGTGATGGTAAAATTAAGTGTATTGGAAAAAATTGTTGGAAGGTAAAATTTCTTTGTTGTTTTGTCATTTCTAGTTAGTTTTTACAGACTTTTACTCCTCTATTCCTTTAGTATCATTCCTTGTCATTATCTCAAACTCCAAAAAATCACCAAAAATCAGTCATATTTCCTCTTTCTCTTCTCTTTCCCTCATTTGTGTGTGTGCAAGAGTGAGAGAGAGATTTTGCAGGTGTATATTTCTGTTTTCTGGTGCACTAATCTTGCAGGGCAGCCTCTGGACACCACGGATCTGCTGGAGACATAGGTAAAAACTCCATTTTTTCTCGGAAAATTGTTGTTGAAGTTGGCCATCGCGATTGTCAGGGAAGGTATGAATTTGTGCAAAATTTTTGCGTGAAGGAGGAGCCTTGGTAAGCGCTTGCACATATCTATTTTTGATTTTGTGAAATTGCATAATTTTTTGACCATCGCGATGATGAAACATCATCGCGACTGCGTCTAACCATCACGATCGTCACTAACCGTTGTGACGATTGACTCACACCATTGCAATCGCGTCTCACCATCGCAACGATGACTCACCATCACGATGGTGCTTGACAATCGCGATCCTGATTGGCCATCGTGGCTTGATTGTCGCAATTGTGCTTGATCACCATCATGGGTGTCACACCATTGTGATAGTGACACACTATCGCGATTGTGTCTGACCATCGCGATTGTCATACAAAATGCAAAATTAGGGTTTTTTGCACAAATTTTCAGATTTTTTGGGTCAATTCTTGGAAATTAATTGTGAACTCTTGTGCGTGCCATAGAGAAAAGGAAGAAGCGGGCAAGTACCTCGAGTTCTTGAGCAACACACATGTGTATGAACTTTTTTGCACAATCGCTTGCTTTTCTTGCTTAAAGTGCACTCCACAGATTCGCACGCATAGTCTTAGGTAACTATGAAAGAAGTAGAAATTTCATCATTTCAAAATCCTATTTGATAATCCAATTAGGATTGAAAGGTACAAAGTAATTGTTTGTTTCCAATATTATTGAAAGAATGTATGATTGTTAGCAAACCAAATCCTCCCCTTATAATGTCTCTTGTTTTTGTAAGTGAACATAAACCACTCAGATCATACGACTTTAACATAATAGTGAATAAGTCATAATTGATGGAGAATGTTAATCTCCAAAAGAACAACTTATTCTTGTGATTAGAGCACCTCTATACCAAGAATAAGTCAAAACCTTTCACACATTTAGAGGATCAACTTCTAATTATCAAAAGATGAACAAATCTGTGAAGAAGGTGATACACAGAAAAGTCTGCTGCACTATTTCCTTACATTGACTTATCAAATGTGTAAAGTTTTTGATGAAACTTTGTACGAATCATCTCTTAGAGATTGCGCAACTATTCCAAGTTGAATTACTCCAAAAGATTAAGTGTAGCTTGAGAAATCAACTTCTCAAGTTACCTATGTCAGAAACTGTACTTCTGAGAAGTCGATTCAGACACCCCTAACTTCTTAACTTTGATTCTCACAGTATCTAACCCGTTTTGCCAAATGCTTTTAGCCACGAGTAGATCACCTTCCAACTTAAAGATTAAGTGCTTGCTTGCACAAAACTTTAAACTATGGAGTGAGCACTGACCAAAAGATTAACCACGAATTTTTGCGCCTGTTTCAGAGAACTGTAAACATTCAACACATATGAATGTTCCTACTCACAATTCTCCTAGCCTGTTTACAATTGGACTCTGAAATTCAGGTCACAGGCTCATTAACTAACAACTTAGATATCCTCAAAAGGATTTCACAAATGATCAAACACAGAAGGAGCAGACACGAAAAAATCGGGCGCAATATTTCTTCATTAACTCAGAAAATTACAACTGAGTGATGAGAGCAAACACACATTCACTTTCCACTATCTCATAGCTTCTATCTCTCTCAATCTTGACATATGACTATTGTCACATATGCTCTCATGTGCTCTCCATACATGCCCCGACTTTTCTCAAGGTATTTATAGATAATTTGTACATAATTCTTACTGAACAAAAGATCTAAGTCATCTATGACTATGCTAATGTACATATGTGTACAAGACAACATTCTGACTTCTTCTTCATTTTGCAATTGTCTTCCTTTGTTTCATTCTGACCATAAGCATTCTCCAAGATCTGTATAATCACCAATTTGTGATTGGTTTGCTCCAACAGCTCCCCCTCAATCACTAATTGTGATTATTCCATTCTTCTTTACTCCTGCCATCTCCTTGAATCTCTGTAGCTTAGGTCCATCCAAGCTTTTTGTCATCATATCTGCCACTTGTTCTTTTGTTGGAGTGTACATCACTTCAATCTCTTTATCAAGTACCTTTTCCCTCAAGAAATGATACTGAATCTCTATATGCTTAGTCCTGGCATGAAAAACAGGGTTAGCTGCCAAATACAAAGAACTCATATTGTCTCCAAAAATTATTGGAGTACTATGATCAGTCTCAAAACTTTTCATCAAGGTCTTCAACCATATAACTTCCTTTGCAGCTTCTACCATTCCTTTATACTCAGCCTCTGTGGATGATAGAGCAACTGTGTGTTGCTTCTTTGAACACCAAGACACTAACTTGTCTCCAACATAACATAGATATCCATGAGTAGACCTTCTATCATCTGAGTCACCTGCCCAATCTGCATCACTAAACACTTTGATTCTTGTGTCAGAAGTGAAACCATAGTACAAACCTTCACTTAGGGTTCCTTTGATATATCTGAGTACCCTTTGGGCTGCAATCCAATGAGTCTTCTTTGGACAATGCATAAATTGTGACAACACACCTACTGCATATGATAGGTCTGGCCTTGTCAAGGTAGCATAGATTAGACTACCTACCAAACTCTGATATTTCTTCATGTCATTGAACTCTTCACCTCCATACCTGCTTAATTTATGATTTACCTCCAATGGTGTAGTTGAGGCCCTGCAATCTTCCATGTTAAATTTGACTAGAAGATTCTTCAAGTATCTCTCTTGTGATACATATACTCCATGTTGAGTATACACAATCTGCATTCCTAGAAAATAAGATAAGTTTCCCAAATCACTTATCTTAAACTCCTTCTCTATTTGCTTCTTGAGTTCATTGATTCCTTGAGCATCTGTTCCTGTAACAATAATATCATCAACATAAATGCACATGTAAATATATCCATCTTCACTTGCCTTCACTAGCAAGCTACTATCTGCCTTTGATGCTTGAAACCCACATTCATTCAAGAACTTGACCAATCTGTAATTCCAAGCTCTTGGGGCTTGCTTCAACCCATATAAAGCTCTCTTGAGCTTACACACATAATCTGATCCAATTGACTCCATGAAGCCTTCTGGTTGCTCCATATATACTTCATCTGCAATGTAACCATTAAGAAATGCATTCTTCACATCCAATTGTGATAATTTCCATCCTTTGCAAGCAGCAATAGCAATCAATGTCCTAATTGTAGACATCTTAGCAACAGGACTAAAGGTTTCATCATAATCTACCCCATAAGTTTGGGCATAACCTTTAACCACAAGTCTAGCCTTATATCTAGACACCTTACCATCTGCAAACCTCTTTGTTTTATATACCCACTTGCATCCAATGACCTTCTGATTCTTTGGTCTTGGTACTAACTCCCAAGTTTCATTTTCAAGTAGAGCATCATACTCTTCTTGCATTGCCTTCTCCCAATTCTGTTTACCTTTGGCTTCTTCATAAGTAGTTGGATCTTCTTCTGTTTTCACAATGTAAGCATAATCTCTTGTTGTTAGGAAAGATGTATCATAGCTATACCTTATAGGCTCTTTCCTTTCCCTTGTAGATCTTCTCATTTCTGCACTTCTTGATGTTTCAGCCTCATTTGATTCTGGATCAAATCTTGGCCCTTCTTCTACATGATCCTGCACTCTACATCTAGAGTCAACTTCATCAACAATTTCTTCACAAACTTTTACCTTTGCCTTTCCTTTCCTTTGAACTTCTTCAACACCTGTATACTCATTTGGTGATCCTGTATACCACATGTTTTGCTCATCAAATGTTACATCTTTAGTAACAAGAAATTGCTTTGTGGATGGACTCCACAACCTGTAACCCATCTGTCTATCATCATATCCAATAAACACATACTTCTCTGCTTTTGGTTCTAGCTTATGTCTTAATTGTGAAGGAACATAAGCATATGCAATACATCCAAATACTTTACAATGATCAAGACTAGGTTTCTTACCCCACCATGCTTCATAAGGGGTTCCTCCATTCAAGGCTTTGCAAGGCAACCTATTCACAAGATATGTTGCAGTGTTAATGGCCTCTGCCCATAAGTAATTTGGACAATTCTTTTCCTTCATCATGGCTCTTGCAAATTCTACAAGAGTTCTATTCCTCCTTTCTGCTACTCCATTCTGTTGAGGGGAGTACCTGCAAGTCACTTCTCTTTTGATACCTGCATTCCACAAATAATCATCAAATTCTTTTGAGAAATACTCTCCCCCTCCATCTGATCTTAACCTCTTTAGCTTTTGTCCTGTGATCCTTTCTGCATAAGCATGGAAATGTTTGAATGTCTTAAAGACTTCTGATTTGTCCTTGATTACATACAAAGTAATCCACCTGGTTGCATCATCAACAAACAACACATAATATCTGGATCCATTTATGCTATAGTCCCTTGAGGGTCCCCATACATCTGTATGAACCAATTCAAGCATATTTGAATACTTGTACCCTGATTTGTTATAAGAACCTTTATGTGCTTTACCTAATTGACAAGCTTCACACTTGTACACCATATGTTGCCCTTCAATGTTTGGCAATCCAAGCACCACCTGATTCTTTGACATCTCCTTTATAGCTCTCTCATTGAAATGACCTAGCCTTTTATGCCATAGGTCCAATTCAGATACCTTTTGACCTCCATAGGTAAACAATGCATGTCCTACATTACCTTGGACTTTGAGAGTGAACAATCTTCCTTCCTTTTTACCTGCAATTATGGTTCTATATCCCTGATTTGGATCTTGTACATAGACACCATCATTTGTAAATCTTACCTCATATCCTTTCTCCACAATTTGCCCTACACTTATCAAATTTTTAGGAATAGTAGGGACATAAAGTACCTTGCTCAGAAGTGTACTTCCACTCTTTGTCTTCACTGATCCAATGCTCTCCACTTTATGTTTGGTATTGTCACCTGTTTGAACTGTATGTCCATTTACCCTTGCTTCCATATCAGTCATCAAGGATAGGTTCCCACTCAGATGGTTGCTGCACCCTGAGTCAATATAAAACACTCTTTGATCTTCTCCCATTGATTCATGAGTTGCATTCAGGATAAGAGTCATGTCATCCTTCTGATCTGATGCATAATTGTAATAATTATTGTTGTAGGACTGAGATTGGAAGTTTCTTCCACCTCCTCTACCATATGATGTCCTACCACCTCTTCCTCTGAAGTTGCCTCTTTGGTTTCTGCCTCCTCTACCTCTTTGACTATAATTCTGATTGTTGTATCCTCCACTTTGATTGTTATACCAACAATCATTTGCCAAATGGTTTGTTCTGCCACAAATCCAACAAGCTTTAGCATTATCTTTGTTCTTACCTCCTCTTCCTTTACCTCTGAAATTTGTCTTCCCTTTTGTGAAGTTGGCTTGATTTGAATTCCCTTCATCTTCATTTGATTGCTTTCCCTTGCCATTCTTTTTCTTGTCCTTGGAGTACATAGCTTGACTTGTACTTCTATCATTGTCTCCTTTAAGATCCTGCTCAAAGGTTAGCATGTGTCCTAGCAATTGATTTAGGTCAGGAGTAAAGTGATCAAGTGACAATTCTATGGACAATATAAAAGGCTTCCACTTCTCATCACCTCTTAGACCTGTAAGTATTTGTCTTACCAACTTTTCCTCTTCAATATCTTCATCCACTGCTCCCAAGCTATCTGCAATATCTTTCATCCTTGCCACATAATCTGAAATTGATTGTGAGCTCTTCTTCTTGAAAGTTGTGAACTCAGCCCATAGTGAGGACTTCCTTGACTTAGTTGTATTTTGGAAATGCTCTTCCAAGGCATTCCAAACATCTGTAGCACTTTCTAAACCTCTGATGTGAGGTAGAAGATAATCATTTACAGCCATGTAGATGATGCTCCTTGCTTGAGCATCCTTTCTCATCCAAGTCTTCAACATTGCAAGTTCTTCCCTAGTAGGAATACTTGGATCTGCAAATTCTGGTTTTTCTTCATCTCCTGTAATAAATGATATGAGATCTTTGCTCATGAGGTGTGCTTCCATCCTCATGGACCATGCTGGATAGTTCTCCCTATCTAGCTTATCAATCTGCAAGCTTTCTCCCATCTTGTATCCACCTGTGTATTAAAATCTTCAAGCTTTACAAACAATGTATGTACCTTTACTTCAAATTGAACTCCTTTTGCCTTTCTTGATGTCAATTTGTCTTCTCCTCGAGCTTTGACTCCAAGCTTTCACTTCTTGATCCTTCAAATGTTGAATCTCTTGAATCTGCAGCAGTCGGGATCCTCCTTTTCTTCAAATTGATTCAAATTGATGTCTCCTGCTCTGATACCACTGATGGAGAATGTTAACCTCCAAAAGAACAACTTATTCTTGTGATTAGAGCACCTCTATACCAAGAATAAGTCAAAACCTTTCACACATTTAGAGGATCAACTTCTAATTATCAAAAGATGAACAAATCTGTGAAGAAGGTGATACACAGAAAAGTCTGCTGCACTATTTCCTTACATTGACTTATCAAATGTGTAAAGTTTTTGATGAAACTTTGTACGAATCATCTCTTAGAGATTGCGCAACTATTCCAAGTTGAATTACTCCAAAAGATTAAGTGTAGCTTGAGAAATCAACTTCTCAAGTTACCTATGTCAGAAACTGTACTTCTGAGAAGTCGATTCAGACACCCCTAACTTCTTAACTTTGATTCTCACAGTATCTAACCCGTTTTGCCAAATGCTTTTAGCCACGAGTAGATCACCTTCCAACTTAAAGATTAAGTGCTTGCTTGCACAAAACTTTAAACTATGGAGTGAGCACTGACCAAAAGATTAACCACGAATTTTTGCGCCTGTTTCAGAGAACTGTAAACATTCAACACATATGAATGTTCCTACTCACAATTCTCCTAGCCTGTTTACAATTGGACTCTGAAATTCAGGTCACAGGCTCATTAACTAACAACTTAGATATCCTCAAAAGGATTTCACAAATGATCAAACACAGAAGGAGCAGACACGAAAAAATCGGGCGCAATATTTCTTCATTAACTCAGAAAATTACAACTGAGTGATGAGAGCAAACACACATTCACTTTCCACTATCTCATAGCTTCTATCTCTCTCAATCTTGACATATGACTATTGTCACATATGCTCTCATGTGCTCTCCATACATGCCCCGACTTTTCTCAAGGTATTTATAGATAATTTGTACATAATTCTTACTGAACAAAAGATCTAAGTCATCTATGACTATGCTAATGTACATATGTGTACAAGACAACATTCTGACTTCTTCTTCATTTTGCAATTGTCTTCCTTTGTTTCATTCTGACCATAAGCATTCTCCAAGATCTGTATAATCACCAATTTGTGATTGGTTTGCTCCAACAATAATTTCTCATGGGAACAAAAATGTAAATATAATTCAATTTAATATGCTTGAAATAGATTACAACATCAAATAATTTGAGTCCATGTAAAGTAAGAAAAGAGCTAAAAATCTTATGATTATGAACTTCGAGTTGGTATCAACAGATACGTGGTGGGGTGGTTTGGATTTGTTGAGAGATGATACCTAGTAACCTAGCTCTATCATCATATGACAACAAATACTTCCCTAGATTATCTTGTAAAGAAAGCGCTAACTATGTTCAAGTCATTTAAAAAAGGCTCTAGAAGAAAAGAGGATGATCACAATGACTGAGCATAAACAAGGTCAGACTCGTTTTTCAATAAATCAAGGCACCCAAGAAATTGGTTAGTTTGAAAAAAAGATGAGCACCAATTTCATTGAAGCTCTCTTCAAGGGACTGCCCTTTTGGCTGTTTGATACTATCCATCCAAGTGTCATCCATGTAACTTGATGTATTCTAAGTGTAACATTTAATTGAAGTTAACTCAAATGGATGCTGCTTTAGAGCACTTGGGGCAAAATACTTTCTCATGAATCTCATAAGAATTGAACCCAAGACCTCCTTCTTTCCATTCCTTAACCACTAGTCCAAGCATCTTTCTTGTTTTTTTTTTTTTTAAATGGAGGTTCAGCCGAAGCCTACTCCCCCGGACTTTAACTTTGAAATTGCAACTGTACAAGTGAATGGGCATAACACTTGCGGGACCCCCCGTATCCCACAAAGCAGGGGTTAGACAAGGTTACAACTGAAAGAGACATGGTTACAACTGGGTTTAACTGGCCTAAGCCATAACATGTCCAGCCCGAGACTTGAACCCTGGACCTCCGCCTCAAGAGGCCAAAGCTCAAACAACTGTCCTAAAAAACACATGGACCTATGCTTAACTCTAATCTCGAGATTTTGGCCTTACACTAGAATGACCAAACGATGTGTGATTTCATATATATATATATATATATATATATATATATATATATATATATATATATATATATATATATATATATATATATATATATATAAGTCAGATGCTCATGTCATAATCTTACTTTATAAAAATACATATAAAAGACATCTTTAAAATTTTCTTTTTTTATGCCATATTGTTAAACGAGTTATTTGAAATACCTAAGGTATGAAGTTATATTCATTCCATGAAAATTTCCACGATCAATGTTAATTGAGTCTACTATTTTCAATGCACATTGTTCTTTGAAATTTGTAGCTGTTTTCATACGTGAAGTTGCAAGCAAGGAAATGTAAGAGTGAAGTTCAAAAAGTATATATGCTATGACATGTAACTCTCAATCGGTTCGTGATGCATAGAAGCAAGGAAATGTAAGAGTGAAGCTCAAATGCTCTCAGGGAAAACAATTTCAACCTCTAGAATCTCCAACCACACTCCAGAATTCCCTTTCACTTTGAATCCAACACACAAAAAAAAAGCAATTAGTAGTCTAAGCAAAAGAACATACACAAGCGTTTCAAAGGGTTTTCAAAAGTTGGGGTCCACACAATAGGTGTCTAGAGTGCACATGATGTACTTAGCAGCTATGAAGTCAATGGAGCAATGAAATGTAAGGAGAATCACTCAAGATTTAGGTTTACCTATTTCCATTGGGAGAGGAGATGTAGGGGAGAATGTGGTACTAATCTCTAGATGCAATAGAATTGAGAAATGAGGTATGGTATTTGTTAGGGTTTCTTACTTATCCCTTATCCTCATTTATGTTTTTCAAGTATCGAGTCTTGATTCATGCTTTTGTGCTATTGAAGGCTCACAAAGATTTTAAGGCTTTGGCAAGAAAACTTTAGTAGCAAAGATCAAAGAATTTGATTGAATTCCTTTTGAAGGAGTTTTCCACTAAATTCGGTTGTTGAATTCTCTTCAATTGATTGCCTTTGACTATTTATGAGTCAACGGAATCTTCTTATGCCTTGAAATCCCTTTCTATCCGTCTCTCACTTTTCCTTTTATTACTTTCTTTCTTGATCTCTTGTTTCGACTCTTTATTTCTTTGTATTTTTCTCTTATGCTCAAAAATCTCACACACACTACACATGTATTCAAATACATACCACTCCCTTGTACATGCTTACAAAGCAACGTTCATTCTCACTCTCAATTCAGATTTATGTCCCCAAGTTTTTTTCTCTTATTTATCATTTCATTTGCACTTATATGTTTCAGTAATAATCTTAGATAATAGAAAGATAAAAACTTGGCACAACCGGTAAGTATTATTACCTCTAGCGGTCATAATGTGAGCTCTTAAGTTCAGATTTCCTATCGCCTTTGGACTATCAATGATGTATCACCTTCGATCTATCTTAACCCTGTTTGTGGGACAAAGGGGGTCCCATAGGCACTATGCCTCTTCAATTGTACAATTATTTTTTTATATTAAGTCATGCAATGAGGATTAAGTCCGGACGAACTTTCTTAAAAATACAATAAGAAAATCTTAGGGATAATCGAAGAGGCTTTGTTGGAGCTAGACATGTGTCGAATCACGCAAACAACACAAGGAAGAAGAAGAATCTTGGAGCCCAAAACACAATACTGAATGTATTACCACTAGAATGTACAAAGATAAGTGGCCCGTTAGGGCAATAGGCATATATACAAGCCGGGGGAAAAAATCTCCTAAAGGGGGAAAAAAGTGCCCCGGCGGTCCTAGAGTGTTCACACACATCACTACCTAAATATATCAACAAATCCCCCCTAGGAGTGATGCGGTGAACAAGGAACTCGCACTCATGTATAAGGAAGTGCCAAGCTATGTGGAATCAATCGAGAAAAGGAAGTAAGCCCAAAGCTTTGTAGAAAGCTTCAACCTTCTCCCTAGGTAGAGCTTTCGTTAAAAGGTCTGCAATGTTCTCCTACGTGGGCACATATGCCAAGCTGATCTCTCCAGTAGAGAACCTCTCCCTCACATAATGATAATGCACCTCAATGTGCTTAGTGCGAGCATGGAACACAAGGTTCCTTGCAACTACCAATGTGCTTTGACTGTCAATGAAGATGGTGGTGGAAAAAGACAAACCAACACCCAAATCAGCCATAAGGCGTCTCAGTCACACACACTCAACAGTCGTTGTGAAAGCTGCCCTATATTCAGGAGGGGGAAGAGTGTTACAATGTGGCATTCACATAAAACTTTTTCCATTTTTTTTGCAAACTTCAATTTTGTAAATAGAAGAGTTGTGAATACGAGAAACATGTGTATCTTGTAGACTTTGTAGAATTGAGAAGAGTGTGCTCTCAAAAATCCACAAAACTAGAATAACTTTGAGTACATTATTTTATATTTTTAGTGTTTTCAAAATAAAAAAGGAGTGCTCTTGAGGAAACCACTATAGAAAGACCAAGATCCTCATTTATAAACAGTTTTTGCTAGCGTGAGTGAGAATGCTCTTTTTCTTGCAAAATTCGTGTGTTATATTTCATGGCTTCTTTGTGACCCCTTTTTTTTTTTGAGAGTACAATGAATTGGAAACACACACACACCCGACCTTGTAAGGTAGAGGCACCCATCTTGGGTCACAAAGTCCAAGCTCGTGGAGTTTGTGACCCATTCTTCCACGCTTTCTGATGCTTGAAACTTGCCACTTGCTTCATTTTGTGTCTACTACCTTGAAGTTAGGTGTTTTTTGTATTTCACCTATGATTTTATCGTGATCATGCATGATTTTACCGTCATTACCTAGATTTCTCCAAGATTTTATTGTGGTGGATTTTATCTTGTAGCTTTTATCATCCATGGTTTTATTGTGATTGACAATGGTTTTATCATGATTGGTCTAATTTTTATGCTTATCTTCCAAGAATTTATCGTGAGAGATTTTATCATATTGATATTTTTTCACACAATTTTGGGTGTCCGTATTTTGATGATTAGGGAAGTTGATAATTGAATACAAGGAAGCTTGGCAAGACATCCATCCATCTCATCTATTTGTTGCCTATGACTTAAATTGATCCTATAAAAATAGTCTTTAAAGAAACAAATGTATCAAAGGAGGAGATCCAAAGATAATAGGAGAAGACTCAAGCTGACAAAATACCACATTCTCCTAGGGGATGAAAGAAATAATATATATCTATCTTTAGAGTGAAAATGATAAAAGGGCATTATATGAGACATAATATCATAAAATGGTAGAATATTTTGATATATTTAGGTAGTGATGTGTGTGAACACTCTAGGACTACCGGGGCATTTTTTTTTCCCTCTTTAGGTGGTTTTTTCCCCAACTTATATATATGCCTATTACCCTAATGGGTTACTTATCTTTGTACATTCTAGTGGTAATACATTCAGTATTGTGTGTTGTGCTCCAAGCTTCTTCTTCTTCCTTGTGCTGTTTGCATGCTTCCACAAACCTCGAACTCCAACAATTAGTATCAGAGAAGGTCATCGCTTCTTCTAGGGCATCATCGACACCCCTCTAATCGCACTCTCAGAATCTCATGAAATTTGGAGAGCATACTTGTCACTCTAGCACAATGGAAAGTACCAACGTGAGGGGCTTCACCTCGTAATTGTCAATTCACGGAGAGATTGATAAATCTATATTTCCCTCCTCTGTGGGTTGTGCCAAGACACATCCTATGGCATGATTAGAGGCTACATGTACATGAAAAGGTTTGTTCCAATCAGGTATCGCTAGAATAGGTGCATAACACAATCATCATTTAAGCTCACTAAAGGAACTCTTGCATTCTTCTTTCCACTCAAAATTGGTTAGCAGGTTGTAGAGTGGTTTAGCGATGATTGCATACATATGTATGAATCATCAGTAACAACTGCAATGGCCCATTAATGCTTGTACTTCTTTGATGTTCTTTGGCCTAGGTAATTCATTGATTACTCGTACCTTATCTTCATCCATGGAGATTCCATTTTTTGAGACTATATGGCCGAGTATCTTGCCTTGTCTGACCATAAAGACATACTTCTCTAGGTTTATATAGACTTGATATTCCCTACACTTTTCGAAGATGCGTTCGAGCTCAGGGATATGCTGTGGTCTAAGTACCGAGTGAGCACACAAGTCATCCACATACACTTCTAGGTTCTTTCTTAAAAACTCTTTGAACACATGGCACATCAACCTTTGGAAAGTTGCAGGTGTGTTCGTTAGCCCAAAAGGCATTACACGTAATACAAAGATACCCCACTCAGTGGCAAATGCCATCTTGTGCTGTCCTCAAGGGCTATAGCAACTTGATTATAGCTTGAGAATCCATCAAGGAAGTTGTACACTTCCTTGCCTGCGACTCTTTCCAACAGGTGTTTAGTAGTTGGTAGAGGATAACTATCCCTAATTGTGGAAGCATTGACCTTCTTTAAGTTTATGCACACTCTCAACTTACCGTTCTTCTTAGGCATGACTACGATGGGTGAAACCCATTCGGTGTGTTCTATTTCGTAAATGAATCCAGCTTCTATGATTCTGTCTATTTCTTCTTTGATTTTAAGTGCATAATTGTCATTATACATATAGGGCTTTTGCTTAGTGGGTCTTGCCTCGGTGGTCATGGGTATCCTATGGGAATATATGTCAGGATCTACCCCTTTCAAATCTTTGTAACTCCATGCAAACACATCCCTATACCGCTTCAATAAAGCAATCAAACTTTCTTCCTCCTCAACAGTTAAATCATGCCCTATGTACGTGCATCGTTCTTCTCCTTGCTTGATTGCCACTACGACTTTCTTCGTGGTTTCCTTATTGTCATAAGCTTCTCCCAAACTTTTGTCTCTTTTGGGCATTCAGATCATGATTTTTTGGTCTTCCACCGCATATTTCCTAAAGTTTTCTGGCACTTCCATCATGGGTTCTTCCTCCTCAATTTTCACACTCTTTTTCTTCCTCACATTTTGATCTTGTTGACTGGAACTTGAATTTTCTTCTTTCTTCTTAGGGGTGGTGAGTTCTAGAGACATGGATTCTGTTGGTGCAGACCAATCACCAATTGAAGGCTTGCAAGATTAAAGGATGAAGGAAGAATCAATTCTTAAAGTTTGGAAGAAGATCACATTCAGAGGATAAGAGAAGTGTACACATATGTACATTAGTATAGCCATAGCTGACTTAGATCTTTTGTTTAGTAAGAATCATGTACAAATTTATCTATAAATACTTTGAGAAAAGTCGGGGCAATAAAGGAGAGCATATGTGACAATAGTTAGATGTCAAGAATGAGGAAGTTAGATGTCATGAGATAGAGGAAAAGTTAGTTGAGTTTGCTCTCATCACTCAACTGTAATTCTTCTGAGTAATAGAAAATATTTGCGCCCGATGTTTCTGCGTGTTCTCCTTCTACAGTAGATCGATTGTGAAATGCTTTTGTACAAGTCTAAGTTGAGAGTTGCTTGACCTCTGTACAAAGTTTTAGCTTCCAATTGTAATCAGGCTTAGAGAATTAAGTGTAGGAACATTCACATGTGAAGTGTGTTCACAGGTTCCTAAAACAAGCGCAGATTTTGAACTTAATGTTTTTGATCATTTCTCCTAGCACAGTTTAAAGTTTTGCATGAGTGAGGGCTTAATCTTTAAGTTGAAAGATAAGCTACTCATGGCTAGAAGCATTTGCTTAAACGGGTTCTATTCAAGGAGAACCAAGTCTTAAAAGTTGCAGGTGTAAAATCGATATTCTGAATGACAGTTTCTGACATAGGTAACTTGTGAAGTTGATTTCTCAAGTTATACTAAAGCTTTTGAAGTAATTCAACTTGGAGGAGGTGCGCAATCTCTAGGAGATACTTCGTACAAAGTTTCATAAAAAACTTTACATGTTTGATAGGTCAATGTGGAGAAATAGTGCAGCAGACTTTTCTGTGTTTCATCTTCTTCACAGATTTGTTAATCCTTTGATAGTTAGTAATTGATCCTCTAAATTAGTGGAAGTTTTGACTTACTCTTGGTATAGAGGTGCTCTAATCACAAGAGTAAGTTGTTCTTTTGGAGATTAACATTCTCCATCAGTGGTATCAGAGCAGGAGACATCAAATTAAGGAAAGGAGGATCCCGACTGCTGCAGATTCAAGAAATTCAACAATTGAAGGACTAAGAAGTGAAAGCTTGGAGTCAAAGCTTGAGGAGAAGACTATTAGTTATCAAGAAAGGCAAAAGGAGTCTAATTCGAAGTAAAGGTACATACATTGTTTGTAAAGCTTGAATGTTTCAATACACAGGTGAACATAAGATGGGAGAAAGCTTGCAGATTGATAAGCTAGATAGGGAGAACTATCCAGCATGGTCCATGAGGATGGAAGCACACCTCATGAGCAAAGATCTTATATCATTTATTAGAGGAGATGAAGAAAAACCTGAGTTTGCAGATCCTAGTATTCCTACTAGGGAAGAGCTTGCAATGTTGAAGACTTGGATGAGAAAAGATGCTCAAGCAAGGAGTATCATCTACATGGCTGTAAATGATTACCTTCTACCTCACATCAGAGGTTTGGAAAGTGCTACAGATGTTTGGAATGCCTTGGAAGAGCATTTCCAAAATACAACTAAGTCAAGGAAGTCCTCACTATGGGCTGAGTTCGCAACCTTCAAGAAGAAGAGCTCACAATCAATTTCAGATTATGTGGCAAGGATGAAAGATATTGCAGATAGCTTGGGAGCAGTGGATGAAGACATTGAAGAGGAAAAGTTGGTAAGACAAATACTTACAGGTTTGAGAGGAGATGAGAAGTGGAAGCCTTTTATATTGTCCATAGAATTGTCACTTGATCACTTTACTCCTGATCTTAATCAATTGCTAGGACACATGCTAACCTTTGAGCAGGATCTTAAAGGAGACAATGATAGAAGTACAAGTCAAGCTATGTACTCTAAGGACAAGAAAAAGAATGGCAAGGGAAAGCAATCAAATGATGATGAAGGGAATTCAAATCAAGCTAACTTCACAAAAGGGAAGATGAATTTCAGAGGTAAAGGAAGAGGAGGTAAGAACAAAGATAATGCTAAAGCTTGTTGGATTTGTGGCAGAACAAATCATTTGGCAAATGATTGTTGGTATAACAATCAAAATGGTGGAAGCAATAATCAGAATTATAACCAAAGAGGTAGAGGAGGCAGAAACCAAAGAGGCAATTTCAAAGGAAGAGGAGGTAGGACATCATATGGTAGAGGAGGTGGAAGAAACTTCCAATCTCAGTCCTACAACAATAATTATTACAATTATGCATCAGATCAGAAGGATGACATGACTCTTATATTGAATGCAACTCATGAATCAATGGGAGAAGATCAAAGAGTGTTTTATATTGACTCAGGGTGCAGCAACCATCTGAGTGGGAATCTATCTTTGATGACTGATATGGAAGCAAGGGTGAATGGACATACAATTCAGACAGGTGACAATACCAAACATAAAGTGGAGAGCATTGGATCAGTGAAGACAAAGAGTGGAAGTACACTTCTGAGCAAGGTACTTTATGTTCCTACTATTCCTAAAAATTTGATAAGTGTAGGGCAAATTGTGGAGAAAGGATATGAGGTAAGATTCACAAATGATGGTGTTTATGTACAAGATCCAAATCAGGGATATAAAAACATAATTGCAGGTAAAAAGGAAGGAAGATTGTTCACTCTCAAAGTCCAAGGTAATGTGGGACATGCATTATTTACCTATGGAAGTCAAAAGGTATCTGAATTAGACCTATGGCATAAAAGGCTAGGTCATTTCAATGAGAGAGCTATAAAGGAGATGTCAAAGAATCAGGTGGTGCTTGGATTGCCAAACATTGAAGGGCAACATATGGTGTACAAGTGTGAAGCTTGTCAATTAGGTAAAGCACATAAGAGTTCTTATAACAAATCAGGATACAAGCATTCAAATATGCTTGAATTGGTTCATACAGATGTATGGGGTCCCTCAAGGGACTATAGCATAAATGGATCCAGATATTATGTGTTGTTTTTTGATGATGCAACCAGGTGGATTACTTTGTATGTAATCAAGGATAAATCAGAAGTTTTCCATACATTCAAACATTTTCATGCTTATGCAGAAAGGATCACAGGGCAAAAGCTCAAGAGGTTAAGATCAGATGGAGGGGGAGAGTATTTCTCTAAAGAGTTTGATGATTATCTGTGGAATGCAGGTATCAAAAGAGAAGTAACTTGCAGGTACTCCCCTCAACAGAATGGAGTAGCAGAAAGGAGGAATAGGACTCTTGTAGAGTTTGCAAGAGCCATGATGAAGGAAAAGAATTGTCCAAATTACTTATGGGCAGAAGCCATTAACAGTGCAACATATCTTGTGAATAGGTTGCCTTGCAAAGCTTTGGATGGAGGAACCCCTTATGAAGCATGGTGGGGTAAGAAGCCTACTCTTGATCATTGTAAAGTATTTGGATGTATTGCATATGCTTATGTTCCTTCACAATTAAGACATAAGCTAGAACCAAAAGCAGAGAAGTATGTGTTTATTGGATATGATGATAGACAGATGGGTTACAGGTTGTGGAGTCCATCCACAAAGCAATTTCTTGTTACTAAAGATGTGACATTTGATGAGCAAAACATGTGGTATACAGGATCACCAAATGAGTTTGCAGGTGTTGAAGAGATACAAAGGAAAGGAAAGGCAAAGGTAAAAGTATGTGAAGAAATTGTTGATGAAGTTGACTCTAGAAGTAGAGTGCAGGATCATGTAGAAGAAGGGCCAAGATTTGATCCAGAATCAAATGAGGCTGAAACTTCAAGAAGTGCAGAAATCAGAAGATCTACAAGGGAAAGGAAAGAACCTATAAGGTATAGTTATGATACATCTTTCCTAACAACAAAAGATTATGCCTACATTGTGAAAACAGAAGAAGATCCAACTACTTATGAAGAAGCCAAAGGTAAACAGAATTGGGAGAAGGCAATGCAGGAAGAGTATGATGCTCTACTTGAAAATGAAACTTGGGAACTAGTACCAAGACCAAAGAATCAGAAGGTCATTGGATGTAAATGGGTATATAAAACAAAGAGGTTTGCAGATGGTAAGGTGTCTAGATATAAGGCTAGACTTGTGGTCAAAGGTTATGCCCAAACTTATGGGGTAGATTATGATGAAACCTTTAGTCCTGTTGCTAAGATGTCTACAATTAGGACATTGATTGCTATTGCTGCTTGTAAGGGATGGAAATTATCACAATTGGATGTGAAAAATGCATTTCTAAATGGATACATTGCAGATGAAGTATATATGGAGCAACTAGAAGGCTTCATGGAATCAATTGGATCAGATTATGTGTGTAAGCTCAAGAGAGCTTTATATGGGTTGAAGCAAGCCCCAAGAGCTTGGAATTACAGATTGGTCAAGTTCTTGAATGAATGTGGATTTCAAGCATCAAAGGCAGATAGTAGCTTGCTAGTGAAGGCAAGTGAAAATGGATACATTTACATGTGCATTTATGTTGATGATATTATTGTTACAGGAACAGATGCTCAAGGAATCAATGAACTCAAAAGACAAATAGAGAAGGAGTTTAAGATAAGTGATTTGGGAAACTTATCTTATTTTCTAGGAATGCAGATTGTGTATACTCAACATGGAGTATATGTTTCACAAGAGAGATACTTGAAGAATCTTCTAGTCAAGTTTAACATGGAAGATTGCAAGACCTCAACTACACCATTGGAGGTAAATCATAAATTAAGGAGGTATGGAGGTGAAGAGTTCAATGATATGAAGAAATATCAGAGTTTGGTAGGTAGTTTAATCTATGCTACCTTGACAAGGCCAGATCTATCATATGCAGTAGGTGTGTTGTCACAATTTATGCATTGTCCAAAGAAGACTCATTGGATTGCAGCCCAAAGGGTACTCAGATATATCAAAGGAACCCTAAGTGAAGGTTTGTATTATGGTTTCACTTCTGACACAAGAATCAAAGTGTTTAGTGATGCAGATTGGGCAGGTGACTCAGATGATAGAAGGTCTACTCATGGGTATCTTTGTTATGTTGGAGATAAACTAGTTTCTTGGTGTTCAAAGAAGCAACATACAGTTGCTTTATCATCCACAGAAGCTGAGTATAAGGGAATGGTAGAAGCTGCAAAGGAAGTGATATGGTTGAAGACCTTGATGAAAAGTTTTGAGATTGATCATAGTATTCCAATAATTTTTGGAGACAATATGAGTTCTTTGTATTTGGCAGCTAACCCTGTTTTTCATGCCAGAACTAAGCATATAGAGATTCAGTATCATTTCTTGAGGGAAAAGGTACTGGATAAAGAGATTGAAGTGATGTACACTCCAACAAAAGAACAAGTGGCAGATATGATGACAAAGAGCTTGGATGGACCTAAGTTACAAAGGTTCAAAGACATGGCAAGTATAAAGAAGACAGAGAAAACCTCAATTGATGATTGAGGGGGAGCTGTTGGTGCAGACCAATCACCAATTGAAGGCTTGGAAGATTAAAGGATGAAGGAAGAATCAATTCTTAAAGTTTGGAAGAAGATCACATTCAGAGGATAAGAGAAGTGTACACATATGTACATTAGTATAGCCATAGCTGACTTAGATCTTTTGTTTAGTAAGAATCATGTACAAATTTATCTATAAATACTTTGAGAAAAGTCGGGGCAATAAAGGAGAGCATATGTGAAAATAGTTAGATGTCAAGAATGAGGAAGTTAGATGTCATGAGATAGAGGAAAAGTTAGTTGAGTTTGCTCTCATCACTCAACTGTAATTCTTCTGAGTAATAGAAAATATTTGCGCCCGATGTTTCTGCGTGTTCTCCTTCTACAATAGATCAATTGTGAAATGCTTTTGTACAAGTCTAAGTTGAGAGTTGCTTGACCTCTGTACAAAGTTTTAGCTTCCAATTGTAATCAGGCTTAGAGAATTAAGTGTAGGAACATTCACATGTGAAGTGTGTTCATAGGTTCCTAAAACAGGCGCAGATTTCGAACTTAATGTTTTTGATCATTTCTCCTAGCACAGTTTAAAGTTTTGCATGAGTGAGGGCTTAATCTTTAAGTTGAAAGATAAGCTACTCATGGCTAGAAGCATTTGCTTAAACGGGTTCTATTCAAGGAGAACCAAGTCTTAAAAGTTGCAGGTGTAAAATCGACTATTCTGAATGACAGTTTCTGACATAGGTAACTTGTGAAGTTGATTTCTCAAGTTATACTAAAGCTTTTGAAGTAATTCAACTTGGAGGAGGTGCGCAATCTCTAGGAGATACTTCGTACAAAGTTTCATAAAAAACTTTACATGTTTGATAGGTCAATGTGGAGAAATAGTGCAGCAGACTTTTCTGTGTTTCATCTTCTTCACAGATTTGTTAATCCTTTGATAGTTAGTAATTGATCCTCTAAATTAGTGGAAGTTTTGACTTACTCTTGGTATAGAGGTGCTCTAATCACAAGAGTAAGTTGTTCTTTTGGAGATTAACATTCTCCATCAGATTCTACCCAGCCTAGAAATTCCTCTTCCCATGAACCTTTAGGTATGTCCAAATCTACTTCCCATTCCATGTCGTTCACTTGTTTACTACAATCCGAGATTTCTTCTTTAGGATTATCCTCTTCTGTTTCCTCTCTTACTAGGCTTACAATGAAGATGGATATATCATAACCATCTTCATCACAATGGGTGGTCCATTGTCCTTCGTTAATTACAATATCCATAGTCGCAAAGACCTCTGCCTCCAATCTTGTACAACCTGAAAATGTTGCATAAAAGGTCTAACTAAGAGCATCTTGTATGCTTGATTCTTCCCAAAATCGCATATTGCAAAGGTGTGATCAAATTCTGTTGATATATTTAGGTAGTGATGTGTGTGAACACACTAGGACCGTCGGGGCACTTTTTTCCCTCTTTAGGAGGTTTTTTCCCCCGGCTTGTATGTACGCCTATTGCCCTAATGGGCTAGTTATCTTTGTACATTCTCTAGTAATACATTCAATATTATGTGTTATGCTCCAAGCTTCTTCTTCTTTCTTGTGCTGTTCACGTGCTTCTGCAGACGTCTAACTCCAAAAATTGGTATCAAAGCAGGTCGTCGCTTCATCTAGGGTGCCGTCGACACTCCTCCGTTTGCAGTCTCAGAATCGCATGAATTTTGGTGAGCATACTCAGTGTGTTTTCGAGATCAAAACAGCTTTGCTGTGTGGTGCCAAAATCGCGATTTGAGCTCGTTTTGGCCTCTAAATGCACTATCGCAGTGCTTGTGCAGGCTATTTCGTCTTTTTGTGCCTATACCAATTTCTATTCGTCAGCCCAAAACTGGCTACTAAAGAGGCAAAGAAGAAAGAGGCTGGAATGGTTGTTGCAGAGGCCTCTACACCAAAAACAGAGTCTGCTAATCTTGTGCAGGAAGAAGAATGGGCATTTACTACTGTCTGCAGTTTTGACCCATCTTCTCATGAGCAGTGCATGTCTGCAGTAGACTCAGATGTTTGGTATTTTGAAAGTGGGGCGACCAAACATATTACCTCACAACGCAGTTTCTTCTCTTCACTCGAGCCTGCCCCTATAGGGAATACTGTTACATGCACCAACAACTCCTCTTATCTTGTTATGGGAGTTGGTAAGTGTCATATTGTCATATGGAGTATCTAATATGAATAAGACTTAGAGGTGAGACCCTCCTCTTGTTCATATGAAATGTGATACTCAAACGAGTGCCAAGTGGCACTCATTGGAGGACTCTTGACTAGACCCATTTTGGGTATGTAGAGAGAGAGAGTGAATATGGAACGAGACCACGCAACTGGGAGGATATTCGACTATCGTTCTCCGTGTTGATAGCTGGTGGACCTTTTCGTAGTGAGTGCAAGTCAAGACAAAACAAGGGGTTCATCGAGGGAGCGCCACATTGGTTTCAGAGCCAGTGAGTACTGGATCACGCGTAGACCACCAAACCATTGGAAAGATTCCCGGGCCCAGTACAATAGGCCGTCCGACCACCAGAAGGAATCCGAAGCATAGTACCCGCGCGACAGAAGCTGACAGGCAGGCAGGTAGTGGTTCCCCCTCCTCCCCTTCTCTGAGATGAAGGAATAGAGGGACTACTCTTGACTATATACATAGTTTTTGCGTTTCTGAGCCCCTATGTGGGATAAAAAAACTTCATCGGTGGCTTTTCTGAGCTATGTTCGAAGTTACCAACGAGATTAAGCAGAAGTTTGGGGAGAATTTTGTATTTTTCTTGAAGATTGAAGGGCAAATTTTATGTTAGGGATCAAGATGTGGACCAAACAAGCATGCATATATGTAATATGGGTTGTGGAGATGGGCTACGGGCTTTGGGGTGATTTAAAAAAGCTTTAGTCTCTCAGTTTTGAGCTTTTCAAAGTCATCCATCCATGAAGATGAGGTTTTTCACTTTCCATTGGTGACATACCCAACTTCCCTACACCATAGCTTCTTTATACGATATCGGATTCCAAAAATTTTGGTCACATTTTGAAGCTACACTCCTAAGCTTCGCTGAGAAACCATTGGTGTTGGATTTGGATGAGATTTGCCCCACTAAAATCTCTCTACAGTGCTTCAGTAGGAACTAGGCACCCACTCCCGGGCCTAGTTTTTAGTCATCCGGACTCCAAATCTACTTTTTTCACTTGGGATAGTCTCAAATTCTTGAAGTACAGGTGCTAGGCAGCAATTTGTGGATTGGCGAGGATTGTTACATTTCTGAAATTGCTCAGTTTCACTCAGTTTGCCCGATTGGGGCTTTTCCCACGTGTTTTTGGCATTGTTTTGGATGGTTTATGGTGTTTAGAACCTCCCCGGACCAAGCGGACATTTCCAATTTTCTTTTGGGCTGGCGAGGATTCAAAATCAGCGACTTGAAGCATCAAGGATGTAATAAAGTAAGTCTATGATCCAAGGGTCTGGCCGGTTCAGACAGATCTGAAATCGGACACCGTTTGGTCATCCGTGTGTATGACCAAAGACCTCGAGTTTAGACTTACTAGGAGGTCATTTACTCTTGTAACCAAGTAATCCACTTAGCCTAATGGTTAAGACTCAAGGGTGTGAAGGACGAGGTCTTGGGTTCAATCCCCATGAGGTACATGGGAAGAGTATTTTGCCCAAAGAGCTCTAGAACCTTCTAGAAGCATCCACTGGACACTTGGCGCACATGTAGTTACATGGCTGACACTTGGATGATTAGCATCCACCTGCCCAAGAAGGCAGTCCCCTGGAGAGAGCTATATATAGAGGCATTTGGTTGGGAGGAGAGTCATCTCTCTAGCATGTGGTGGTCGTAATCCTTGTTCTCTTGCAAAGGACCACTTGGATTTCGCTTCCGCAACTCTACTTTGTAACAGGGAAGTGCTCTTGTGATATATTTCTCTTCTTCTTGCATATTTGAGCTTTACTTCCATTCATTTCCTTATACTCTAGTTAGCAAACGGGGGAAGGGAACTTAAACATGGAAACTAAAGGCAAACAAGTAGTTGAGACCACTTCTCCACCAAAAGATCAACTAGAGGATCCTGATGCTAGAATGGAAGAAGTAGAATTAGGGCAAGAAATAGAAGAGAACTTAGAAGAGAAAGAGCCTTCATAGGAAGAGTACACTTATGAAGAGCTCATAGATGAATTTGTCACTTGTGACCAATTCATAGGCTTGAAAGAACAAAACCTTAAACTAGAGAAAGATCTGGGTAGCATCAGTTCTCTTATACAACAACTTAAGTCTCAAATGATCTCACTTGAGACTAGTGTCACCTCTTTCCTAGCTACGAAGGAAGGAGAGATCCCCCCTATTCCTCTAGAGATTACTAGGAAAGAGACTTCTCTTCCTAGTAAGCACAAAGGAGAGAGCTCTAGGGAAGCTCCCCTCCTAAAAGATTTGAAGCCACCTACCTTTACGGGGGATGACCGAGACAGGAACAAGGATGCAATCTACACTTTTTTACAAAAGTGGCATGATTTGCATCAATTGAAGGGCACCCCACCTGAGTATCGTGTGCTAGAGGCGAGTCTCTCCCTCGGCCCGCGTGCTTATAAGTGGTGGATGAGTCTTAAGGAGGCGAACTCTATCTCTACTGACTGGACTCAGTTTGAGACTCTTTTTCTAAAAGAGTTTCTTCCTGAGAATGAGGAGGAGAGGAATTGGGATGAGTGGGATAGGATTACACAGAGAGGTAGGCCTCTTTCGATCTACCTATCCCACTATAGAGAGATCATTTTGAAAATTAAGGGCTTAGATGATTTTCAGAAGACCAGAGGGTTTGTTAGGGGCTTAGACAAAGCCATAAAGAGGGAAGTCAGAAGGAATGCGCCTAAGACGTTTGAGGAGGCGATCAAATATGCACAGATATATGAGGACCATAACCGTCCTCAGTATACTCCTATGGAGACAGATCAGCCCCTCAAGCCTCTTAGTACGACTAAATTCAAGAAGAAGTTGCCTTTTGGGAAAAACAAAGTTTTTATTAAAAAACAAAGATCACAAGGGCCTAGGCTATCCACATACCAGTTTGAGAAGGCCAAAAGAGAGAACCTGTGTTTTAGGTGCCTATCCCCTAGCCATTCACAGTGGAACTGTCCACTCAAGAAGGGGGAAGAAAAGAAGAAGGGACCAGAGTCTAGTACAACCCCCAAAAAGGGCAAAAAGGCGGTCCACCTAGTGTAGACCCTTCCTATTCATGGAAGCTCTAGCTGCAAGGGAGTGGAGGTGATGCACGAGGATATAGAGCACACCTATTGTTTGACTCAGTCATTGTGGTCACTGTAGTTTGGACCACATGACTTAGTTAAGCTACATGGTAGTGTATACGGGACTAGGGTGCAGGTCATGATAGATGATTCTGCCACTCATAATTTCATAAACTATGCTTTGGTCAAGAAATCAAAGATTCCCCAGTAGCCTAGTGCACATAAATACATTGTATCTATGATGCAAGGGCAAGATAAAAGAATATGGGATACTATGGTATCCAATTTGGAAGTCAAGATGCAGGACTATACAGATTATATGGACTTCCAAATTATGAATATGGAGAGGACAGATCTAGTCTTAGGAAGAGAGTGGCTATGGGGGTTGGGAGACACACTTAAACACAGCTATCAAAACAACACACTCGAATTTGAAAAGAATGGAAGTAAAGTTTGTATTCAGGGAGAGAGAGATGTACCTAGTGCACCTCTCATTTCATCACTAGAGTTGTATAGTCTTTGTTATTCTCAGCATGTACAGGACATGTTTTTATTGTATAGTCATGATATGCAGCATTGTACAGACAGCTCATCTGATGCATATTTTCATGCTATGAATGTAAATATGAACATGACTTTCTACTATTCTTTTTTGCAAGAGTGTGTGGTTAAAAGTTTTAAGGATCTTATGTTTGAGTATAGAAATGTTTTTCCCACTGACTTACCTAGAGGGCTACCACTTGAGAGAGGGGACATGGACCGTGCCATAGAGGTTGTTACTAACACTAACCCTATTTGCAGACCACCTTATAGGCTGAGTGTTTCTCAGCATGAGGAGGTTGAGAAGCAATTGCAGGATTATTTAGATAAAGGCTTCATCAAACCTAGTAACTCACCATGGGCATCGCCAATGCTCCTAGTTAAAAAGAAAGATGGCTCTATGAGATTATGTATAGACTATAGAGCACTTAATAAGGTAACTATCAAAAATAGATTTCCAATGCCTAGATTGGAAGATCTATTTGATCAGTTACATCAAGCTAGGTATTTTACCAAGCTTGATCTTAGATCAGGATATCACCAGATTAGGATTAGGACAGAGGATGTCCTTAAGACTTCATTTAGGACTAGATATGGGCACTATGAGTTTTTGGTGATGCCTTTTGGTCTCACCAATGCTTCTGCCAGTTTCATGAAACTTATGAATAGTGTTTTACGGCCTTATCTAGGACACTTTGTAGTAGACTTTTTGGATGACATTCTGATCTATAGTGCATCAGAAGAAGAGCACTTGGAACACTTGAGGAAAGTATTTCAAGTGCTAAGGGAAAATTCGCTCTTTGCTAAGGAGTCAAAGTGTGAATTTTTCAAGACAGAGGCTAGATACCTTGGGCATATAGTCTCCCAGGATGGAATCCAGATGGATCCTGAAAAAGTAAGGGCTATTATGGAATGGCCATATCCACGGAACTTGGAAGAGCTGCAGGTCTTCCTAGGTTTATCAGGTTTCTATCGAAGATTCATTAAGAATTATGCCAAGATTGCTGTCTCGATGACGGAACAGCTTAAAGGGAAAGGGAAAGCCTTTCATTGGGGAGACAAACAGAAGCAAAGTATGAGAAGTTGAAAGTAGCAATTGCTACAGCTCCACTTTTACACATAGCAGATCCCAACAAACCATTTGTGGTTGAGACGGACGCGAGTGACTTTGACATAGGAGCGGTTTTAGTACAGGATGGTCGACCAGTAGCTTTTGAGAGCAAGAAACTAGAACTGGCTCAAAAGAATTACTCCGTCTATGAGAAGGAGTTGTATGCAATTGTCCATGCTTTGAAAAAGTGGCGTCATTATTTATATGGTGCCAAAGTTACGATAGTGTTTGATCAGGAGAGCATTAAGTGGCTCTCTAATCAAACAGACCTTAAAGATCGTAAGGCCCGATGGGCAGAGACCCTTCAAGATTTTGATTATGATCTTAGGTACAGGAAGGGAAAGTTTAATGTAGTGGCGGATTCACTTAGCCGCATGCCTATGCTCAATGGACTGAGTTTTACTCAGATCACTAGCGAGCTATTTGAGTCCCTTAGAGGAAAATGTAGGCTTGATCGTGCATATTCCGAGATTTGGGAAGCCATAGAGAATGGGGATCGTGATATACGGGTTTCCAGTGAGGATGGAGTATCGACGGGTACTCAAGAAGGATTCAAGTGGAAGAATTACAGTGTCCATGATGGATATCTGTTATATAAAGGTAAGGTGTGTGTCCCTAGAGATACTGAGATGAGATAGCATATTTTATATGAGTGTCATGACACACCTAGTGCGGGACACCCAGGAGTTAACAAGACTTATGATCTTGTTAAGAGGCAGTTTTATTGGCATGGACTTCATAAGGACATCCTAGAGTATGTGCTAAAATGCAACAAATGCCAGGTCAACAAAGCTGAGAGGTTGAGGATTGGAGGACTACTCCACCCATTGGATATTCCTAATGGGAAGTGGGAGAGTATCTCCATGGACTTTATAGTCGGATTACCTAAGACACAAAGAGGGCACGACTCGGTCTGGGTAATTGTGGATAGGTTAACCAAAATGGCTAGGTTTATTCCGACACGTACTATAGTGAAGACACCAGAGTTGGCTAGACTTTTTGTGGAGAACCTATACCGGTTATATGGTCTTCCTTTAGACATAGTTTCCGATCGGGATAGGAAGTTTACTAGCCACTTTTGGAGAGAGGTCTTCAAAAGGTTGGATACGAAGCTTAGCATGAGTACGGCCGAGCATCCACAATCGGATGGGCAGACAAAAAGGGTTAACCAAATCCTAGAGGATATGCTTCGAGCATATGTTAATGAAAGGCAAACTAATTGGGAAGAGTATTTACGTAGAGTTTGCATATAATAGTGCCAAGCACTCTTCCACTGGGCATAGTCCATTTATGCTTATGTATGGGTTTCAGCCAAGGGCTCCTTATGAAGTAGGCTTGCAAAATGAAAAAGTTCAAGCCGCAAAGGACTTCTTGGAAGAGATGAACGATATGCTTAGGCTTGCTAAGGACAACATTAGGAGAGCTCAGGATAGAGCTAGAGCCTATGCTGACCCTCAAAGGAGAGATATCAACTTTGAGGTAGGAGAACAAGTCTATCTTAGAGTTCCATCTAGGTCTGAAACCATGAAGATGGGACCTTGTCCAAAGTTATATCCTAGGTATTGTGGACCTTTCCAAATACTTAAGAGAATAGGAAAGATGGCTTACCAGCTCCAACTTCGAGAGAATAGTCAAATCCATCCAGTTTTTCATGTTAGCCGGCTTAAGAAAAGGTTGGGTGAATCTGACAACCTCATTCCAGATAGTGAGGTAGTAGAACCTATCTCTGTTCAATCTATTCCACATGAGCCTGAGAGCATACTACACACTCGAGAGAAACAGATGAGGAGTCACTTGTATAAAGAGTGTTTAGTAAAGTGGAAAGATAGTTCAGAAGATAGTGCTACATGGGAGCGGGTTAGCACCCTTCAGAGACGGTTTCCCACTTTTAGATTACCTTCCCAAGCTTCTTCTTAAGGGGAAGGATATGGGGAAACAACACGGAGACAGGACCATGTATTTTTATATGTGGGGATATAGTGGGAGTGGTCGTTCTAATATTTCTCTCTCTGTAAGACCTTCCAATACCATTTTTGAGGACAAAAATGTAATTAAGGGGAAGGAAATGTCATATTGTCATATGGAGTATCTAATATGAATAAGACTTAGAGGTGAGACCCTCCTCTTGTTCATATGAAATGTGATACTCAAATGAGTGCCAAGTGGCACTCATTGGATGACTCTTGACTAGACCCATTTTGGGTATGTAGAGAGTGAGAGTGAATATGGAACGAGACCACACGGTTGGGAGGATATTCGACTATCGTTCTCCATGTTGATAGCCGGTGGACCTTTTCATAGTGAGTGCAGGTCAAGACAAAACAAGGGGGTTCATCGAGGGAGTGTTGGTGCAGACCAATCACCAATTGAAGGCTTGGAAGATTAAAGGATGAAGGAAGAATCAATTCTTAAAGTTTGGAAGAAGATCACATTCAGAGGATAAGAGAAGTGTACACATATGTACATTAGTATAGCCATAGCTGACTTAGATCTTTTGTTTAGTAAGAATCATGTACAAATTTATCTATAAATACTTTGAGAAAAGTCGGGGCAATAAAGGAGAGCATATGTGACAATAGTTAGATGTCAAGAATGAGGAAGTTAGATGTCATGAGATAGAGGAAAAGTTAGTTGAGTTTGCTCTCATCACTCAACTGTAATTCTTCTGAGTAATAGAAAATATTTGCGCCCGATGTTTCTGCGTGTTCTCCTTCTACAGTAGATCAATTGTGAAATGCTTTTGTACAAGTCTAAGTTGAGAGTTGCTTGACCTCTGTACAAAGTTTTAGCTTCCAATTGTAATCAGGCTTAGAGAATTAAGTGTAGGAACATTCACATGTGAAGTGTGTTCACAGGTTCCTAAAACAGGCGCAGATTTCGAACTTAATGTTTTTGATCATTTCTCCTAGCACAGTTTAAAGTTTTGCATGAGTGAGGGCTTAATCTTTAAGTTGAAAGATAAGCTACTCATGGCTAGAAGCATTTGCTTAAACGGGTTCTATTCAAGGAGAACCAAGTCTTAAAAGTTGCAGGTGTAAAATCGACTATTCTGAATGACAGTTTCTGACATAGGTAACTTGTGAAGTTGATTTCTCAAGTTATACTAAAGCTTTTGAAGTAATTCAACTTGGAGGAGGTGCGCAATCTCTAGGAGATACTTCGTACAAAGTTTCATAAAAAACTTTACATGTTTGATAGGTCAATGTGGAGAAATAGTGCAGCAGACTTTTCTGTGTTTCATCTTCTTCACAGATTTGTTAATCCTTTGATAGTTAGTAATTGATCCTCTAAATTAGTGGAAGTTTTGACTTACTCTTGGTATAGAGGTGCTCTAATCACAAGAGTAAGTTGTTCTTTTGGAGATTAACATTCTCCATCAGTGGTATCAGAGCAGGAGACATCAAATTAAGGAAAGGAGGATCCCGACTGCTGCAGATTCAAGAAATTCAACAATTGAAGGACTAAGAAGTGAAAGCTTGGAGTCAAAGCTTGAGGAGAAGACTATTAGACATCAAGAAAGGCAAAAGGAGTCTAATTCGAAGTAAAGGTACATACATTGTTTGTAAAGCTTGAAGGTTTCAATACACAGGTGAACATAAGATGGGAGAAAGCTTGCAGATTGATAAGCTAGATAGGGAGAACTATCCAGCATGGTCCATGAGGATGGAAGCACACCTCATGAGCAAAGATCTTATATCATTTATTAGAGGAGATGAAGAAAAACCTGAGTTTGCAGATCCTAGTATTCCTACTAGGGAAGAGCTTGCAATGTTGAAGACTTGGATGAGAAAAGATGCTCAAGCAAGGAGTATCATCTACATGGCTGTAAATGATTACCTTCTACCTCACATCAGAGGTTTGGAAAGTGCTACAGATGTTTGGAATGCCTTGGAAGAGCATTTCCAAAATACAACTAAGTCAAGGAAGTCCTCACTATGGGCTGAGTTCACAACCTTCAAGAAGAAGAGCTCACAATCAATTTCAGATTATGTGGCAAGGATGAAAGATATTGCAGATAGCTTGGGAGCAGTGGATGAAGACATTGAAGAGGAAAAGTTGGTAAGACAAATACTTACAGGTTTGAGAGGAGATGAGAAGTGGAAGCCTTTTATATTGTCCATAGAATTGTCACTTGATCACTTTACTCCTGATCTTAATCAATTGCTAGGACACATGCTAACCTTTGAGCAGGATCTTAAAGGAGACAATGATAGAAGTACAAGTCAAGCTATGTACTCTAAGGACAAGAAAAAGAATGGCAAGGGAAAGCAATCAAATGATGATGAAGGGAATTCAACTCAAGCTAACTTCACAAAAGGGAAGATGAATTTCAGAGGTAAAGGAAGAGGAGGTAAGAACAAAGATAATGCTAAAGCTTGTTGGATTTGTGGCAGAACAAATCATTTGGCAAATGATTGTTGGTATAACAATCAAAATGCGGGAAGCAATAATCAGAATTATAACCAAAGAGGTAGAGGAGGCAGAAACCAAAGAGGCAATTTCAGAGGAAGAGGAGGTAGGACATCATATGGTAGAGGAGGTGGAAGAAACTTCCAATCTCAGTCCTACAACAATAATTATTACAATTATGCATCAGATCAGAAGGATGACATGACTCTTATATTGAATGCAACTCATGAATCAATGGGAGAAGATCAAAGAGTGTTTTATATTGACTCAGGGTGCAGCAACCATCTGAGTGGGAATCTATCTTTGATGACTGATATGGAAGCAAGGGTGAATGGACATACAGTTCAGACAGGTGACAATACCAAACATAAAGTGGAGAGCATTGGATCAGTGAAGACAAAGAGTGGAAGTACACTTCTGAGCAAGGTACTTTATGTTCCTACTATTCCTAAAAATTTGATAAGTGTAGGGCAAATTGTGGAGAAAGGATATGAGGTAAGATTCACAAATGATGGTGTTTATGTACAAGATCCAAATCAGGGATATAGAAACATAATTGCAGGTAAAAAGGAAGGAAGATTGTTCACTCTCAAAGTCCAAGGTAATGTGGGACATGCATTATTTACCTATGGAAGTCAAAAGGTATCTGAATTAGACCTATGGCATAAAAGGCTAGGTCATTTCAATGAGAGAGCTATAAAGGAGATGTCAAAGAATCAGGTGGTGCTTGGATTGCCAAACATTGAAGGGCAACATATGGTGTACAAGTGTGAAGCTTGTCAATTAGGTAAAGCACATAAGAGTTCTTATAACAAATCAGGATACAAGCATTCAAATATGCTTGAATTGGTTCATACAGATGTATGGGGTCCCTCAAGGGACTATAGCATAAATGGATCCAGATATTATGTGTTGTTTGTTGATGATGCAACCAGGTGGATTACTTTGTATGTAATCAAGGATAAATCAGAAGTTTTCCATACATTCAAACATTTTCATGCTTATGCAGAAAGGATCACAGGGCAAAAGCTCAAGAGGTTAAGATCAGATGGAGGGGGAGAGTATTTCTCTAAAGAGTTTGATGATTATCTGTGGAATGCAGGTATCAAAAGAGAAGTAACTTGCAGGTACTCCCCTCAACAGAATGGAGTAGCAGAAAGGAGGAATAGGACTCTTGTAGAGTTTGCAAGAGCCATGATGAAGGAAAAGAATTGTCCAAATTACTTATGGGCAGAAGCCATTAACAGTGCAACATATCTTGTGAATAGGTTGCCTTGCAAAGCTTTGGATGGAGGAACCCCTTATGAAGCATGGTGGGGTAAGAAGCCTACTCTTGATCATTGTAAAGTATTTGGATGTATTGCATATGCTTATGTTCCTTCACAATTAAGACATAAGCTAGAACCAAAAGCAGAGAAGTATGTGTTTATTGGATATGATGATAGACAGATGGGTTACAGGTTGTGGAGTCCATCCACAAAGCAATTTCTTGTTACTAAAGATGTGACATTTGATGAGCAAAACATGTGGTATACAGGATCACCAAATGAGTTTGCAGGTGTTGAAGAGATACAAAGGAAAGGAAAGGCAAAGGTAAAAGTATGTGAAGAAATTGTTGATGAAGTTGACTCTAGAAGTAGAGTGCAGGATCATGTAGAAGAAGGGCCAAGATTTGATCCAGAATCAAATGAGGCTGAAACTTCAAGAAGTGCAGAAATCAGAAGATCTACAAGGGAAAGGAAAGAACCTATAAGGTATAGTTATGATACATCTTTCCTAACAACAAAAGATTATGCCTACATTGTGAAAACAGAAGAAGATCCAACTACTTATGAAGAAGCCAAAGGTAAACAGAATTGGGAGAAGGCAATGCAGGAAGAGTATGATGCTCTATTTGAAAATGAAACTTGGGAACTAGTACCAAGACCAAAGAATCAGAAGGTCATTGGATGTAAATGGGTATATAAAACAAAGAGGTTTGCAGATGGTAAGGTGTCTAGATATAAGGCTAGACTTGTGGTCAAAGGTTATGCCCAAACTTATGGGGTAGATTATGATGAAACCTTCAGTCCTGTTGCTAAGATGTCTACAATTAGGACATTGATTGCTATTGCTGCTTGTAAGGGATGGAAATTATCACAATTGGATGTGAAAAATGCATTTCTAAATGGATACATTGCAGATGAAGTATATATGGAGCAACCAGAAGGCTTCATGGAATCAATTGGATCAGATTATGTGTGTAAGCTCAAGAGAGCTTTATATGGGTTGAAGCAAGCCCCAAGAGCTTGGAATTACAGATTGGTCAAGTTCTTGAATGAATGTGGATTTCAAGCATCAAAGGCAGATAGTAGCTTGCTAGTGAAGGCAAGTGAAAATGGCTACATTTACATGTGCATTTATGTTGATGATATTATTGTTACAGGAACAGATGCTCAAGGAATCAATGAACTCAAAAGACAAATAGAGAAGGAGTTTAAGATAAGTGATTTGGGAAACTTATCTTATTTTCTAGGAATGCAGATTGTGTATACTCAACATGGAGTATATGTTTCACAAGAGAGATACTTGAAGAATCTTCTAGTCAAGTTTAACATGGAAGATTGCAAGACCTCAACTACACCATTGGAGGTAAATCATAAATTAAGCAGGTATGGAGGTGAAGAGTTCAATGATATGAAGAAATATCAGAGTTTGGTAGGTAGTTTAATCTATGCTACCTTGACAAGGCCAGATCTATCATATGCAGTAGGTGTGTTGTCACAATTTATGCATTGTCCAAAGAAGACTCATTGGATTGCAGCCCAAAGGGTACTCAGATATATCAAAGGAACCCTAAGTGAAGGTTTGTATTATGGTTTCACTTCTGACACAAGAATCAAAGTGTTTAGTGATGCAGATTGGGCAGGTGACTCAGATGATAGAAGGTCTACTCATGGGTATCTTTGTTATGTTGGAGATAAACTAGTTTCTTGGTGTTCAAAGAAGCAACATACAGTTGCTTTATCATCCACAGAAGCTGAGTATAAGGGAATGGTAGAAGCTGCAAAGGAAGTGATATGGTTGAAGACCTTGATGAAAAGTTTTGAGATTGATCATAGTATTCCAATAATTTTTGGAGACAATATGAGTTCTTTGTATTTGGCAGCTAACCCTGTTTTTCATGCCAGAACTAAGCATATAGAGATTCAGTATCATTTCTTGAGGGAAAAGGTACTGGATAAAGAGATTGAAGTGATGTACACTCCAACAAAAGAACAAGTGGCAGATATGATGACAAAGAGCTTGGATGGACCTAAGTTACAAAGGTTCAAAGACATGGCAAGTATAAAGAAGACAGAGAAAACCTCAATTGATGATTGAGGGGGAGCTGTTGGTGCAGACCAATCACCAATTGAAGGCTTGGAAGATTAAAGGATGAAGGAAGAATCAATTCTTAAAGTTTGGAAGAAGATCACATTCAGAGGATAAGAGAAGTGTACACATATGTACATTAGTATAGCCATAGCTGACTTAGATCTTTTGTTTAGTAAGAATCATGTACAAATTTATCTATAAATACTTTGAGAAAAGTCGGGGCAATAAAGGAGAGCATATGTGAAAATAGTTAGATGTCAAGAATGAGGAAGTTAGATGTCATGAGATAGAGGAAAAGTTAGTTGAGTTTGCTCTCATCACTCAACTGTAATTCTTCTGAGTAATAGAAAATATTTGCGCCCGATGTTTCTGCGTGTTCTCCTTCTACAGTAGATCAATTGTGAAATGCTTCTGTACAAGTCTAAGTTGAGAGTTGCTTGACCTCTGTACAAAGTTTTAGCTTCCAATTGTAATCAGGCTTAGAGAATTAAGTGTAGGAACATTCACATGTGAAGTGTGTTCACAGGTTCCTAAAACAGGCGCAGATTTCGAACTTAATGTTTTTGATCATTTCTCCTAGCACAGTTTAAAGTTTTGCATGAGTGAGGGCTTAATCTTTAAGTTGAAAGATAAGCTACTCATGGCTAGAAGCATTTGCTTAAATGGGTTCTATTCAAGGAGAACCAAGTCTTAAAAGTTGCAGGTGTAAAATCGACTATTCTGAATGACAGTTTCTGACATAGGTAACTTGTGAAGTTGATTTCTCAAGTTATACTAAAGCTTTTGAAGTAATTCAACTTGTAGGAGGTGCGCAATCTCTAGGAGATACTTCGTACAAAGTTTCATAAAAAACTTTACATGTTTGATAGGTCAATGTGGAGAAATAGTGCAGCAGACTTTTCTGTGTTTCATGTTCTTCACAGATTTGTTAATCCTTTGATAGTTAGTAATTGATCCTCTAAATTAGTGGAAGTTTTGACTTACTCTTGGTATAGAGGTGCTCTAATCACAAGAGTAAGTTGTTCTTTTGGAGATTAACATTCTCCATCAGGGAGCACCACAGTAAGATCATTTTGACTACTACTGATGGTAGTTCTTTCACTTTGTCAAATGCTTTATTTGTGCTAGGGATCAAGAAGAACCTGTTATCAGTTTTTGCATTAGCCAAGATTGGCTTGGTTGTGAAATTTGTTGATGACAGGTGGACAATTCATGATCTGTCAAATGGTGATGTGATTATTGCTTTTGGCATTTTATATCGTGGGCTGTATAAGCTCATAGACTATGAAAGATCTGTAAATGATTTGGCATGTGCAGTAAATGATTCTTAGGCTATGTCAAATGAAAAGCTTTGGCATGCACGCTTTGGTCATCTGAATTTTGCTAGTTTGCTATGCCTGCAGAAATCTGAAATGGTGTCCTCTTTGACCAAACTTGAGGCACCTGGAAAACATGTTTGTGAAGGCTCTATTTTGGACAAAATTCAGCATTCGTCCTTTCCAAAAGATGGTTCAGTTCGGACTACTAAAAAATTGCAGCTTGTACATAGTGATGTCTGTGGTCCTATGCAGACACCTTCTTTTGGAAATTATCTTTACTTCGTGACTTACATCGATGATTTTTTCAAGCATGCATGGGTATATCCATTGAAGGAAAAGTCCGAAGTGTTCATGTGCTTCAAACAATTTTTGGTTTTGGCTGAAAATTTGTCAGTATGTAAAATGGGCACCCTCCATTCTGATCGAGGGGGGGAAAATATGTCTTCTGATTTTAATGCATTTCTCGCTGAACGTGGGATAAAACACTAGTGTACAGTGCCATATACACCTCAATAGAATGGAGTTGCTGAACAAAAGAACATGTCACTCATGGAGATGGGGAGGTGTATGATCAAGAGTCAGGCTTTACCACATAGTTTCTGGCTTGATGTTGTCATGTGTGCATCATATGTACTGAACAGGTGTCCCACTAAAGCGCTGCAGTCTATCACTCCCTATGAGGCTTGGCATGATCGTAAGCCATCTGTTGCTCATCTGCATGTTTTTGGTTGTTTGGCATATGCATTAGTGCCTGAACAACATCGCAGAAAATTGGATGATAAAGCAATAAAATGTATTTTTGTTGGGTACAGTTCTGAAAGTAAAGGGTATCATCTGTATCATCTGTATCATCCATAGACTAAACACATTCTGGTTAGCCTTGATGTTGTTTTTGTGGAAGATGCTATTCAGCCATTGCTTTCATGTACTAAGGAGACATCTGTTAGCTCCAAAGACATGTATGATACTTTGCTGCGTCTTTTGACAGGTGGACAGTCTAGTGTTGGTCCCAATGAGGCAACTTCTCAGCATTTGCAGGTTTCATGTGATGATGGAGAGCATTCCATTTCTGATGCAGATTTACATGATGCACTGGTTGATGAGAGAGCTGATATTAAGCAGGCAAAAACTATGCCAAAATGGCTCGTGCAGACTTTGCGTGACAACAAATTAGATGCACCTCTGCCATTACTCGTTCAGGCTCTCATAGTGCCTCTTTTGCATCAGATTCCTATGCTATGATACAACTAGTCTCTGTGATGAGAATGAGCCTGTTTCGTTTGATGAAGCAAAAAATTCAGAAAATTGGATGGCTTTTATGCAATCTGAATATGATGCTATAATGAAATATGGTACTTGGTCTTTATGTGACTTGCATCCTGGCAAGAAGGCCATTGGCACCAAGTGGGTATACAAGCTGAAGCGTAAACCAGATGGTATAGTTGACAAGTATAAGGCTAGGCTTGTTGCAAAGGGTTATGCACAAGAAAGAGGCATTGATTTTGATGAGAGCTTTGCACTTACATGCCGTATGACTACTGTTCAGAGCATCTTTGCACTTGCAACTCATCATGGTTGGAATTGTTGGTGCAGAGCAATCAACAATTGAAGTTTTGGAAGTCAAAGAATGAAGACAAGATCAAGTTTTGAATCATAGAAGAAGTTTACATTCAGGAGTTGAAAGAAATGTACACATATGTACATTAGTTTAGATATAGGTCACTTATACTTTTGATTAGTCATAAGTTTGTAAATATTTGCCTATAAATACTATTGAAAATGTCGGGACAAGTATGAGAGAGCATGAGAATAGAGTAATCAGAAGTTGTATGAGTTTTAGCCATCCTAGAAGTGAGTTAAGTCTCTCTCATCACTAGATCTAAAATTCTCAAAAATGAAGAAAATGTTGCGCCTGATGTTTCTAAGTTTTCTCCTTCTGTGTTAGATCTTTTGTGAAATGCTTTTGTACAAGTCTAAGTCTATAGGTGATTGACCTATGTACAAATTTTTAGCTTCCAATTGTGATCAAGCTGAGAGAATTATGTGTAGGAACATTTGTATGTGAAGAAGTGTTTACTGGTTCCTGAAACAGGCGCAAAATTTGAAGTCAATGTTTTGATCAATTCGCCTTCCACAGTTTAAAGTTTTGAGCAAGTAAGTACTTAATCTTTAAGTTGGAAGGTAAGCTACTTGTGGCTAAAAGCATTTGCTTAAACGGGTTCTATTCTTGGAGAACTATGTCTTAGAAGTTATAGGTGTCTAAATTGACTTCTCAGAAATACAGTTTTAGACATAGGTGACTTGTCAAGTTGATTTCTCAAAATCTACTGAATCTTTTGGAGTGATTCGACTTGGAGGAGGTGCGCAATCTTTAGGCAACACCTTGTGCAAAGTTCTATAAAAAACGTTACACATTTGATAAGTCAACGAGAAAGATATGTGCAACAGACTTTCTGTAGAATCATCCTTTTCACAGATTTTCCAGAGTCCTTACAATTGAATGTTGATCCTCAAAATTGGTAAAGATTTTGACTTACTCTTGATATAGAGGTGCTCTAATTTCAAGAGTAGGTTGTTCTTTTGGAGATTAACACTCTCCATCAGTGGTATCAGAACAGGAAGCATCAAAGGAGTATTATTCGAAGTAAAGGTACATTTATTACTCATAAAGTTTAAAGAATTCAATACACAGGACAAGAAAAGATGGGAGATTCTCTTCAGATAGAGAAATTGGATAGAGAGAACTATCCAACATGGTCAATGAGGATGGAAGCTCATCTAATGAGCAAAGATTTGATAGGATATATTACAGGTGAAGAAGAAAAGCCTCAATTCAGAGATCCTAGTGTTCCAACTAGGGAGGAATTGTCAGATTTGAAGAATCGGATGAAGAGAGATGCTCAAGCTAGGAGCATTATCTATATGGCAGCCAATGACTACTTGCTACCTCACATTAGAGGTCTTGAAAGTGCAAGTGATATATGGAATGCTTTGGAGGAGCATTTCCAAAATACCACAAAGTCAAGGAAGGCATCTTTGTGGGAAGAATTTACTACTTTCAAGAAGAAGGCCTCTCAATCCATCTCAGATCATGTAACCAGAATGAAGGACATTGCAGATGCATTAGGAGCTGTTGATAAAGACATTGAGGAGGATAAATTGGTAAGGCAAATCCTTACAGGTTTGAGAGGTGATGACAAATGGAAGCCATTCATTTTGTCTACTGAATTATCACTTGATCATTTTACTCTTGACTTAAATCAGTTGCTAGGACATATGTTAACCTTTGAGCAGGATGTCAAAGGTGAAGGTGACAAGAGTACAGGTCATGCAATGTACTCAAAGGATAAGAAGAAAATTAGCAAAGGAAAGCAACAAGCAAATGAAGATGAAGGCACAACTAGTCAAGCCAACTTCCTAAGAGGAAGAGGAGGTGGCAAAGGTAGAGCAAGAGGCAGGAACAACAAAGATGGAGTCAAAGTTTGCTGGATTTGTGGTAAGACAAATCATTTAGCTAATGATTGTTGGCATAATACTCAGAATAATGGTGGATATAATCAGAATTTTAACTCAAGAGAAAGAGGTGGCAGAAACCAAAGAGGTAATTTCAGAGGTAGAGGTAGTAGGGGTTATTTTGGAAGAAATGCAGGTAGAGGATTCCAAAGTCAACAATACAACAATACCTACTATAATCATGCTTCAGATCAGAAGGAGGATTCAACATTGATAATGAATGCAACTTGTGAAAGGAAAAGTGAAGACGAAAGAGTCTTCTACATTGACTCAGGGTGTAGCAATCACCTGAGTGGTAACATAGCATTGATGACTGATTTAGAAAATAAGGTATCTAATCATGTTGTTCAAACAGGTGACAATACAAAGCATAATGTGAAGTCAATTGGATCAGTGAAGGCTAAGGATGGTAGCACCTTATTGAGTAAGGTATTGTATGTTCCTACAATTCCTAAGAATCTGATAAGTGTAGGACAAATTGTTGAAAAAGGTTATGAAGTGAGATTCACTAATGAAGGAGTATTTGTGGAAGACCCTAGCAATGGGTATAAACAAATTGTTTCAGGGAAGAAAGAAGGAAGATTGTTCACATTGAAGATTCAAGGTAATGTTGGTCATGCCTTGTTCACTTATGGAGGACATAAGATCTCTGAGTTAGATCTTTGGCACAAGAGGCTTGGACACTTCAATGAAAGAGGTATCAAAGATATGATTAACAGTGGTTCAGTGCTTGGATTGCCTAATGTTACATGTGAACATATGACATACAGATGTGAGGCATGTCAATTAGGTAAGGCTCATAAGCAATCTTACTCCAAGCATGGTTTTATGTATTCAGAGAAGCTTGAGTTGGTACACACAGATGTATGGGGACCATCAAAGGATTTCAATATCAATGGTTCAAGGTACTATGTGATTTATGTTGATGATGCTACCAGATGGATTACTATCTATGTGATCAAAGATAAGTCAGAAGTATTTAGTACATTCAAACATTATCATGTGTATGCAGAGAGAATTACAGGTCATAAGTTGAAGAGATTAAGATCAGATGGAGGGGGAGAGTATTTCTCTAATGAGTTCAGTGATTACTTGTGGAATGCAGGTATAAAAAGGGAAATTACTTGCAGGTACTCCCTTCAACAAAATGGTGTAGCAGAGAGGAGGAATAGAACTCTTGTTGAGTTTGCAAGATCCATGATGAAGGAGAAAAATTGCCCAAATTATTTGTGGGCTGAGGCTGTAAATACAACTACTTATTTAGTCAATAGGTTGCCATGTAAAGCCTTGCAGGGTATGACACCATATGAGGCATGGTGGGGTAAGAGACCTACATTAGACCATTGCAAAGTATTTGGATGTTTGGCTTATGCATATGTGCCATCACAATTAAGACACAAATTAGAACCTAAAGCTGAAAAGTATGTATTCATTGGTTATGATGACAAGCAGATGGGTTATAGATTGTGGAGTCCATCCACAAAGCAATTCATTGTGTCTAAGGATGTTACATTTGATGAGCAAGGTACTTGGTATGCAGGTACTATCAATATTAATACAGATAATGAAGAAATTGTGAGTCAAAAGAAAGGTAAATCAAAGGTTCAGATATTTGATGAACAAGAGAATAATGAAGTGCAGGTTGAAGTTGAAGAAATGCCAAGATTTGATCCTGAGTGTGAAGAACCAGAAACCTCAAGGAGTGGAGAACTCAGAAGGTTATCAAGACACAAGTGGCAACCTACAAGGTATAGCTATGACACTTCTTTTTCGGCTACAAAAGATTATGTTTATATGATTAAAGCAGATGAAGACCCTTCTACATATGAAGAGGCAAAAGGTAAGGAAAATTGGGAGAAAGCTATGCACGAAGAATATGATGTATTATTGGAGAATCAGACATGGGATTTGGTTCCTAAACCAAATAGCCAGAAGATCATTGGATGCAAGTGGGTTTACAAAACAAAGAGATTTGCAGATGGAAGTGTGTCTAGGTACAAAGCTAGACTTGTTGTCAAAGGGTTTGCTCAAACATATGGTATTGATTATGATGAGGCCTATAGTCCTGTGGCAAAGATGACAACCATCAGGACACTCATAGCCATTGCTGCATGTAAAGGTTGGAAGTTATGTCAATTAGATGTGAAAAATGCTTTTTTAAATGGTTACATTTCAGATGATGTTTTCATGGAGCAACCTCAAGGATTCAGAGATGGGAGGTATCTAGATCATGTGTGTAAGCTCAAGAGAGCTTTCTATGGGTTGAAGCAGGCCCCAAGGGCATGGAATTATAGACTTGTGAAGTTCTTGAAAGAACTTGGATTTCAAGTATCTAAGGCAGATAGTAGCTTGCTTGTTAAAGCAAGTGATGATGGGTTCATTTACATGTGCATATATGTTGATGATATAATTCTTACAGGTACAGATGAGAAAGGCATTCAAAGCCTAAAGAAGCAAATGGAGAAAGAATTTAAAATCAGTGATTTGGGAGATTTATCATATTTCTTGGGCATGGAGATTTCATATACTCAACATGGAGTGTATGTGACTCAAGAAAGGTATTTGAAGAACTTCTTAATCAAGTTTAAAATGAATGATTGCAGGGTAGCACCTACTCCAATGGAGGTGAATCACAAATTGAGCAGATTTGGTGGAGAAGAATTCAAGGATATGAAGTTATACCAGAGTTTGGTTGGTAGTCTTAACATTAACTAGGCCTGATTTATCATATGCAGTTGGGGTTTTGTCTCAATTCATGCATTGTCCTAGAAAAGAACATTGGATTGCAGGTCAAAGAGTGTTGAGATACATTAAGGGTACACTCAAAGAGGGTTTGTATTATGGTTTTACATCAGATACAAATATCAAAATATATAGTGATGCAGATTGGGCAGGTAATCATGATGATAGAAGATCAACCTATGGATACATGTGTTATGTGGGAGATAAGTTAATCTCTTGGTGTTCAAAGAAGCAACACACAGTTGCTTTATCATCTACAGAAGTTGAGTACAAAGGCATGGTTGAAGCTGCAAAGGAAGTGATATGGCTTAAGACTCTAATGAAGAGTTTTGATATCATTCAGAGTACTCCTACTATTCATGGAGATAACATGAGTTCGTTGTATCTAGCTGCTAACCCTGTTTTTCATGCCAGGACCAAACACATTGAGATTTAGTACCACTTTCTAAGAGAGAAGAAGATGGACAAAGAGATTGAAGTCATACATACTTCAACTAAAGATCAGATAGCTGATATGCTTACCAAAAGCTTGGATGGACCAAAGCTATAGAGATTCAAAGACATGGCATGCATAAAGAAAATAGAGAAAACCTCAATTGATGATTGAGGGGGAGCTGTTGGTGCAGAGCAATCAACAATTGAAGTTTTGGAAGTCAAAGAATGAAGACAAGATCAAGTTTTGAAGCATAGAAGAAGTTTACATTCAGGAGTTGAAAGAAATGTACACATATGTACATTAGTTCAGATATAGGTCACTTATACTTTTGATTAGTCATAAGTTTGTAAATATTTGCCTATAAATACTATTGAAAATGTCGGGACAAGTATGAGAGAGCATGAGAATAGAGTAATCAGAAGTTGTATGAGTTTTAGCCATCCTAGAAGTGAGTTAAGTCTCTCTCATCACTAGATGTAAAATTCTCAGAAATGAAGAAAATGTTGCACCCGATGTTTCTGAGTTTTCTCCTTCTGTGTTAGATCTTTTGTGAAATGCTTTTGTACAAGTCTAAGTCTATAGGTGATTGACCTCTCTACAAATTTTTAGCTTCCAATTGTGATGAGGTTGAGAGAATTATGTGTAGGAACATTTGTATGTGAAGAAGTGTTTACTGGTTCCTGAAATAGGCGCAAAATTCGAAGTCAATGTTTTGATCAGTTCTCCTTCCACAGTTTAAAGTTTTGAGCAAGTAAGTACTTAATCTTTAAGTTGGAAGGTAAGCTACTTGTGGCTAAAAGCATTTGCTTAAACGGGTTCTATTCTTGGAGAACTATGTCTTAGAAGTTATAGGTGTCTAAATTGACTTCTCAGAAATACAGTTTTAGACATAGGTGACTTGTCAAGTTGATTTCTCAAAATCTATTGAATCTTTTGGAGTGATTCGACTTGGAGGAGGTGCGCAATCTTTAGGCAACACCTTGTGCAAAGTTCTATAAAATACTTTACACATTTGATAAGTCAATGAGAAAGATATGTGCAGTAGAATTTTTGTAGAATCATCCTTTTCACAGATTTTCCAGAGTCCTTATAATTGAATGTTGATCCTGAAAATTGGTAAAGATTTTGACTTACTCTTGATATAGAGGTGCTCTAATTTCAAGAGTAGGTTGTTCTTTTGGAGATTAACACTCTCCATCAGGAATGTACATCAGTTAGACATTAAAACAAAATTTCTGAATGGTGACTTGCATGAGGAAGTGTAAGTTTTTCAGCCCCGTGGCTTTGTGCAAAAAGGACATGAAAACCAGGTGTGCAGGTTAAAGAAGGCATTATATGGTTTAAAGCAAGCACCACATGTTTGGTATGAGAAGATACATGCCTATCTGATTGCACATGGTTTTGAGAAGAGTCTAATTGAAAGCACCTTATATGTTAAGCGTGCTAATCATGTGCTTCTGCTCATTGTTGTCTATGTTGACAACATGCTTCTCATTGGTCCTCATGAGAAGCATATTGCTGATTTCAAGGCTGATTTTCATGCCTCATTTGAGATGTCTAATTTAGGGCATTTGCATCACTATTTGGGCATCCAGTTTATGCAAGTTGATGGTGGTATGGCTTTGTGTCAAACGAAATATATTGACACATTATTGCAGCATTTTGGCCTTGAAGACTGTAAGCCTATTGCCACTCCTATGGAGACAGGTTTACGATTGAGTCTTCATGATGCTGGAGATGCATTTGATGCTGTTCTCTATCAGCAAGATGTTGGATGCTTGATTTACTTATGCATTACTCGGCCAGATATTCAGTTTGCTATCTCATGGAGAGCAGGTTTATGCATTGCCGAGGAGTCAAGCATTGGTAGGCAGTTAAGCGCATCTTTCGCTATTTGAGTGGTACTCGGCTACTTGGGTTGTTTTATCCCAAGGGGGGATCACTACCACCAGATTTGTAGGCTTTTTCTGACTCTGATTGGGCTGGTTGCTATTACACTTGTGTGTCCACTAGTGGCTTTTGCTTCATGCTTGGTAGCTCATGTATATCTTGGTTGAGCAAGAAGCAGCCTACTGTGGCCACTTCTTGTTGTGAGGCTGAGTATATGGCAGCTTTCACAATGACTGTTGAGTATGTGTGGCTCAGATGCCTTATGGCTGATTTGGGTGTTGGTCAAACTTCTGCCACCACCATCTTCACTGACAGTCAGAGTGCATTGGCAGTTGCGAGGAACCCTATGTTCCATGCTTGCACTAAGCACATTGACGTGCATTATCACTATGTCAGGGAGAGGTAATCTGCTAGGGAGATCATCTTGGCATATGTGCCCACGTAGGAGAACATTGCAGAGAAGGCTCTGCCTAGGGAGACGTTTGAAGCTTTTCGTAAAGCTTTGGGCTTACTTCCTTTTATGGAGTGATTTCCACATAGCTTGGCACTTCCTTATACATGAGTGCCAGCTCCTTGTTCACCGCATCACTCCCAGGGGGGATTTGTTGATATATTTAGGTAGTGATGTGTGTGAACACACTAGGACCGCCGGGGCACTTTTTTCCCTCTTTAGAAGGTCTTTTTCCCTCGGCTTGTATATACACCTATTGCCCTAATGGGCTACTTATCTTTGTACATTCTCTAGTAATACATTCAGTATTGTGTGTTGTGCTCCAAGCTTCTTCTTCTTTCTTGTGCTGTTCATGTGCTTCCGCAGACGTCTAACTCCAACAAATTCTACACTGCAAGTGGATAGGGTAATTCCTTCCAAAATTCCTAAGGGTCTTTCAATGTGTCCATCTGCCATCTGGAGCTTCATCCTAGTGGGTCTAAGGGCTAGTTTTCCCCAATGTTTCCACAATGAAGTGGTCGCGATGGCTACTCCTGCACCTGTATCTAGAATGGCTTTGGTAGTGTGACCCTTGTACATAATGGAAAATAAGCATTACCTTCCTTGCCTTCAAGGGTATCTCATGCACCTTTCCTTGTGCACTTGGTCTAGCGGAGGTTGTGGCTATTTTTGGGAACTAGTTTGCTACATGTTTCCATAGTTCATGTTTGATCTTCAATAGCTCATCCATAGTTAAATGGCATTGAACTTTAGTGTTCCTTATAACTTTGGTATTCCTAGGAAGAACTGAGTTTTCTCCCCTTACTCGAATAGTAGGGGCTTTCACTTGAACTGAACAGCCTTCCCAAGGGCCTGTAAAGTGAGGTAACTCTTGCAAAGAGTTAGATTCAAAACTAGTGTGCTCACTTGGCCAATCATCCACTTGATCTCCATAGATAGATGGGATATCTACAGGGAACTGTTCTCTTGAGTCATCAATCTCGAGTATGGGTGGTCGAGATTCTTGTTCCTATCTCCATCTTCCTTCTTGAATCTCTTTCAAGATGGTGTGTGAATCCATATAACCCGTTTGATGATTTTCTAGGTTCAACCTAGCCCATTCGAATGGAGTGGTCTTTGTTGGTGCAAAATGCAAGCCTACACATTTGGCTAGAGGATTCATGAACAATTGAAGCTCCATGGAAACCATTGCTAGGAGAATTTTATCTTTTACACTTGTAAAAGTTACTTTAACTTGGAAGAATCTTTGTAAATCTCAACAAACTCATGGAGTTCATTAGTTGAGAAATCACGACTTTATGTTAGAGAGAATAACTCCTAGATTGATGGATTACTTTTAGAGAGAAGCAAAAGTGAATTCAAATTCAAATTTGAATGTAACACTTATAAAAGGTGGCTTGAAAAAGTCACGTGTAGAAGTCTCAAATTTCCGAGCTTTCCATTGCCATTTTGTAAGAGTGTGAGGTCCACATTGTAGCATACACTACTCACCATCATTAGGCTATGATTGTCAAGCATATGATCTTGTACAACATTGTTCATTAATACAATAGATCTACATTGCTCATAAATGATCTCTCTATCATAGTCATTCATAACTATCAACTTGTACTGCTCATATCTCAATCATTTATCCACCATTTTCAATGACCTATAGCTTATTGGAATCAAATCTAAGTTATCTACGTGCTTACAAATTTTGAAGAAAATCCATTCAGCCAATTTGGAGAAAAGCTTGTCGAAGCATTCACTGGTCAAACTCTACAAAGGTCCTAAAAAATCGGGGGTAATGATTCAATCGTTAAATTGATTATTCTGTGTATAGTGCATCATTTTAAGTGATTCCACTTGGAATCATTAGCTTACTAAGTTAATTTAATACCTCTAAAATGAATTGTTCTAATTCCTACTGTACTAGTAGCACTGAGCATAACAAGCAGCAGGTGTGATAAAAAATAGAAGGTTTTCATTGAACCTTCAACTTGGAAGTAGTTTGTTTTGATCAAATATTTTCTCAGGTCATTTCCAAAGTACATAGGCACTTGTATAGTGTCATTGGAAAGCTAAGAGGGCCCACAACTCAACTCTAAAGCTACAAGGGGCTGGTACAAAGCAGGATTTGGCAGTACCTACTCATTTCTTGGAGTGTCCATCCATCTATCCCAACAATGGTATCAGAGCAAAAATAAGGTAAAATGGGAGATGGTTTTCCTTCTTTCATTGATAAATTGGACAGGAACAACTATCAAGCATGGTCCTTGAGGATGAAGACATACTTGCAAGGAAGGAGCCTTTATGGATACATCTCAGGAGATGAGGAGATGCCCATATTCAGAAGCAAAGGACAACCTACAAGAGAGGAACATGAAAGACTCAACACATGGTGTGGCAATGATGCATTAGCAAGGTCCTACTTACTTAACTCAATCTCTGATTTTCTTCTTCCATATTTTAGGAATTGTAAGACATCCCAAGAGACTTGGGAAACATTGTCTTCTTATTTCTCTTCCAACACAAGGGCTAGGAAGAACCAATCGTGGATTGCGTTTACCACTCAAAGAAAGCAACCTAAGCAAGGTGTCTCAGAGTATGTGACCAAAGTCAAAGATATAGAAGATCAATTGGCAAGCATAGGAGAAGAAATTGAAGAAGAGTAGATTGTAAAAAAAGTAATCAATGGTATTAAAGCTGATGACAAATGGGAGAGATTCACAACTACCATGGACTTGTACATGGACATGCAGATTCCAGACCTTACCACACTCATGGGGCAACTATTTACCCATGAAGCCAAGCTCAACAAGCATGGAGATTCATCAAGAGGTAATAGCTCTTTTGCCCTATACACTGATAAAAGTAAGTCCAAAGAGAAAGGGAAGAACAAAAAGGTTGAAGATGAAGGAACTACCTCCCAAGCCAACTATGCATTGAGAGGTAGGACATCAAGAGGAAGGGGTAGATGAGGTAAGCAAGGTAGGGAAGACCTTATAACTCCTCACCATGCAATATTTATGGATAGATAATCTGGACAATTCTTTTCTTTCAGCATAGGTCGTGCAAACCGACTAGAGTTCGGTTCCTTCTTTCTGCTACACCGTTTTGTTGTGGTGTATACCTGCAGGTTATTCTCTCTTAATTCCTGTATTCCAAAGATAATCATTGAATTCTTGGGAGAAGTATTCTCCACCTCCATCAGACCTTAGTCTTTTAAGCTTTCAACCTGTGAGTCTTTCAGCATATGCATGAAAATGTCTGAAGGCTCCAAACACTTCTGATTTCTCTTTCAAAACATAAAGAGTTTTCCATCTTGTTGCATCATCAATGAAAAGGACATAATACCTTGATCCGCTGATTGATCCTTCTTTTGTTGGTCCCCATACATCTGTATGTATGAGTTCTAGCACATCATCATGTTTGAATCCTTTCTTCTGGAAAGGTAACCTGTGGGCTTTTCCCATCTGACAAGCTTCACATTTGTGAATCATATGTTGGTTCTGTACGTTCGGTAATCCCAGTACAGACTGATTTGCTATCATAGCTTTGATTCCCTTTTCATTGAAATGACCTAATCTCTTGTGCTAGAGATCAAGTTCTGTAATCACCTTTTCATCATGTGTGAGCAACGCTTGGCCAATGTTCCCTTGTACTCTTAAAGTAAAGAGTCTTCCTTCTTTCTTACCAGAGACGATCTGATTATATCAGTTCTCGGGATCTTCTACAAATACACCTTTGTTTGTAAATCTGACCTGAAATCCTTTCTCAACTATCTGTCCCACACTAATCAGATTTTTTGGTATTGTCGGAACATACAAAACATTGGTTAACAAATTTGCTCCACTCTTACACTTCACTTTTCCAATTGAATGTACGCTATGTCTTATATTGTCACCTGTTTGAACAGTATGACTCGAACTTCCTTTTTCCAGTTCTGACATCAGTTCTATGTTTCCTGACAAGTGATTAGAACATCCAGAGTCAATGTAAAATACCTTTAGATCTTCGTTATCAGATGTGCTAATTGAGTTCATCATCAATGATGTATGATTTTCATTCTGTGTGTCATTTGCGTAGTTGTTGTAGGATTGGCCCTGTCCCCAACTTCCCGTTCCACCTCTACCGTAGCCTCCTCTTTGATTCTGTCTACCCTTTTGGAAGTTACCTTGATATCTTCCGCTTCTGCCTCTGCTATTACTGTTCTGATTTTGATTTGATCCCTGTTGGTTGTGCCAACAGTCATGCGCCAGATGATTACTTAGTCCACAAATCCAACAAGCTTTCTTGTTGGTATTCTGACTACTTCTTCCTCTTCCAAAACCTCTTGTTCTTCCTCTGCCAGTGCTTTTACCTCTTGCATAATAAGCCTAAGGATTCGACTCCTCTTCATCTTTTGACTTACCTTTATCTCCTTTCTTTTTGTTCTTCATGTACATTACAGAGCTTTGTCCTTTATCTCCATCTCCTTTCAGATCTTGCTCATATGTGAGCATCAAACCAAGCAACTGATTTAAATCTGGTACAAAGTGATTTAAGGAAAGTTCAGTTGAGAGTATGAAAGGTTTCCACCTTTCATCTCCTCTTAACCCTGTTAGCAGTTGCGCTATCAATCTGTGATTTTTGACATCTTCATTTATGGATCCTAGACTATCTTCTAGATCCTTCATTTTAGTGACGTAGTCACTAATGTTTTGACTCGGCTTCTTTTTGAACGTTGTGAACTAGCCTTTCTAGCTTTTGTAGTATTTTGGAAGTGGTCTTCCAATGCGCTCCATATGTCCTCCGCTTTCTCCAGACCTCTAATGTGCGGTAGTAGATGATCTGAAACAGTGTTGTAGATGTAGGCTCTTGCCGTTGCATCTTTCTTCTGCCACAGCTTCAAAGCTTCTAACTCTTCCTTTTTCGGTTGGCTATCATCTTCGAAGGTCGGCTTCTTTTCTTCTCCAATCACATACATCATTAAGTCCTTACTCATTAGTAAGGCCTCCATACGCATTACCCACGCGGGATAATTATCTCTGTCCAGCTTATCAATTTGGACATGATATGCCATGATCTTCTTGTTTGATTTAGGTTGCCTTGAGAGTCTTTTGGCTCTGATTCCGCTCGTGGGAATAACCTGCTCTGATACCAATTGTTGTGGATACTTTCGCTCTGATACCGCTGATGATGAGCCTTCTTACGGCTCTAATACCACTTGTTGATGGTCGTCACGGCAAAGGCTTGAACCTTGTCAGGCCTGCGGAAAAATTGCCGCGCCACCGAATAGAGAGCTAAGCTAGAGTGATATAGAACACCTCTGTAATCAACACTAGCTTAGCAGGATTATTGTCGCTTAACTCTGTTAAACTGTGACTTGAATTCCACCGGAACTTCACCGGACAGTCACTGGGACGTCACTGAAATGTTATCGGAATTTCACCGGAATGAACTTCAATTCTGCTCGTAATTACTTCAAATGAAGTTATGTGAAGTAAGGAAGTGATGCGTGAGCTTCCTTCACTGAATGAACTTCTTCTTGAAGTTTAGGGAAAACTTCACAGTTCTGAAGTGCCACTTTCTGGTTAGACTTTGTACTGTGTGTACATATCGATTCCACCGGAAACTTTGATCAGCTTAAAGTAGAGACGTCTAGCTACAAGATGAGCTATCTCTCATACAAATCTTCGAATTCTACTGCGAGATATACTTCGTTGTTCTACCGAAAAACTCCCTTCCTGAGAAAACTATAACTGACCGAAAAAGCGTTTACTGAGATATCTTTGACTGAGACATTCGTTTATTGAGAGAGTACCGAGGAACATGTTTAAGTAACGAACTGTAACTATTAATGGTTAACGAACTTTCTACTGTAACACGAAAAACTCAGATTCTTCACATGCGAACAGTGCGCGCAAACATCCACATGAACATGTGTTTTCTATTAGAGAAGATGTGTACAAATTAGCTTGGCCTCTTCTTGCTCAAGCTGTAGAAACTCTCCTACACTGAGTAGTTTCTTATTACCATCCCTCTCAGATGAATACCTGACATTCCAGGTTTCTGTTATTCATCTGTACATACGCGATCTATGGCGTCTTCTGAGAACTTCTCACTCTCTCTTCACTCATACGCGATCTCTCATCATCCTCATCCTGTTTTCATCATCTTTCCGAGTCTTCTCATCATTGAGTCCTCCAATCCTTGGTGTGTATATACACTTTTTCTTCTGCGCTCTTCCACGCTCTCATTCTTTAATTCACGTTATGCGCGCATTATGCACACACCGTGGTTTATTGTGTTGTTACTCGTACAATTCTTGATTCTCGTTAACGGACTCATTTCGCACGCTGAGGCTTTTGATTTTCTGAAGATTCCGCCTTTTTTTTTCTTTTCTTTTATGTCTGATTGTATGTCAAATTTGTGAGTGATTCCTCAACAATGTGCTCAATCTTTCTTGCTCTTCTTGTGTTGGTTGACTTTTGTTCCTGAAACTTGGCATAACTTCATCTCTAGCCACATAACCATATAAACTTCTACCTTGGAGATAAGCTTCCATTGTTAATGACCAAGCTGAGTAGTTACCTCTATCCAATTTGTCAATAGATGAAGGAAATCCATTTGCCATGTTTGCTCTGATACCACTGTGAAGAGATGGATAGGTATGTGCTTGAAGATGAAGAGGTGTTGCAAAATCCTTGATCTACACCAGCCAAATGAACTCTAGGAGTATATGGTGGGCCCTTTTATCTTGCCAATGGATGTATTAGACACTCTATGTACCTTGGAAGATCACTCTCAAAAAGATAGATCAAAACAGATAAGTTGGAGTTAGCTCAGAGGTAAAGAACTTGCTATTTTGGTTCATACACCTGTCAAGTGTTTTGCATATTTCTCTGAGCACAGCAGCAATTAGCTTAATTCCTCTTGGGGAAGTCTAGTTAACTTAAAGAGATAACTTTCAAGAGTAATCTCATAAAAAATAATGAACCACACACTGAGAATGATGTTTAACAACTGATGACATCATCCCGATTTTCACGGGCTGCTACAGTAATGAGACCAGTGAGCAGAAAAATGAACATAACTCCAGACTTAAGAATCCAATGATTATGAAAATTGGTATGCTTATACTAGACAGTATGCTGACTCGAACAGGCTTTAAATCATGAAATTTGGGTAAGTACACATTGAGAAATAGCTCTGACAAGAGGAGTAAAAAAGTCGGGTACCTGATAGAGAAGTGAAAATGAATAGACACTGTTGACTTCAACTGAACATAACTGAAGATTGAAACATCCAAATGAAATGAAAATTGGTGAGCAAATAGTAGACTTATAGAGATAACTTTAAAAAGTTAAATCACTAAAAATGATGCACCAAGCTCAGAGAAACCATCTCTGCAATCTGACTGAGAAAACTGAGAGATATGGCAGTGAGTAGTACACTTCACAAGAACATGGAAATATGAACTCAAATGATCATGAACATGAAAGTATATTGCTTTTACAATACAATGGACTTACTGATACATATGTGTGCCTTGGAATCACACCTTGATATGGCATAAAGCTCAGCTCTTGGAGGTCTTCACATAGGTCTCTCTAACCATGACTAAAACTGCCATCTATTTATAGTTGAGCTTGGGAGGCTAACTTCTCTCAATCACTCTCCAATCAACTAGTGATTGATTTGATTCTCTATCTACCACAAATCACGAATTCGTGGCTCCTTTTTCCCTTTTTGATCAAGTGGACTCAACCACTTAAGATTCTCTCACTTTTACATTAAGTAAACTCTTCAAAAGCTACAAGAGGTAGTTCACAAGTGAACTTTACATTATCTTCATTTTAAGGCTTCTTCTATGACTTTGTGGGACTCAAGCCAATACTTCGGCTTGTCATAGAATTGCTCCAACATTTACATGTTTCAAGAAGTACCTGGCACTAGTTGAAAACCAAAAAGGAAGGAGCTTGAAGTAGCTACACCACTTCATCTCTTGTGACTATCCACCATCTCCTCCAACAACTGTTATGCTAAACTTCAATGCTTTCCCTTTGAAAGTAGAAGGCACTCTTATCTACAAAACGCTTTTATTGTGTAGGTTCTCTTTATCACATTGTGTAGTTGTGCCTATGCTTTCACTGTTGGAAGTTAATATTCTACTATCATTAAGATAGACTCAAGAGGACTTTTGCATACAACACTAGTTCGTCTTAACCTAGACTTAGGAATGGAGCTCTGTGCAACAAAGAAGGCACACTCTCTTTAATTTTGCAATATAACAAAAAACTCTTCCTCTTATCTGCAATGTTCTACATGAAATCATACAATTGCATGTAGCCTGTGCCCTCACATGAATTGCATTTTTTCAATCATTGTTAAACAAAATATCATAATATTTTTGGCTCATGTGAAATACTCCTCCACATGCTTTAAAACTTAACATGACCCTATACTTCACACAAGAGAGATTCCATGTCAGAAGCAAATGGACATGAACAAAAGTTCCATGATACCTTCAATCCTACTAACTCACTTGGAAAGCACAATCAACATGAATAATCTAACCAAGAATTTATTAATTCTACTACCAAATGATTCCCTAGTATTAATCCTTATACTTCCTATTGATGGGGTTTTGGAGAAAAAAGAGCTTTAGATAATGTTCAAATGAAAGAAAATAGAAACACTCTTACCTCCAAAGATTGATAATCCATGCAAGACCTTGGCATTTGGATGCATTCCCTAGAAAGAGCACCAAAGATGTTGATGAAGACCTATGATCACAATGCCAATGAGAGGTCCACTGGCAGCAAGTCACTTGGATGAACTATTTAATTTTCAATCCAAGTAGTGATTGGCCAAGTGCACATAGACATACCTTTACATATACCAGGAGTCCAAAATAAGCAATGATGAAAAAAATAATAAGGAACATGTACCAAAGAGGAAGAAACATGCACAAATCAAGTGCCAAGACACTACCCTTAGGTATGTTGAGGCACCTCAAGCACAACGTGGAAGCTCACAATGATGATGAAGGTTAAACAAAAGTAAGTTAGAAGCAAAAGTGACATGATTCCTTCAAGATGAAAAAAACTATGTAAATTAGGGTTCCCTTATCTTTTACCCCAATGTAATCTGCCCCCTTCACACTTAAAGTTGTTCATAAGTTAAAAAATAAGTCTTAGAGTTAGTTTCTACTCAAAAAGAGGCTCTAAGAATTAGAAAAATTGGCTAGATAGCGAGCGACAATTGTCCTTAGCTCAAGGACTCCTTGGAATTTACAAAATGGAGCTTGAGTACAGAAATAGATATTTCAATGTATTAGAATTGGGTGGATATTTCATAGATTACCCCTTTGTTACCCTAAGCTTCAAGAAATGCCTTCCAAGTGTATTCCTTGGATCTTCTTCCAAGATTTAACACTCATTCTTGGGATCTTAGCTTCATTGTCTTCGTCCAACACATGAGGATTCATCTTCCTTTGGAAAGATGGGCTCTATTACATGATGATGTAGATATATACAACAAGACAAAAAGATTCATCGAGCAACCTAATAAACTTTCTTGCTCCCGAAGAGTTGGCAGTTATAGTTGCTCGCTTGCATGCTTTTCTTTACCTCACATCTATTCATTTTTGTTGGTGTAAATCACAAGCCTACACATTTGGCTTGGAAGTTATCATGAAGACTCTAGATACATGAAGAACCATAGGAACATATGCTAGTGGTTAATTACCACTTTATCTCATTTGTAAAAGTCAAAATGACTTGGAATATTTTGTAACGACCTACCAAAGTGAGTCTTGGAAAAAGTAGCCTATTTGATTGAGAGAATATCTCCAAGCTTTTAGGACCTTGATCATAGGAAGCCAAAATTTGAATTTGAATTCAAATTTTTGCACATATCCTATAAAAATGTACTTGGAAAAGTCGCGGGTAGATCACTTCCTTCCCGAGGCTTACTCTATTGAGTTTGAGTGTGTGTAAGGACTACATCATAGCCTACACCTCTATATACCATTTGGCAATGCTAGACATGCCAATGGAATTGTAATCAATAGATACATTTACATTATTCATCTTTATGTTCTCTGCTAGTCAACTCAAAAGTCTGTCAACTTGTCAAGGGCATATCTCGGTCAATGCCACTCCAAATTCAGTGATTCAAAGCTTGTTGGATTCAGCTTGAAGTATACTACAAGCGCTCAAAAATTGAAGACATTCCATTCATCATATTCAGAGAAATCGTCGTCGAGGTGCTCACTGGTCTATTTCTGCTACAGTCCTAAAAAGACGGGGGTATAGCTAAGTTTGCTAAATTAATTTCTCTGAGTATAGTTTGTCATTTTACATCATTCCACTTGCAAATGGTAGCTTACTAAGTTAATTGAATGCCCCTAGAAGGAATTTTATCAATTCCTAATGTGCTGGTCACACTGAGAAAAACTTTTAGCAGGTATCTAGACCAAAATAGAAGGTTTTCTTGAGTTTGTGACTTCCAAAGTTATCTGTTTTGATTCAATCATTGCACACATCATTTCCAAAGGACATAGGCCATTTCTTGGTGTCATTGGAATGCTAAGGAAGTCTACTAATCAAGTCTGAAGCTAAAGAAGGCTGGTACAAAGCAAGTTTAGCAGTACCTACTCAGTTTCCTAGATCATCCATCCATCTTTCCCAACAGTGGTATCAGAGCAAATAAGGTAAAATGGGAGATGGTTTTCCTTCATTTATTGACAAATTGGACAGGAAAAACTATCAAGCTTGGTCTCTAAGGATGAAGACCTACTTACAAGGAAGGAGTCTCTATGGATACATCTCAGGAGATGAGGAATTGCCCTCATTCAAAGCAAGAGGTTTGCCAACCAAGGAGGAGCAAGAAAAACTCAACACATGGTGTGCAAGGGATGCATTGGCAAGGTCTTATTTACTCAACTCTATATCTGACTTTCTTTTACCTCATATCAAAAATTGTAAGACTTCCCAAGAGACTTGGGAAACCTTGTCATCATATTTTTCCTCCAATACAAGGGCTAGGAAAAATCAGTTGTGGATTGAGTTCACAACACTAAGGAAGCAACCTAAGCAAGCTGTTTTAGAATTTGTGACCAAGATCAAAGATGTTGCAGATCAGTTAGCAAGCATAGGAGAAGAGATTGAAGAGGAACAAATTGTAAGGCAGGTAATCAATGGAATCAAGGCTGATGACAATTGGGAAAGCTTCACCACTGCAATGGATCTCTACATGGACATGCACACTCCAGATCTCACAACTCTCATGGGAGAACTATTTACACATGAAGCAAAGCTTACCAAGAGTGGAGATACTTCCAAAGGTAACAACTCTATTGCCCTATACACTGATAAGAAATCTAAGGATAAAGGCAAGAGTAAGAAGGTGGAAGATGAAGGCTCTACCTCCCATGCCAACTATGCAGGGAGAGGTAGATCTTCAAGAGGAAGGGGCAGAGGAGGTAAGCAAGGTAGGGGGAGACCCTATAACTCATCACCATGTAACATTTGTGGTTTATCAAATCACACCACAGATGAGTGTTACAGGAATTACAAAAATCAGAGAGGAAGAGGCTACCAAAGAGGTGGATACTCACAGTCTAGAGGAAGGTTCAATCAACACCAAGGCCACAACAACAATTACAACAACAATTACAACAACAATTACAATGGCAACTACCAAGGATGATTCAAAACTAGAAGGGACTACAACAACTACACAGAAGAGCAGGATGAATCTCTACTGATTATGAACATGACTTCAAAATCAGGTACAAATGATGATCATCTGTTTTACATTGATTTAGGGTTTTCAAATCATGTGGCTGGTAATGTGGCACTACTCTCTCATCTTGAGGAACCCAAAGGTAAACATCAAGTCCAAACAGGTGATGATACAAAGCATTCAGTGGTTAAAGTTGGTAATGTTAAGACTTGTGATGGTAATCAGAATTTGTTGAGCAGGGTACTCTATGTACCAACCATTACAAAAAAACTTAATGAGTGTTGGTCAGATTGTAGAGAAAGGTTTGCAGGTCAGATTCAATCAGTATGGAGCATTTGTGGAGGATCCAAGACATGGATTCAAAAGGATAGCTAAAGGAGAAAAATCAGGTAGACTTTTCACTTTTGAGTTGGAAGATACAAAGAACATTGCATTATACAATTATAAAGATCAAACACTTTCAGAGCTTGAGATTTGGCACAAGAGATTAGGGCACATAGGAGAAAGGACCTTGAAGCAAATGTGCAGGGACCAATGTGTGCTTGGGATACCTAATGTATCCAAGCAACATATGATTTACAAGTGTGGTGCTTGTCAATTTGGTAAGTCTCACAGGTTACCCTTCTCCAAGAAAGGATTTATCCATGAAGACTATCTAGAGCTTGTACACACAGATGTATGGGGACCTAGCAAAGACCCCTCAGTCTCAAGTTCAAGGTACTATGTGTCTTTTATTGATGATTATAGCAGATGGACTGTATTATACTTTATGAAGCACAAGGATGAGGTATTTAATTGTTTTAAGAAATATCTTGCATTAGTTGAAAATCAGACAGGAATGAATTTGAAGAGACTAAGGTCAGATGGAGGAGGTGAGTACTTCTCCAATGAATTTGAGGACTTCTTGCAGGACAGAGGCATCAAAAGGGAAATAACCACAAGGTACTCTCCTGAACTGAATGGGGTAGCTGAAAGAAGAAATAGGTTAATTGTTGAGATAGCTAGATCTATGCTTAATGAGAAGAAATTACCTAACTATCTATGGGCAGAGAGTGTTTCTACTGCCACCTATCTCATAAACAGGTTACCATCAAAGTCACTTGATGGTATGACACCCTATGAAGCTTGGCATGGTAAGAGACCATCATTAGATCATTGCAAAATTTTTGGGTGTGTAGCATATGTACACATTCCTTCACAGGTAAGAGGAAAGCTAGATCCAAAGGCTGAAAAATGTATTTTCATTGGATATGATTTAAATAAAAAAGGTTACAAGTTTTATAACCCTACCAATAAGGGATTTATGGTAAGCAGAGATGTGATCTTTGATGAGAATGATTCTTGGTATGAGAATGAATGCAGGAAGGTCAAAATACCCTATGATTTGGAAGAAGAATTTCCAAAACTTACAAAGGAGGAACCTACTCAGGATGGAGAGTCAAGTTCAGATGATGAAGATACAATCAACCTTGAAGAGTTCAAGGCTTGGAAGTCCAAAGGGAAAATGAAGATGAAGAAGCTTGAAGACATACCTGAATCTTCAACTCAATCAATCAGAAGATCTCAGAGAGAAAGCAAAAAACCTATTAGATATGGGTATGATACATCTCTTGTTACTAAACATTCAGTTTATCTTGCAAAGGACTTGTCAAATGAAGAACCAGGTTCATATGAAGAAGCAATCACCAAATCAGAATGGAAAGAAGCTGTGCTATGAGGAGATTGAAGCACTCAAGGAGAGTGATACATGGGAGTTAGTACCCAAGAAGGACTCCATGAAGGTAATAGGATCCAGATGGATCTATAAATTGAAAAGAAATTCTGATGGCACAATTAACAGGTACAAGGCCAGATTGGTAGCCAAGGGTTTTGCACAAACCCAAGGCATTGACTATGAAGAGACATTTTCTCCTGTGGCCAAGATGCCAACAATTAGAGTGTTGGTTAGTGTGGCTGCATCAAAGAATTGGAACATGTACCAATTGGATGTCAAGAATGCTTTCTTGAATGGATGGATTTCAGAAGAAGTTTATATGTCACAACCTCTTGGCTATGAAGACCCTAAGAAGGTAACTTATGTTTGTAAATTAAAGAAGGATTTATATGGATTGAAGCAGGCACCTAGGGCATGGAATTACAGGCTAACTACATACCTCCAAGACCAAGGTTTTGTCATGAGCAAGGCTGGCACTTCCCTGTTCATTAAGAGAAGTAATTTAGAGGTAATCTATCTCTGTGTCTATGTTGATGACATCATCATTACAGGTAATGATGTCAACGGAATCAGAAATATCAAAAGCCAAATGATGAAGGAGTTCAAGATCAATGATCTTGGGCTATTGAAGTATTTTTTGGGACTTGAATTAGTTTATACTAATTTAGGGATATACATTACTCGGAAAAAGTATGTACAGGATATGTTGAAAAAGTTTCACTTGCAGGATGCTAAAGCAACAAGCACTCCAATGGAGGTGAACCTAAAGCTAAGTGCCCATGAAGGTGATGAAGTCCAAGACATTGTAGGTTATCAAAGTATGGTAGGTAGCTTGAACTATGCTACTCTTACAAGAATTGATATTGCATATGGAGTTAGTGTGCTAAGTCAATTTATGCACAAGCCAAGGATACCTCACTTAGAGGCTGCCAAAAGAATCTTAAAGTATCTCAAGGGTACACAGAACCATGGTTTGTACTTTCCTTACACTTCAGATATTGATATAAAAGTTTATTCAGATGCAGATTGGGCAGGATGCAAGGATGATAGGAGAAGCACTTCTGGATACATTTCTTTTGCAGGTGACAAAACAATTTCATGGTTTGCAAAGAAGCAACCAACTGTTGCATTGTCTTCTACAGAAGCAGAGTATAGAGGGCTAGCTAATGCCACTCAAGAAGCAATTTGGATTAAGCTTTTGTACACAGAATTGGGCTTATATACTAGGCCTCCAATTATCTTTGGAGACAATACAAGTTCTCTTCACCTTGCAGCTAATCCTATCTATCATGCCAAAACAAAACACATTGAAGTTCATTATCATTATGTGAGAGAGAAGTTGCTAAGCAAGGATATTCAGCTGACTTATGTGTCAACCAACATGCAATGTGCAGATTTGCTGACTAAAGCTTTGGATGGGACCAAACCTTGCAGGTTCAAATCTATGATTGGATTGCAGGATATACTTGAAGAATGAGGATGAAGACTTAAGCCAAAATGCTTGGCTTGAGGGGGAGCTGTTGGTGTAAATCACAAGCCTACACATTTGGCTTGGAAGTTATCATGAAGACTCTACATACATGAAGAACCATAGGAACATATGCTAGTGGTTAATTACCACTTTATCTCATTTGTAAAAGTCAAAATGACTTGGAATCTTTTGTAACCACCTACCAAAGTGAGTCGTGGAAAAAGTAGCCTATCTGATTGAGAGAATATCTCCAAGCTTTTAGGACCTTGATCATAGGAAGCCAAAATTTGAATTTGAATTCAAATTTTTGCACATATCCTATAAAAATGTGCTTGGAAAAGTCGCGGGTAGATCACTTCATTCCCGAGGCTTACTCTATTGAGTTTGAGTGTGTGTAAGGACTACATCATAGCCTACACCTCTCTATACGATTTGGCAATGCTAGACATGCCAATGGAATTGTACACAAGTGTTAATCAATAGATACATTTACATTATTCATCTTTATGTTCTCTGCTAGTCAACTCAAAAGTCTGTCAACTTGTCAAGGGCATATCTCGGTCAATACCACTCCAAATTCAGTGATTCAATACTTGTTGATTCAGCTTGAAGTCTACTACGAGCTATCAAAAATTGAAGACATTCCATTCATCAGATTCAGAGAAATCGTCGTCGAGGTGCTCACTGGTCTATTTCTGCTACAGTCCTAAAAAGATGGGGGTATAGCTAAGTTTTCTAAATTAATTTCTCTGAGTATAGTTTGTCATTTTACATCATTCCACTTGCAAATGGTAGCTTACTAAGTTAATTGAATACCCCTAGAAGGAACTTTATCAATTGCTACTGTGCTGGTCACACTGAGCAAAACTTTCAGTAGGTGTCTAGACCAAAATAGAAGGTTTTCTTGAGTTTGTGACTTCCAAAGTTATCTGTTTTGATTCAATCATTGCACACATCATTTCCAAAGCACATAGGGCATTTCTTGGTGTCATTGGAATGCAAAGGAAGTCTACTAATCAAGTCTGAAGCTAAAGAGGGATGGTACAAAGTAGGTTTAGCAGTACCTACTCAGTTTCTTGGATCATCCATCCATCTTTCCCAACAATTTTGTATGTTCCTTCCATTAAATCCTAAAAATTGAGGAATTATAGTTTTCTGTTGATGAGAGCCATCAAAGGAAAATCCATTTCATGTGAGGGGCACAAATCTTTCATTCAGGCTGATTTCCTTATTGGTTTTTCTATCTCTATAACTACTTGTAAGATAATTGAGTTCATGGATAAATCTCTCTGTATGTTGCATTCCATTCAGTGCCAAAACTTGAGGAATTACAAATGCTCTTTATCATACCCGTAGGAGGAACCGTTTCATGTGAGAGGCACAAATCTTTCATTTAAGCACATTTCCTTAATGGATTTTCTCTCTCTACATCTGTATGAAAGTTGAATTCATGGCGAAGTCTTGTCTGTCTGTGTATTTACATGATCATATCAATATGTTGATGTATTAATCATAATCATTTCATTATGATAGTACACACACATATGTATATGTATGCACACACACACACACACACACACACACACACACACACACATATATATATATATATATATATATATATATATATATATATATATATATATATATATATATATATATATATATATATATATATATATATATATATATATATATATATATATATATACGTGTGTGTGTACATATACATATAAATACACACATATATACATGTACATATACAAATATATGTACTTGTACATGTATATATATGTATATGTAGATATATATGTACATGTATATATCTACATATACATATATATGTACATTTATAAATGTACATGTATATATGTACATATACATACATACATACATACACACACACACACACACACACACACACACACACATATATATATATATATATATATATATATATATATATATATATATATATATATATATATATATATATATATATATATATATATATATATATATATATATATATATATATATCTCACTACAACATATGAGGGGCATACTGACTCTGCCTATACCAACGGTCACTCCCGACATTGGTATAAATGTTGGAAAAGTCCACTTAAAGATACCGACGATCAAGTGACCGCCGGTATGACCGTTTAAAATGGATCATCGGGATGTCTGACGACTTCCAGTATGGGCATCGGTATGAGCGTCGCTATAGCTGTCAATATAAGCGTCGCTAATATACTGGAAATTACCAACGCTCATACTGAAGCCCATACCGACAAATATACCAAGGCCGTGTTTTAAACGTACCAGGAACCCGAGAGCAAAACTCAACATTTTGCACGTGTTTTGCACTGAGTACTGGTTGTCTTCTGTCAAACTTGCACGTGCGAACCGAATTGTGACCTGCATTGTGTTGTGCACACACACACACACACACACTCTCTCTCTCTCTGTTTAGATCTCACATCTTGGTAAGTGGTGCGCATACTCTTAGCCTTTGTCTTTCTCTATGCTTTAGGTCTTATAATTTCTATTCTCTTTGTTTTTGCAAAAGTTTTTTGGCATCGATTCTTTGGAATTCGATGATAGAAGACATACATTATGCTTTGATGAAAACAATCCAAAAGAGGGACATGATACCTGTAAGTGATTGTTTTATTCTCTATTGATAGAGAGAGAAAGAGAGAGAAAGAGAGAGAGAAAGAGAGAGAGATGAGAGAGAGATGAGAGAGAGATGAGAGAGAGATGAGAGAGAGATGAGAGAGAGAAAGAGAGAGAGGAGAGAGAGAGAGAGAGAGAGAGAGAGAGAGAGAGAGAGAGAGAGAGAGAGAGAGAGAGAGAGAGAGAGAGAGAGAGAGAGAGAGAGAGAGAGAGAGAGAGAGAGAGAGAGAGAGAGAGAGAGAGAGAGAGAGAGAGAGAGAGAGAGAGAGAGAGAGAGAGAGAGAGAGAGAGGGAGGGAGGGAGGGAGGGAGGGAGGGAGGGAGGGAGGGAGGGAGGGAGGGAGGGAGGGAGGGAGGGAGGGAGGGAGGGAGGGAGGGAGGGAGGGAGGGAGGGAGGGAGGGAGGGAGGGAGGGAGGGAGGGAGGGAGGGAGGGAGGGAGGGAGGGAGGGAGGGAGGGAGGAGAGAGAGAGAGAGAGAGAGAGAGAGAGAGAGAGAGAGAGAGAGAGAGAGAGAGAGAGAGAGAGAGAGAGAGATGAGAGAAAGAGAGATAGAGAGATAAAGAGAGAGAGAGAGAGAGAGATAAAGAGAGATGAAAGAGAGGAAGATAGAGATAGGAAGATAGAGCATACATACACACACACATACATACACACACACATCTACACATGCATACATACACAAACACATGTACACACATGCATACATACACACATGCATGCATACATACACACACATATACACACATGCATGCATACACACATACACATATACACACATGCATACACACATACATACACACACATATATACACATATGCATACACACATACACACACATGCATACACACATACATACACACACATATACACACATACATACATACACACATATACACACATGCATGCATACATACACACACATAAACACACATGCATGCATACACACATGTACACATATACACACATGCATACATACTTACACACATGCATACACACATACATACACACACACATATACACATATGCATACACACACATACACACACATACACACACATAGATACACACACATATATACACACATGCATACACACACACATACATACACACATATACACACATGCATGCATACATACACACACATATACACACATGCATACACACACACACATACATACACACATGTACACACATGCATACATACACACACATATACACATGCATACACACACACATATATACACACATGCATACATACACACACACATGTACACACATGCATACATACACACACATATGTACACACATGCATACATACACACATGCATGCATACATACACACACATATACACACATGCATGCACACACACACATACGCACATGCATGCACGCACACACATACATACACACATGAATGCATACACACACATGCATACATACACACACATACACATATACTCACACATGCATACATAGACACACATACACATATACACACATGCATACATTCACACACACACATACATACACACATGCACACATATACACACACATATACGATTTCAGTATAGATAAATAAATATGAAAATAGCTAGTGTTTTAATTGAATATATATAATTAAATATATAAAGTTACGATTTTAAAGTTTTTTTTACATCAAATATATAAAAATAGGATTAGGGTTTTTAGGCTATTTACACATACATACACATATACTTATACACATATATATATACACATATATATACACATGCATACACATACACATGTTTTAGGTCTAGGTCTTTCCAATTAGGGTTTTAAGGTTTTTACACATGCATAACATATATACACACATACACATACACATATAATACATACATACATGTATATACACATGCATACAAAAATATACATATTTTAGGTCTAGATCTTTAAGATTAGGGTTTTAGGGTTTAGGCATACATATAACTCAATTAAATTTATATAAAGAGAAAATATAGAAAAAATTAAGAAAAAATCTGAATAGATAAATAAATATATATATAATAGGATAATCATATAGATAAATAAATATGAAAAGAACTAGTATTCTAAATAAATAAATTAAATATATATAACTAAATATATAAAAATAGGTTTAATTTTAAGGATTTTAATCAGAGTAAATATATATACACATACACATACACATACACATACACACATATAATTATACACATATATATATACACATATATATATACACATATATATACACATGCATACACATATATACATGTTTTAGGTCTAGGTCTTTCCGATTAGGGTTTTAGGGTTTTTACACATGCATAACATATATACACACATACACATACACATATAATACATATATACATGTATATACACATGCATACAGAAATATACATATTTTGGGTCTAGATCTCTAAGATTAGGGTTTTAGGGTTTATGCATACATATAATTCAATTAAATTTATATAAAGAGAAAATTTAGAAAAAAGTAAAAAAAAAATTGAATATATAAATAATATATATATAAAATAGGATAATTATATAGATGAATAAATATGAAAAGAAATAAATAAATTAAATATATATAATTAAATATATAAAAATAGGTTTAATTTTAAGGATTTTAATCAGACTAATTATACACATACACATACACACATATACTTATACACATATCTATATACCCATATATATACACATACACATATATATACACATGCATACATATATATACATGTTTTAGGTTTAGGTCTTTCAGATTAGGATTTTAGGGTTTTTACATGTGCATAACATATATACACACATACACATACACATATAATACATATATACATGTATATATACATGCATACAAAAATATACATATTTTAGGCCTAGAACTTTAAGATTAGGGTTTTAGGGTTTAGGCATACATATAATTCAATTAAATTTAAATAAAGAGAAAATATAGAAAAAATTAAGAAAAAAATATGAATATATAAATATATATGTATATAAAATAGGATAATTATATAGATAAATAAATATAAAAAGATCTAGTGTTTAAGATAAATAAATTAAATATATAAAAATAGATCTAATTTTAAGGATTTTAATCAGAGTAAATATATATACACATACACATACACACATATACTTATACACATATCTATATACACATATATATACACATACACATATATATACACATGCATACATATATATACATGTTTTAGGTCAAGGTCTTTTCGATTAGGGTTTTAGGTTTTTTACACATGCATAACATATATACACAGATTCACATACACATACACATATAATACATATATACATGTATATATACATGCATACATAAATATACATATTTTAGGTCTAGATCTTTAAGATTAGGGTTTAGGCATACATATAATTCAATTAAATTTATATAAAGAGAAAATATAGAAAAAATTAAGAAAAAATCTGAATATATAAATAAATATATATATAAAATAGGATAATTATATAGATAAATAAATATGAAAAGAACTAGTGTTTTAAATAAATAAATTAAATATATAAAAATAGGATTAATTAAGAAAAAAATCTGAATATATAAATAAATAAATATATAAAATATGATAACTGTATAGATAAATAAATATGAAAAGAGGTAGTGTTTTAAAAAATAAATTAATTATATATAATTAAATATATAAAAATAGGATTTTAATTATATAAGAAATAGACATATATATAATACATATAACAGATATACACATATATAGGTCTTTAGGATTAGGTCTTTAAGATTAGGGTTTTATGTTTTTTTAGGTGTTTAAGTATATAAGTTTTAGTATTTCAGGTTTAAGTTTTTAGGAGTATGATTTTGAGGTTTAATAAAAAAAATGTTCTAAAATGTCCATATTGTATCAGATGGCTAGTTTGGATCCGGAGGAGAGAATGGCATGTCCTTGCACTCAGTGCAAGTATCAAATTTATCGAAAATGACGGATTTGTAATGCACATGTTAAAGAGTATGGATCCTTTGATAAAAGTCGACTAGAAAACCTATGCTACCATTCGCATGGTCCCCTAGGTGAGCAGATGGACCCAAACGACATTGCATCGGTAAGCTCTTGTGAACAAAAGAGAACAAAAAAGGAGTTAGACGTACAAGCAAGTACTAATAGCATTACACGGAATGAACATATGGAAGGAATGCTCAAAGCATTTATGCAAAAGTGGTTAGAAAAGTATAAGCTTGCCAAGGAGACCAACGCAAAGGAAAGAGCTCAGTTTCAAAGGAATTGTTCCACTCGATTTTTTCCTCTTCCAGAAAGTCTTCGACCTCTTTGACCTGATCCAACAAGCAAATGGCTAGATAGAGCGGCCTCACAAGCAAAGGTAGCGGGTGAAGATATCTCTGAGGAAGAAGAAGAACTTGCAAAGGGATGTGATTGGGAGTATACTAAATACGGTGCACTATGGTCTCATGGACGACACCAAAATTTGCATGTGTATGGCAGTGCCACACCAAAATTCTATTTGATTTTTATATGGCAATGCAATGCTTTGCCACATTTTGTAAAAGCATCATATATGACAATGGTTTGCCACACTCGTGTACATGCTTCATTTATGAAATATATAACTCTTTTTGTACATGGTTCATAGTTCATTCTGATTATCTCTTTTGTGTCCAATAATATTTTGTTTTATGAAATCATATTTCGGTTGACATTAGAGTACACATCACATGTACTCGATTTGTTTTTGGGCAGAGTGTATTGTCTTTTGCTAAGGAACATCATGGTAATGTTGCTGTAGCAAAAGTCAACACACTCTACCCAAAATTTTTTTTGCAGATATGGTTGTTGATATAAGTGACGGTACTCCCAGTAATGCCATCAGAATAAATGTCGGTACACCCAACAGTTTGCCAGTATACACGACGGTACACCCAGCAGAGGCATCAATATAACCGTCAGTATGAGCGTCGGTAATACTGATGTTTATACAGACGGTTATACTGATACCTCTACCGGTGCTATGATTTCAACACGCATACCGACACCTACATCGACGTCGGGGCAAAAATATGCACATTCATTTCCCTTGGTAAAACCCTCGATATACGACCGATCTGTTGTAGTATACACACACACACACACACACACACACACACACACACACACATATATATATATATATATATATATATATATATATATATATATATATATATATATATATATATATATATATATATATATATATATATATATATATATATATATATATATATATATATACATGTACATATACATTTACATATAAATACACACACATGCTACATATGTCTTGTGTGCGTGTGAACTTCGTTGCATGTCACAAATGTGTATGTAGCATGCATTATGTTTTGTGAGCGATTTATGTTTGTAATATGTGTTATGTGTGGGATTCATGTGAAAGACAAAAGTGATGTTAGTATGAATGCACACGTTGTGTGTTTGCATGCGCTTCCCTTTGTATGCATATGTTGTGAATCTCTTGCATCTAGGTTTTCAAGTGAGTGAATTGCATTTTTTATATTGGTTCCACATATTAATTAGTTTTATATGTTTGTGCAAGTATGTGTAATATAAACTCAAGCAAGTGAAAATATGTGGTGTGTGTGTTAATGAAATGGTGCATGGAAGAATGTGCGATAGTTTATTTGTCGTGAGATAAAGAAAAGAGAAATGAGCGAGATTGGGAGTGAAGAAAGAACAAGCATGCGTGATAATATATTTTTGGTGAGATAAAAAAAAGGGAAATGAGAGGAGAGCAAGAGTGTCCAAAGAAATATTAGGAGATGGTATTGAATATCCACATTCAAATATTGCAATTAGTGAACAATAGAGAGCAAAAGAGGGAGAATAAAAGAGAATGAATCATGAGTGAGAGAAGGAGAAAATAAAGATCATTATTGGAATAGAAGACACATGGTTCAACTACTTTTGTGGTCACAAAATATGAAATTATGATCGTTCATTTACATATGAGCTACATCAATGTTATGTAAAAGCAAAGATACAATTAATGAGCGGTTGATTTTGTGTTTCGTGCTCTGCATCGACTTACATGTGCTATACATAAAGATGAAACATATTATAATCTCGTGAATTTACATGCATTTCAATATTATGAAAAAATTGTATCATGTGCATACTATGTGTGTGACTTGTGATTATGGATTGAACAGTGGAGTTCTTTTTTTATAGGTCCTTGAGATTTTAGAAGAATGTTCATACATGATAACCATGATTTTCCATGTGAAAGGCACTCTAGTATTGACACGAGCATATTGCTTATAGGTCCTTGAGATTTGAGAGGAATGTTCATGCATGATAACCATGATTTTCCATGTGAAAGGCACTCTAGTATTGTCACGAGCATATTGCTTATAAGAGGAACATTTTGGTGGCTTGGGTTAGCCGAAGATTGCTACATATATATTCTAAATGCCTTTATGTGTCTCATAAATAAGCTAAAAAGGGATAGAAAATTAGGTTCACTACAACCAATACACGTTCTAGATCACAACAATAATAGTAGATCCATGGAATTCATAGTTGGGCTCCCATGGACTCAAAGAAAGAGGGATTTTATTGTAGTAGTGGTAGATAGATTGAGTAACATGACCCATTTTATACGTACATAGGGGATACTGGAAGCTACACAAGTTGTTGAATGATATATTCAAAATTTCTTCAGATTGCATAAATTACAAACATGTGTAGTTTTGGAAGCGCATCTTTGACAAACTTCAAGTGTCACTAATGATGAAGTGTGGTGACTATCCACACCTAGAGGATCAAATCAAGAGGGTCAACTAGATATTAGAGGACATGCCCATGAGATGTGTGTTTTGAGAAGTAAATAGATTGGGATATTTATTCAATAAGTAGAGTTCGCTTATAAGATTAAGGCTCATAATGTGACCGAGATGCCTTCTTTTGAGATGAATTATGGCATTAGTCTAGGTCCTAATACCATACTAAAGCCAAACAAATGTCCTATTACTTTGAAATTTTTATTAATCTTCAAGAAACTCTAGAAATTGCTAGAGACAAGATGCAATAAGTAGCTGATGGGTCTAAAGAGTATATTGACAAGAAGAAGTTCTCCTATAATCTCTAATGAACGAGATAGATTATGTCTTTAAGTCCATGGAAGAACTACTTCATTATCTTTGAGAAACTATGCTAAGCTTTCATCAAGGTATTGTGCACCTTGGAAAATTGTTAAAAAGCTTAGTGACATTTCTTACGTATTAGATCTTTCCCTAGATTTTAGAATCGATCATGTACTTCATGTAAATAAACTTAGGAAGCATGGTATACTAGAATATATTATTTGTTTGCAGGAAGATAAGAGTTTAGGTCATTCTCTTGATAGGATACTAGACATGACACATAAATGTAGAGAAAGCATGTCATGTAGGAGTATCTAATAGCCCCGGAGAGGATTGCACTCACATATTTTACTTGGAAATTACAAGCTATAATTTGCAATTAATTTCCCTAATTGATCATTGTGGAAAATGAACTTTAAGAGAGGGAGGTAGTATTAAATATTGGGCCTAATATGCCATCATTATGCATGTATGGGATACGGGTTACTAAGCAAATGCCCCTAGCTTAGGGGATATCATAAGGTTCTTGAAATAGATATTAGAGGCAATGTATATGATGGACACATATCTTTAGTACACAACTCTAAAGACTATCTATTTGTGGCGAAAGAGGATATAATGGACAGGAGGTGAGTTATACACACAGTATTTCATGTTTCCTTTGAGAGAAAATCTTGAGAGAATCTCACATTTTCTATGATGATTTGCGAAAAGACCGATGCATCCTCAATGATTAACTTCTCATATCCCAGTTAATCGATGTTCTCACCCTCGCAGATTCTCTTGAACCTTATTGTTTTCAACCTTGGTGCCTTGAACCTTTGTTCTCAGCCTTGGTTTCTTGAACCTTCTTGCTTGCAACCTTGGTGTCTTGAACCCTTGATCTCAACCTCAATATCTTGAACCTGATTATCAATGAGCTTTGTCTTGAGTTTAACCTAACAACCCATGATTTATTAGCTATGCATGAATGATTTATTAGCCCTGGTTATCTGGTTGTCTTGTAATCAACTAGCAAGAATGATTATTTATTTGATGCATGTTCTCCTGAATACATGGATGTGAGATAGTTCTACTTTGTATGATTTATTTACTTCATAAGCTGAAATTCTTTTGCATTTGATGTACTAAAAAAATTCACATCAGATGTCAGGGTGTTAGTGGGCTACTGGAATCGGGAACAGGGCACATGGAAAGAGAAACACATATATCTGTTTTCGTCGCATCAACTCCGATTAGCAAAGCCTCTGTTCTGTAATTTTAATGAAGAAATTTCATCTGCAAGTAGAAGTACTTTAAGGAAAGACGATTGCCTCCATTTCTATATGAGTAAAAATATATTACTCGCCTGAAAAGTTCAGCACGCCGATGGACAATTTGGATGGGAGAAGAATCTTATCCTCTCTATTCACTTTGTGTGGAGATAAATCATAGGAGTTGGATTTCTCTAATAGGGAAAGGCACGTGAAAAGGATATATGGCAGCTTTGATCTGCCCACCAGTCATACACATGGCATTGATAATGCTGGTCGTGGCGATGGTAATGGTTGAAAATAGCTCAAAAGCTCAAGGCATACTTGCAGGATATCGAGATGCACATTGTCACAATGACTGAAGGAAAATTCAAATATACTATGCTATCCCAAAATTTTAATGCATTCTTGAAGTCAAACTCAGTATATAGAAGGTGGAGGCCTCTTGAGCTTCATAGATTACTAGAGGAACCTATTTGTTTTGTTGACTTGGGAAAGTATAAGCAAGTCATGAGCACTTTGGGGAAAATTATAAGGAGTGACTTTGAGCCATATTTCACTTATAAGTGAAGAATGGTGAAGGGGAAGAAATTAGATTGACCATTAAAAACAAAGATATCAAAGAAGCATTGAAGATTCCAAGAGAAGGAAGAAAGATTGATTTGTGTTTTGTAAGAAAGTATTCAAAATCATTTGTAGGATACTCTAAGTTTGGAGATTACAAAGAGAAAGCTCACACAAACTTTCCTACTAGATTGTTTCTTCAATAGTTTTCTTTGCAATGATGACTAGATACATAGCCACACAAATCAATTGCCTTGGTGATGCTAAATAATAAGGACAAATCAAAGCCCCTTTGTACCTATAGATATGTCTTTATACATTCATGATGAACTCAAAGAAGCAACTAAACATTGGGACTCTAAGAAGTTTATGAAAGTTTATTTATCATGTCATGGAATTTAGGATTAATTGAAGTTGGAACCTAGAGCATCTACTTTTACATATTTAATGGATGGCATTAGGATTCTATCAAAGGTCATTTCAATGAAGCTAGATCCACAGAAGAGAAAGGATGCTAGAAATGAATCGGAACATCCTTTGAAGAAAAGGAAGGTTGATCCTAGAAAAATAGCCTTTAATTAAACATATGTGTTGGATAGCGAGATCTAGAGACAACATAAAAGTACCCAAGATACACTACATATAGAGCTTCATCTATTTGTTTTAACGATAGAGGATGTATTCTCCTTTTCCAAAGATTCAAGGGCAGATGACTCATGGGTGTTGGATAATGGTGCATCTTGGCACATGATGAGTAGAAAACACCTTCATAGTTCCTTGCAACCTCTACAAGAACCCATCATAGTAAAGGTAGGCAATAATGCAAGATGTTATGCAAAGGGTTAAGGTATGAATTCTTTCATTAATACTAATGGGGACATCAAAGCATTTTCAAATGTATTGTATGTTCCACAAATCAAAATAGTTGTACTTTCAGTAGCTTATATAAATCATCAAGATTATGAAGTATCTTTTAGCAACACATGAGTTGAGATTATGGAAAATAACAACAACATTGTTGGATTGTCTTAAGGAGCAACAAGTTGTATGAGTTGTTTGCTCTTAAAAACACTACAATTGTGGGAACAAGTAAGCTATGGCATGAGAAAATCAACCATATTGGATACCGTGTACTCAAGGAAATGCATTGCAAGGGTATGTTTGTAGACCACCATCAATTGTAGACATGAAGGAAGCATGTGAAGTTTGGATGATGGGCAAGCAACAAACAAAGACATTTCCAAAGAAAGAAAGAATACAAAAAGCTATCTCTAGAATTGGTGCATGTTAACTCGAGTAGAAAGACACCTACAAAGGCCTTAGGTGGATCTTCCTAATTGATTTTACTCATTGAAAAATTTAGTAGGAAGATGTCAATGTACCTCCTTTGCAATAGGGCTCAAGCTTTTGGTAAATAAAAAGAATGGCTTAAGCTTATTGAAGTTCAAATAGGGAAGATGATGAAGAAATTTAAGATAGATGGTGGTCATGATTTTACATCACTAGAGTTTGAAGATTTTTTGCAATGATAAAGAATCAAGAATCAAATCGTAATGGAACTTAGACCTCAACAAAATGGTGTTGCAAAATATCAAAATCAAACCATTATGGAGATGGAAAGGTGCACGTTGAAGGGAAAAGGTTTGCCTAATCAATTTTGGGTAGAGGCTGCGAACACTATTGTGTTGGACTCATTTGATGATGATATGTATGTTGAAGCTTACTTTGATGTAGATCGGCCAGGTTCAAAGGAAGATAGAAGGAGTGCAAGTGGTTACCTTGACATGCTAGTAGCAAACTCATCTCATGGATTTCAAGAGAGCAAATGACTTCTATAAATATACATTTAGCTAGTGAAATAAGGGTTTCCTAACTGAAGATCTAAGTAGAAGAAGGTGATGTTTGAAAAAATACCTATATGTATATGCTTGAAGGTTTGATATCACTCCCCTTAGGAGGACACAATTTTTCAGGAGGCAATGATGATCACCATGAAGACACCACAAAGTATCATAATGGGACTCCATTATACAAAATTTGCAATTCATTATAATGATGGTTTGGATGCTCATATGTAGATGTTTGAGAATCATTACATATTATTTTGGATGAAAACAAAGACCCTATTCACAAATGTAGAGTCTTCCAAGAACACTTACAAAGGAAGAAATCAAATGGTTAACGAAATTCAACCCTACTACATTAACAAAGATCATATAAAACTCTGTAATTTGGGAACAAGTACTAATCCCAAGACAGTCAACATTTTTTGGGGACTACTTAAACTCTTTCAAACTTAGTTAATTGATTTTCTCATATACTTTCAAGATGTCTTTGCCTCGGAGTATACTCATATGAATGGACTTGATCCCAGATCCTACTAACGCTATTCTTATATTACAAAAAAGATGCATAGTGAACCCAAATTATTCCAAGTTATTCAAACAAGAATTAGATACGTTGCTAAATTTTGGATTATTATTCCCATTGATAATCCCAAATGGTTGTCTCCTATAGTAATATTCTCAAAGAAAAACAAGAAGATCTGAATTTGTGTTGAATACCAAAAAAAACCAATGCTACAACAATCCTGTATCCTTTTTGTTGGTATATTTAGGTAGTGATGTGTGTGAACACACTAGGACCGCCGGGGCACTTTTTTCCCTCTTTAGGAGGTTTTTTTTCCCACGGCTTGTATATATGCCTATTGCCCTAATGGACTACTTATCTTTGTACATTCTAGTGGTAATACTTTCAGTATTGCAAGTTGAGCTCCAAGCTTCTTCTTCTTCCTTGTGCTGTTCACATGCTTCCGCAGATGTTTAACTCCAACAATTCGTATCAGAGCAGGTCGCCGCTTCATCTAGGGCATCGTCGACACCTTTCCGGTTGGAGTCTCAAAAATCGCATGAAAATTGGTGAGCACACTCAGTGTGTTTTCCAAATAAAAATAGCATTGCTGTGTCGTGCCGAAATCACAATCTGAGCTCGTTTTGACCTCCGAACGCACTATCACAGAGCTTATGTAGGCTATTTTGTCTTTTTGTGTCAAAGGTATATACCAGTTTTGGTTCGCTAGTATAAGCGTCTCGAATTCTACTACAGGTTTAGCAAAATTTGTCTATGCAATTCTGTTCAACATTTTGAGATACAGTCAATTTTTTGCATCAAGGTATTTTAGTCACCGGCCATGGCTGAAAGTAGCGATGTATTTCATATGTTGGCTCTTGAGGATAAGTTGGATGGTAGCAACTACCCGTTGTGGGATTATATGATGCGACATGTATTGGTTGCAAAAGGACTCTGGAACATTGTGTAGGGTGTTGAAAAACGTCCTATCACACCTACAATTGTTACAATTGCAGGTACTGAAACTGATGCAGAAGGTGTCGAAGATGATGATATTCTACATATTCGTGTTCGTGCTACGATTTCTGTTGCACCTACTGTAGAGCACATTCGTTGGGATGGAAGAGATGCCCAGGTGCATGCATTGATAGCTTTGTCTGTCAAATGTGCCATTATGCCTCAAATTCCCTCTTGTAGAGTAGTTAAGGATGCTTGGGATACACTTACCACATTGTACTAAGCTAGGAATGAGGCTCGTGTTGCTTACCTCTGAAAATAGTTGGAGAGTGAGCACATGAATGAAGGTGATTCTATGGATAATTTTCTAACAAAGATCAAAGACTTGAAGGAATAGTTGATTTCTGCTAATGAGGTTATACCAGATAGCTCACTTGTGCAAACTGTTCTGAATTGTCTTCCTGATTCATATCAGAGTTTTGCTTCTACTCTTCGGTTAATGATGAAAGGCGATCCAAATGCCTTGTCATTTGAGGAGTTAGTCTCTGTTCTATTGCATGAAGATGACTACAGGTAGAACAGGTCCATTATGTGTGTTGCAGACCAAGCTTTCTTGGCTAGTCAGAAGGGCAAAGGAAAATGGAGCTCTTCAACTAATAAGCAGAAATCTTCTAATTCTGCACAATCGAAGAGTGAATACAAAGATGGAAAGAAATCAGAAAAGCAGAAATTGTTTTGCAAATATTGTAAATGAAATGATCATATCATAAAGAACTATCCAAAAATGGCTACTAAGGAGGCAAAGAAGAAAGAGGCTGGAATGGTTGTTGCAGAGGCCTCTACACCAAAAACAGAGTTTGCTAATCTCGTACAGGGAGAAGAATGGGCGTTTACTATTGTTTGCAGTTTTGAACCATCTTCTCATGAGCAGTGCATGTCTGTAGTACCAAACATGTTACCTCACAGTGCAGTTTCTTCTCTTCACTCGAGCCTCCCCTACAGGGAATACTGTTATAGGTGCCAAAAACTCGTCTTATCCTGTTATGGGAGTTGGTAAGATCATTTTGACTACTGTTGATGGTAGTTCTTTCACTTTGTTAGATGCTTTGTTTTTTCCAGGGATCAAGAAAGATCTGTTATTAGTTTCTGCATTAGCCAAGATTGGCTTGGTTGTGAAATTTGTTGATGACAGATGTACAGTTCATGATCTATCAAATGGCGATGTGATTATTGCTTCTGGCATTTTATGTTGTGGGCTGTATAAGCGCATAGACTATGAAAGATCTATAAATGATTCGGCATGTGCAGTACATGATTCTTAGGCTATGTCAGATGCAAAGCTTTGGCATGCACACTTTGGTCATCTGAATTTTGCTAGTTTGCTACGCCTGCAGAAATCTGAAATGGTGTCCTCTTTGCCCAAACTTGAGGCACCTGGATAACATGTTTGTGAAGGCTGTATTTTGGGAAAAATGCAGCATTCCTCCTTTCCAAAAGATGGTTCACTTCAGGCTACTCAAAAATTGCAGCTTGTACATAGTGATATCTGTGGTCCTATGCAGACACCTTCTTTTGGAAATTATCTTTACTTTGTGACTTTCATCGATGATTTTTCGAGGCGTGCATGGGTATATCCATTGAAGGAGAAGTCCAAAGTGTTCATGTGCTTCAAAGAGTTTTTGGTTTTGGCTAAAAATATGTTAGCATGTAAAATGGGCAACCTTCGTTCTGATCGAGGGGGGGAATAAAAGTCTTCTGATTTTAATGCATTTTTGGTTGAACATGGGATAAAATACCAGTGTAGAGTGCCGTATACACCTCAACAGAATGGAGTTGCTGAACGAAAGAATAGGTCACTCATGGAGATGGTGAGGTGTATGGTCAAAAGTCAGGCTTTACCACATAGTTTCTAGCTTGAGACTATCATGTGTGCAACATATGTACTTAATAGGTGTCCCAATAAAGCGCTACAGTCTATCACTCCATATGAAGCTTTGCATGATCGCAAGCCATCTGTTGCTCATCTCTGTGTTTTTGGTTGTTTAGCATATGCATTAGTGCCTGAACAACATCGTAGAAAATTGGACGATAAAGCAGTAAAATGTATTTTTGTTGGGTACAATTCTGAAAGTAAAGGCTATCGTCTGTATCATCCATAGACTAAGCACATTCTGGTTAGCCATGATGTTGTTTTTGTGGAAGATGCTATTCAACCATTGCTTTCATGTACTAAGGAGACATCTATTAGCTCCAAAGACATGTATGATACTTTGCTGCCTCTTTTTAGAGGTGGACAGTCAAGTGCTAGTCCTAATGAGGCAACTTCTCAAGCTTTGCAGGTTTCATATGATGATGCAGATTATCCCATTTCTGATGCAGATTTACATGATGCACTTGTTGATGAGAGAGATGATATGGAGGAGGCAAAAACTATGCCAAAATGGCTGGTGTAGACTTTGCGTGACAACAAATTAGATGCACCTCTATCATATTGTACTCAATCAGGCTCTCATAATGCGTCTTTGCATTAGATTTCTATGCTATGGCTGCATCTAGTCTCTTCATGAGACCGAGCCTGTTTCATTTGATGAAGCACAAAATTTAGAAAATTGGATGGCTGCTATGCAATCTCAATATGATGCTATAATGAAGAATGGTACTTGGTCTTTATGTGACTTGCCTCTTGGAAAGAAGACCATTGACACTAAGTGGAGAAGGCATTATATGGTTTAAAGCAAGCACCACGTGCTTGGTTTGAAAAGATACATGCCTATCTGATTGCACATGGTTTTGAGAACAATCCAACTAAAAGCACCTTATATGTCAAGCGTGCTAATGATGTACTTTTGATCATTGTGGTGTATGTTGATGACATGCTACTCATTGGTCCTCATGAGAAGCATATTGTTGATTTCAAGGATGATTTACATGCCTCATTTGAGATGTCTGATTTGGGGCATTTGCATCATTATTTGGGCATTGAGTTTATGAACGTTGATGGTGGAATGGATTTGTGTCAAACAAAATATATTGATACATAATTGCAGTGTTTTGGCCTTGAAGACTGTAATCCTATTGCCACTCCTATGGAGACAGGTTTACGGGTGAGTCTTCATGATGCTGAAGATGATTTGATGTTGTTCTCTATTAGCAGGCTATTGGATGCTTGATTTACTTATGCATTACTTGACCAAATATTCTGTTTGTTGTCTCACAGATGAGTAGGTTTATGCATTGCCAAGGAGTTAAGCATTGGCAGGCAGTTAAGCGCATCTTTCGCTACTTGAGTGGTACTCGACTACTTGGGTTGTTTTATCCCAAGGGGGGATCACTACCACGAGATTTGCATGCGTTTTCTGACTCCGATTGGGTGGGTTGCTACGACACTCATGTGTCCACTAGCGGCATTTGCTTCATGCTTGGTAGCTCATGTATATCTTGGTCGAGTAAGAAGCACCCTACTATGGCCACTTCCAGTTGTGAGGCTGAGTATAGGGCAAACTTCAGAGCGATTGTTGAGTGTGTGGCTCAGACTCCTTATGACTGATTTGGATGTTGGTCAGTCTTCTGCCACCACCATCTTCACTGAGAGTCAGAGTGCATTAGCAGTTGCCAGGAACCCTGTGTTCCATGCTCGCACTAAGCACATTGAGGTGCAATATCATTATGTCAGGAAGAGGTTCTCTGCTGGGGAGATCAGCTTGGCATATGTGCCCACGTAGGAGAACATTGTAGACCTTTTCATGAAGGCTCTGCCTAGGGAGAAGTTTGAAGCTTTTCGAAAAGCTTTGGGCTTACTTCCTTTTGTGGAGTGATTTCCACATAGCTTGGCACTTCCTTATACATGAGTGCCAGCTCCTTGTTCACTACATCACTCCCAAGGGGGATTTGTTGATATATTTAGGTAGTGATGTGTGTGAACACACTAGGACCACCAAAGCACTTTTTTCCCTCTTTCGAAGGTTTTTCTCCCCCGGCTTGTATATATGCCTATTGCCCTAATGAGCGACTTATCTTTGTACATTCTAGTGGTAATACTTTCAGTATTGCATGTTGAGCTTCAAGCTTCTTCTTCTTCCTTGTGCTATTCACGTGCTTCCACAGACATCTAACTCCAACACTTTTCTATGATTGTTCTCAAAAAATGTGATATGAAGTAGCAAGTCAAGAAATGTATCCATTTATGGATGGCTTTAGCAAATATAACCAAGTTTGCATGGTGGAGTACGATATACTTAAAATGACATTCATTGCCAATTGGGTGTTCTATGCTTGTAAAGTAATGTGGTTTAGACTCTAGAATGCAACCAACACTTTTGAGTGGTGCATGCAAGAAATATATTCTCCACACTTCATTGATTTCTTAAAAAAATTCTTAAATGACTTTTCTATCTTAGGTTATAAGTGTGCTCATTTGCTACATCTCCAACTATGTTTTGAATCCTACAGATCATTCCATCTTTTTTTGTATTCCAAAAATCTGTATTTGATGTTAGTTGCAGTAGTCTACTAGGTCATATAATTTCCAAAGAAGGAACTATGGTTGATCCTAAAAAGGTCAAGGTGATTGAAAAAGATTCAACACCTAAGTCCCTAAGGAAGTTTAGTTGCCCCTTGGGAAAATTCAGTGTGTTGCTCGCACATGCTATTTGGCACACATTGCAGTACCTCTCACTCATTTGCTCATGTGATTCTTAGTCAATTAACCTGGAATTCATAATGCACACAAGCTTCTGAATGATTCAAACTACTTGCATAGGCTTTGATGTTGCATGCTCCCAATGGGGATAACATTTCCATGTTTTTGTAGATGCGGTTGAATTATCTATTGGTAGTGTATTGATGAGGACTGCATATAGAAGGTGGTATAGATGTGTACTAAGCTAGCTAATGATTATAACTAGAAAAACATACCTATTCAGCCATTGAAAAAGAATGTCTTGGATTAATTTTCTCTATTAGAAAGTTCTCGCATTATTTATTGGGCCGTAGATTCAACTTCCACACGAATCACCGTATATTAAATTTTTAAGTAAGGAAACAAAAAGATGTGTGTTAATCTTGCAAGAGTTCGTTTTTTAAATAATGCATAGGCCAAAGTTATTGCATGCATTGGTAGATTATCTTTCACAATTAGATTTTAGAGAACCTTGAATAGACGTACAAGATGCTCTGCTTCATACATAACTATCTATTGTAAAGCTTGAAATCCCTACTAATCCATGATATATCATTTCTCTTGATGAAAAAACACTTGGTATTGAGTTGGTAAACACCTATACTTGATATGAACTATTGTTTGCGTTCTTAGAAAATGGGTTTATGCCTCCAACTTGAGTAACAAAAAAAGGTAAAAATTGTCCATACAAAGCCAAAAGTTTAGAACTTTACTTGGGATATTAGATTACAAGGACATTATAGGAGAATTTCTTAGGTGTGTACAACCTCTTGAAGTAGTAGCCATGGTTTAAGAAGCACACAAACATCATACAAAGGAAATTTTTGGATCTAACAATGAAGAAAATCTTATAGTGTGGATCATGGCAAACTATGCAAAAGAAAGTTTGACAACAACTCGCATCTTTTGACATCTACCAAAGCATGGGAGAACCTTTACCTCGACACTTTTTTACATTGTACTAGAACCTTCTACAAAATGGGATGTAGATTTTATTGGTACAACTTTCTTGACCATAGCTACAATTGGACACACAAACATATTGGATCATACTAATTATGCTAAAAAAAGGGGCTAAAAATTGGTCTCTTAAGCATGTCATTGCACTTTTTGTAGCTCATATCATACGTAAGGAATTTTTTTTTTTGCTTTAGATTGCCACTAGAACTTATATCAAAAAGCGGTATGCATTTCATGAATTAGCTGATTCATACTATTTGTAATCGATTTAAAACCATTTATAAATTCACTTCTCTGTACTACCCAGAGAAAATGGATTAGTCAAAAGCACTAATAAGGTGCTATTAAGGATTTTTGCAAATAGTAGTTCTTGAACATCTCAAGACTGGGACTAGCACTTCCCAATAGCTTTCGTGGCTTGTCACATTATTTACAAAGTTGTTAGATTCACACTCTTCAAACTATATTTCAAGTTAGAAGATATATTTTTATTAGAACTAGTAGTACCAAATCTCAAAATAGCAATACAACACCAATTGTTGATAGACTATTCTTTGAAAGATTGCATGATAAAAAAATCTAGAACAAGACCACTATGAAATCTTTCTACTATCATAGACAATGTAAGCAAAGTAGAAAAAATGGCATGATAGGAATTCAAAGACCCACATTTTTAGAGTAGAGATATGGTACTATTATTTTCTTTCAAATTAAAAAGAAAGGGGCAAAAGTTCAAAATAAGGTGGACTGTCTCATTCTACATTTATATTGAGATTGACCTCACAAGTGCCACACTACGAACTCTCATTGATCGACCAGCCAATACACATATAAATGGATCTAAGATATGCCCATATCAATAGTGACATCAAATGCTGTCCGGTCCTACACACATTAATTTGTGGTAGATACCATCACCTTGAGCCACAAAAAATGGAAATCATTTTTCCCTCTCCCCCCTAGTAATTATGCTTTTTTCATGGGTAGCTTTAGAAACAAATTTCAATCACTTTTTCAACTATTTGCTTTCATGAACTTCTTCTCCTCTAAATCTTGAGCTCTATATCATCTATTGCAACTGTGGTAAGTTACCTACCCTGAGAGGCATTCCTTAGGAAAATGATTCCTCCTATAGTGGAAGACTATCTAGATGGAAGAGGCCTTGTGTAGTTCCTGCTCCTTGATTGGTACGATGTTCCTTTGCATCCATAAGCCATAAAAATCATTAATAAAATTTTGCAACACCAACTAGGGAAAGCTATGTAGACAATAAACTTAAATGGTAGCCAATGCACATGATAATAGAGATTACCACGTCCAAGATACACAATTTTTTCATAGCATCAGTAAGTTGAATGCATACAGAAGATTTCTAATGAAGATATGGAATGAAACTTTTCAAAACCCAAACAATCACGAGTACTTGTTGTCAAGAAGGAGGATGGCAAGCATACATATTGAAGTTTCTCATTGAACCTCTCAATCTACAAGAAAAGAAATTCACTATTAATCAAACCTTTTACTATTGGGTGTGCACAGCGGCCACAACATAAATGAATTGTGTAGAATATCCCCACCACAAGATTATTTGCAAATGCCACAAGTAAATCAAGCCCTTAAGTGGTGTGAAGCTGGCTGCACAAATGAGGGTAGGAGACTTTTTTTGTTCATTTTTCCACCATAAGGAGGCCCACCCATTGTTTTGTAAGATTCGATTGGCCAGCTAGACTTTGCAGCTCAATTATAGTAGCTTATGTCCCTCAATTTGGTGCCCATCATTGATGAATCTGATGAAGTTGATGAATCCCTAAATCATCTATTTTAGAGATGAACTAGCCATCAATGATAAACCTTAAAGGAGTAGGAGCAAGGGCACTCTATGCATATGATAGAATCCTCCTTAAATGATCAAGATGGTGAACAACAATAGCAATGATAGTAGGAACAATACCAACATTAAGACAATAAGAATGACAACAACAAAAATAATGATAGGAACAAGAGTAAAAAAAATCACAAGAAAAATGGTAGCAACAACAAAAACAACAACAACAATAAGAGGAAGAAGATCAGCCACAATGCTCCACCACTCCAAAAAAAAATATGATTTTCATAACGATTCCTTTTCATATTCACCTCCAACTCCACCACCAATAACAAGATACTACCCATCATATTTCTACCTATTTGTTACCTCCACCATCTTATGGAAATAGCATGATTTTTGCGCTTTGCAACCACTACCATAGTCAATAAACAAGAGAGTCATTGCACCTAGTCGAAGAGCTTGAGGAAAAATTTAGTGTTTAAGAGTAACACTATTAGAACAAGTGGATGACTATGTGTAGTACCAACAACAAGCAACAATAGAACAACAAGACAATGAAGAACTTAGAGATGAATTAAAAATCTTGCATCCAATCATGGAGTCCTCAAGATAGAAGTTAGTAAAAAAATAAGCAGAGTATGGAAGACTACACTAGTGGGCTTATGTCAAAAGAAAAATCATGAATGATAAGTTCACAAGAATATTGCTAAAGATCAGTTCACACAAGTACAAGGTGTCATCCACACTCTAGAATGAAAGATTACAAATATCCAAAGTGCAATTTTTTAATGAGAAAGAGGGCTACATGATGTTCGAATGGAAGGAGTAAAACTACAACAACATATATGGAAATTGACTAAAGTAGCAAGGCCAAGGATAAGGAAATCAAAGGCTATCATATTCACATAAGAAGAGTAACAAGGTATAACTTACAAACTATTGTTGAAATTCAAGCGAAGCTTAGTGAGGTTGAACGAAAACCAATGTTATACAACATGATCAAATTGGCATCTAACTCCCAAAAAGGCACATCGATTAATTGAATATGGTGCAAATGTTGTTGAAATACAAAGGAAGTTATTTGTTTGGTGTAAATGGCCAATTTCTTGTGAGCTTCTAGATGATCGACTACCTACTTTAGTCCATCAAAGCATGCTAGTATTGGGTTGTTGGTAGAGAGTTGTAAATTCAATTTTGATAAAAATCCCAAGTATATATTTTCTATCATTTACCTTTATAAAAGCCATCTTTTCCTTGTATATGTACCTCTTAGATGATTAAATGCAATTGCATGCACTTAGAAAATAATTAGAACCTTTTCTAGTAGTGGAAATCCATCCTCACTAGAAGTAGAAGCATACAAACACAAGATCACAAATCATAGTTATGAGTTTTGCAATACTTTGGTTGAAATAGAGTATAACCTTTACATGGTTTGCCAAAGCTTCATTGAAGTGTCTAAGCCCCGGATAGGCCCTATCATTGCATTACTCATATGTTGAGATAGGATGAAGACAACCCTCTTTTCTGTCTTATTATATTCTTTGAATATCCTCAGTTGATTAGGAGTTGGATTATCCCCCAATTTAGTCATGGAACATGTTCCACTAGCAAGTCTTTGCAAACCATTTCCCATGAGGAAGCTAGACATCCTAAAATTCCATGGCTGATAGTTTCTCTTATCTGGCTCTTTGATGCAATAAGAGTAATATGGATTGAGGATTTTACCTCTATACTACAAGAGTATCAAAAAAGAAAGTTAGATGCCTTGCTTCTTCACTAGGAGACTTCCCTTTGGTCGCATATATGCCTTCGAACTCAAACCAATAGCTTCTCTTCTTCCAAACCCTTCAATAGCTTCATCTAGTCCTTTTTGAGTATCTTTGTGTGTCAATATATATATGATACCAATAATGGAAGAATATTAAACTTCCATGTGCAACTTGAAACATGAATGACCTCACAAATATACTCATAGGTACCTCTCTTCACTCAAATCAATATTTCTCTCATTTCCTGTGGAATGAATCCAAGAGCTTCTAGCCACTCAAATAAGGCTTAAATAACTTACTCTTTCAAGTTATCACCTCCACATATAATTTCTTCTACTTAGAGAATTGATGCCTCCAAGACAAATTACTCAGTGCTTTGACTAGACACACACACATAGAGCCCACTGCTCACTCTAGACATGATTCTTCTTAGAATATCTAGAGTTAAGACCAAAACTTTGAGTAAAATTCAGAAGACTATATTATATTTTTAACAAGCCAAAGATTACAACAAATGAGTAACATATGAAGTGGAGACATTGCTCTCTCCTAGAATACCAAAATAGAGAGTGAGATATGTCTACTTAAAGCGGGAAGAAAACACTCAAGCATCCAAGGGGTTTGCTTGGAAAAGGGCCTACTAGCTTATTCAAAATCCTAAAGTGATAATACATACAGAATCTAATCAATTCAAGGTACTTGCAGGTGTGTATATACAACTTGGAAAAGATTCCCTAGAAGGTAAATTGCTCTTTTTTTTGGAAAAAAGGATTCATTATACCCAAATGTGATAGGTGATTGATTGAGAGATATGAGGGGGATCAAAGTTCAAAGTAAATGTACGAGCTTTCATACTTGGCTCCTTGCTTCATGATGTTCCAAGTGCCAAAAAAATATGAGGTTCATATGTTCGTAAGTTGGATCTTGATTTTCAACAAAAAGCCCTAGATTGGAAAAAGAAATTCCACATCTATGTAGATGCATCTAGTTTTGCAATTGGTTGCATCTTAGTGCAACCTATTGGTGAGGGAAACATGGAACTACCTATGGCATATTCCAAATGAAAACTCATCCAATTGATAGAAAAAACATGAATACTAAAAGAGACAGAATATCCATGCTTTACACAATAAAGAAGTTTTGGCATTATTTAATAGTGCATAAATTCAAAATCTTTCTAAAGCATCAACCATTACTATGCCTTTTCAATAACCTTGTGCTATAAGCACATTAGCAAGGTAGCTTCTTCTTCTTGAAAATCAAGCTCCAGCCTTAGGAGCATTTTAATTTCATTGGCTACAAGTGGAGAGCTTTGGCTAAATCACATTGGTCACAAGTGGAACACTAAATTAAAAGTAATTACATGATATTACTTCACCCAAAAGGTGATAAAACCCTCTCCATTCATCTCATCTATTTCCAATCATCTATCTCACACTGGATGGATCACAAAAGGCAAAGTGCTTGAAGCATGTGTTGTATGTACCTATTATCACAAAGAACCTTGTATTAGTGGGACAAATGGTGGAGAAGGGTTATCAAGTCAAGTCAATCAAAGGATCTCTTTTGTGGAGAACCCCAAGGATGGCTACAAGGTGATTACAAGAGGAAAGAAAGAAGTAAGGCTTTTCACACTTGAGGTAAAGCCAAAAACCTAATCATACAATCTATTTCTCATTTGGAGATTGTAGAGATCAATCTTTGGCACAAGAGGATGGGGCATGTTAATCTCCAAAGGATGAAGGATATGGAGAAAAGGAATCTTGTGCAGGGCTTACAAATATGGGAAGCATGTCATCAAGGCAAGTCAACAAGACTACCTTTCAAGAAGAGCAAGTATGTGAGCCAAAAGGGCTGGAACAAACAAAAACTCCATTGGAGGTAATAGGTACTTTGTGAAATTCATATATGATTGTACAAGGATGACATGGTTATATCGCATGAAGCATAAGTCCAATGTGTTTTATTTTTTAAAGAGATTCAAAGCACCAACTGAAAGAGAATTCGAGAGATATATCAAATGTCTTAGATACCATGGAGGGCGAGAGTACTTCTTCCATCAAATTTTTGATTTTTTACAAAGAAATGGAATCAAAAGACAATTTACATGTAGGTATACACCCCAAAAAAAGGGGGTTGTAGAAAGAAAAAATAGGTATATCACAGAATGTGCTAGAGCAATGATGAAAGAGATGAATATATCAAATGGGTATTGGGATGATCCAGGCACTACCATAATTTACATCATGAATAGAGATTCAACATCCGGTATACACTCTTATACACCTTATGAAGTATGGTATGTAAGAAGGCTTGACATATCCCACCTCAAAGTATTTGGATGTGCATTTTATGTCTTCATACATAGTGAATTAAGAAGAAAGTTGGATGCTAGAGTAGAAAAATGTGTGTTCATAGGATATGCAGGTGAGAAAAAGGGATGTCGGTTCTAAAATTCAAAGATTAAGGAGCT